>JAKKIB010000176.1:7705000-8270000 GCA_023089585.1 Melophagus ovinus | reverse complement strand
CAATTCTATTCGTATTCTATTATAATATTATTCCTATTAATATTCCAACTCTATTCCAATTCTATTCCAACTCTATTCCAATTCTATTCTAATTCTATTCCTGTTCTATTTCAATTCTATTCTATGCCTTCTGTGTATTCCAAATATCCTTGAAGAAGTTTACTACACCTTAAACTACAAATGATGTAGGTTATAAAAAAAAAGGTAATAAAAAAAGAAAATGTATATACATATACGTATCTCTGTAACTATAAGGACTATGAAAATTCTATACAAATATATTTACGTATTTAGTTAATTACATTGGCATGTTATATGAACTAATTGAAGTTCAGCCAAAAAGCCTTGACTTTACACTATAATGGAAAAATTTCAAATTGGAAGGCCAAAAGTAAAAATTAAAAGAAAAAAAAAAACAAGACGAAGAAAACACGAAACTATACCAAAAGAAAGTGGAGAAATTTTAGTTTTGGTATAAAACGTCAATTCATATATAAAGTATACTTTTAGAGGGTTTAAGCGTTTTTTTTTTTTTTTTTGATATTATTGAACTAACGCTCCCATTGGTTAGATAATGTAACATGATTCTTAGAGTAAACAGTAAAAATTTCAAATCATGCTTAGGATTCACATGCCCATAAGAACTTCCGAAGACGTTTTCAACGAATTTGAATTTTTTCGAAACTGCTATTTAGGCGATTCAGAGAAAAGATTCACTTAAAGTGAATTCAAAAGTTCAATTTCTTTACGAAATATTTCAAATGTTTAAATGGAATTGATATACTGACAAAAAAAAAAGAAAGAAAGTGAGGAGAATAAAAACCAGTGAATAAGTAAAATATCACAAGGTATTATGAACGAAAAACATGCAATGCAATGAATTTTTTTTTTTTTTTTGAAAGTTAGGCAGAAAGAAAATGGCATCCCTTTATTGTTCTTTGTTGGTTTTTTTTTCTCTTTTATGAGCTTTTGTATGTTCTACAAGCTGTTCTCAATGATCTATTGTTTTGTATGGCTTGGCTTTGTATTTTATTGTATGAAATAAGTTGTCTGTCGTTTTTAACTTTAACTTTTATAAGTAACATCGTTCCTATTGATGTTAGAGATTACAGATATATATATATCATTAAAATGTTGAAAATTTGAATTGAAATTTTTATATACAAAAGTTTGGCCTTTCATGAAGAGTAGAGCTTCCTTGATACATCTAAGTCAAGTTTATAGTAAAAAGTTTTTTAGATATCGTTTATTTAAGGAGATAAGAATTCCGCTTGACAATTCCTCTCATACAACTGTATTTGATGGAGCTTCACCCTTGATTTGAGCATTTTATCATCCAGCACCAGCTATTTAAAATGTGCTCTTAGAAAATGTGATTAAATTTGGTGGGTATTTGGTGAGTATTTGATTGCTGATAAATTTTCTAGAATTTTTTATTTTATTTTTTATTTGTTGTTGTTTACTTATTATTTTATTATTGTTATTGTTCTTTTTTTTGATTTTGTTAGCCCATTAGAATTAAATTCCAATTGATATATTTAAGTGTTTACATTTAAAATAACTTTAAAATAAATTTAATTAGATATTTTACTAAGAATGAATTGAGAATTGAAAAAAAAAATTAAAAAAATTGCAAAAATAAAAACAGAAAGATTTTTTAAATTAATTAATTAATTATTTTTTCAAATTAATCAATTAATTAAATAAGTAATTAACTTTTTTTCAAATTAATTATTTATTTAAATAATTAATCAATTTTTTTTCAAATTGATTAAATCATTATTATTACAAAATAATTACAAAATATAGCACGTATTTGGCGTTTAAAATTTATGGAAATATTGTTTCAATTACAATAATTATATTCGGATTTATGTAACATCTGAAAATGAGTCTGAGATGGATCATATCGATTTAAGTTTTGTAAATATATTTACGACATTGGTTTGATATTTTTAAAATGTCTTTTCGAAATTTAGCCGATAAAAATGGTGGAATGGCATCGAAAATCGCAAGTAAACTATCAAATAAGAAAAATTCTTTACAATTCTTTGTGATCTATATATTTAAAGCAATTTGGCCTATTTTCCATAAATGTTTTTTAAAGTTATAATATTCATATGCCAAATTTGAGAGGTCAGACAGAGCAAAAATGTTATACTCGATTCTTTGTACCTAATTGGCCCTATTTCCTATAAGCTTCAATTAAGTTATAAAGTTCATAAGTCTAGTTTAACAGATCAGGCAAGGCAGACTAGATCGACTAAGAATTTGATGTTGATCAAATACTGAGTCGATTTATAGAATCAATATTTTATAGGGTCCCTATTTTTTTTTCTTTTCCTTTTCACTTTTAACTGTTGGTATAACGTTCCAAATGCTAAGTGGTGACTATATAAATGGCAAAAGTATTTACTTAACAATAAACTTAAGAAAATATTTGATCATTAAAATTTTTACTTTTTGTTGTTTTTTGTTATTGGTTTTTTTTTGTTTTTTTGTCTTTTTTCAAATCTGCATTTTTTTGTGCCACGTGAGTATCGATGACATCAAATTGCAAAAGATGTAAGAACTTTCAATTCGGTTTTGGCTAAAATTATTTATAATTAGCTTATGTGAATATAAATTTTTTAAAATTATAATTTTTTTTAATTATATAATTTTTTTCTTTTTAAATTTAATATAAAATCATTGAAATTGTATATTTTATTTAATATAGAAATTAATAAGAAAATATGTTTAATTTTAATTTTAATTACGAATTAATAGCTATAAGGAAACATTACTCAATGTTAATTAATTTTGTTAGAAATTTGTGTAAATCAAGGTATTACGGTACGTTGAAAATTGTTAAAAAATGTTCTCTAAAGGATTCTGCGCATTAAGTGGAACAAAAACATATATTTTCTCTCTCTATCTCTCTCTCTCTCTCTTTTTCTCTTTCTCTATCTATCTATCTATCTATCTATCTATCTATCTATTTGAAAGCTTTCTCTTTATAGGGCTCTTGCTCTCTAACTTAGCATTTATTTTTCACCTTATTAATTCTTGCAGCTGTTGCAATAGGTAATAATGAATTTATATTGTATATATATATATATATATATATATATGTATATATGTAGAAAATTGTCAAGTATAGGACACGTTTCACCATTCATTAAATATGAATAAAGTTTATTGAAGGCATGAAATAACGCTTTCATCAAACAATTTCAACTGAATTTTATTCGTATCTTGTTCAACATATTGATATGTCACAGATAAACGGTTTTAATTTATTGGCTTATATATATATATATATATATATATGTAGTATATAATATATAAATGGTGTGGCAATAATATTGTATTACGTTTTGATAATATGAAGAAAATATTGTCATTAGTCATACAAAATCACTCATGTTCGAATGCTGTAACGAATTGATACGTGAAAATTAGCAAGACGCATAAAATTCTATTTTATTATAAGTGAAAATTAATGATTTAAAATGTTTAAAAATATAATATTCAAATGTAATATAAATAATTAACAAAAATTAAAAAGAAAGAAAGAAAGAAAAAACAATATGAAATTATTGCTTAAAATAGAACAAAACTTTTCATAGAATTTTTAATATTGTATAAATATTGACAAATTCAAATGTAACTGAAACAATATGAAATGAATATGATTTCTGTAAAGTGCCTTTTAAATAATACAAATATTTGTGTTTATTTATAAATTTTCTTTAATTTAAGAAAAAAAAAACTGAAAAAACAATATTGAAAAAGAAAAAAAAATTCAAAAAAATTTTTATGTGATTTGCATTTGTTTTAGAAAATGAAAACTGAAAAATAGCAAAAAAAAAAAAAAAAGAAAATTATCCATAGATATTTCTTTAATTATATTTTATAAGAAACCAAACGAAATTGATTTTTGAAAATTTATTCAAAGTATATTTTGCATTAATTATTTTAATATGAATTTTTTTACATTCATATAAAAAATTAATTAATAAAAAGTTTTGTCAACATTATTTCAGAGTCCAATATGGTTTTTTTGGGTATAAATAAATTAAAGTAATTTTTTTTAAATGTATTATTTACATAATTTATAATTTTAATATTTTAATATTTAAACAATAATCATAAAATTATTATGAAATTTACATTTTTTTTAAGATAATTAATTTTTATGAATGTAGATTTAATTATAACTGATAATGTAGAAATTTTTGGATTGAACAAATTTGATGAGGAATATTCTAAAAGAAAACGATGAAAAAGACTATAAAATCAAATGTTTTGCAAAAAAAAAACGAAAAAAAATAACGAAAATTAATTTTTTTTATATAAAGTAATTAGTGAAATTAATTTTTTTAAGTATGCTTACTTTACAATACTTATCATTTAAATTAATAATAATTAATATTAATTAAGTATAATAAATCGTTACTGAAACGATCGATGTTAAATCATCGATTGATGTCAGTTTGTAGAAATTTTGAAAATGCTTTAGGCATAGTTTTTAATTTTTATGTAGGTCTTCGAAAAATTATTTAATTAATTCATTTATATGGAATTGTTAGATTTTTGTTTGAACTCCTTCATTTGTTGTTATTACTATTTTACTGTTTTACATGAAATTTGATGCGATTTTTTCTAGCAATCTTTGACCTACTTTTTGACATTGCCTTCAAATATCTGTGAATTAAATTTAAGTAGAAAAAAAGGTCATGCCCATTATCGTAAATTCATTTTGGTTTCTTTTATATAGTTTTTATTTGCAACTTATTTCAAAACCAAATCAAATCAAATCCAACAGAATACAAATTTCAATAGAAATCATTTGGTCTATAAAGAAAAATAACTCCATTCAAAATTTTTCTCAATGAATTGTAGGCATTTGTACAAATTTTTTAAATTATTTTTCATATGGAATGCAAACATAGAATAAGGCTTGTAGAAAGTAAGACCATGGCCATTTGTTTTAGTGCAGTATAATTAAAAAAAAAAACGATTAGAAAATCTAAATAGAAACCAAAACAAAAAACCAAAAAAAAAAAAAAAATTATGGCAGAAAATAAGCAAAGAAAAAAATTTGATATAAAAAGGAATATGGAAAAAAGGAAAGGACAATGAAACTGAAACTAACTGGCTCATATGATAAGTAGTAACAATTTTTTTTTTGTCTAAGATGAAGGGAAAAGGCTGCAAGAACAATAGAAACGTTCTACAAAGTAGAAAAAGTAAGCTCCAAATAAGTGATACAACTAAATGATATTCTCTGTGGAGAGTAAGAGAAATGGCCATAGATAAATAGACAGATAGATAGATAGAATGATTGCAAGAAAGAGAAACAAAAGTATACGTTATAGAAAAGTAAAATTCATGATTGATTGATTATCAAACGCAATTACGCTATGACTCTGTTTATTTGCTGTGATACTCAATGAATTTTAGCATAATATCAATAAAATGGAATAAAATTATTGGAAAATAGTTAGTTATTAACATTTTAGATTTAGATGCTTTTGAAAGTTATAACCGTAAGAAAATCTGTGATAGTGAGATTGAGAGAAAAAATTCATTAAAAAAAGATAATTTTATTTTTCGTTTTTATTTCTTTTCTTTTTTTTTTTTTTTGGTTTTAATCATTGTAGTCTTATGCAACATATAAATTAATAAACATATTTGATAACAAGAACATTTAATTAAAATTTGTCCGTATAAAAGCCGATTTTTAATGCTTTCAATAAATAACTTTTACAAATCATATCAAATTTTTTTTTTGTGTTACTTAAATCTGCATAAACTTATTTTACCAAATATATTATAGTGTATAAAAATGTATTTATTTTTAAGATATATTTAATATTAAAATTATCAACACTTAATTACATACATTTTTAAAATACATTTTAATAAATCAGTATGTGATTTGTTCATCATGGCGTATGAGTTATAAGTAATTACTTGTTATGGTTCAAAGTTAAATCGATGGGATCTATATTTACATTTCTTGTAATAAATTCTATTTTTTAAATTATTTGATAATTAAAGAAATTAAGAATAAAAATATTTATGTAAGCGACACATACATTCGAATGTTTGTTTATTTTTTTTTGAATCCGCTCAAAACTCTTTAAAAGTTTCGTATTTCAAAACAAAAAGTTTCTTTTAAAATTTTATCGAAATATAGAGAATAAGTAATGTACCTTAAGATGTGATAATCACATAAAAATATTTCAAAATTGTTTCCCTTTTAAAATATTAATTTAATTTAGATTTTATTTAAAAAAATTTTCAATTTTGTTGGATTTTTTGTTTAGCCCCTAAATGTTTAAAGTTGGCCCATGACAATTCACTCACTATAACATAGACAATTTAATTATGGGCCAGAGTATCATAGGTTAACTTCACTCGAATTGTGATACAAAATATAGTAAAAGCTTGTGCGGACGTTCCGATTTAAGAGTGAGTTAAGTTTCTAGGGCAAATTCTGATCCAAAGTCCTTTGTTTTTTCAACCTTTTCTATCATATTTTTCCATTTTATTTTTATACAAATATAAGTTATATTGAGTACTTAATTCAGGAAAGAGAAAACAAGCAAGAAGTTTGTATTCGGGCAGAGACGACTCTACAATATTCGACATCACTTTGCTTAATGGGAAATAGAAGGCCCAAAAAAGGATGTATAAGTTAAGTGAAAGAAAAAAGTTCATTATGTAAATGATGGAAGATGAAAATTGCCATATGAAGGACCATGATCTGATCATGGGAACTGCAAGTTCCTTGGATCTTCGATTGCATGTTCTTGATGCCTCGTTTCCATGTTCGTTAGCGTTATATTTCTATAATTAGAATGATTCTACATCATAAAAAATAATCCATATTTTGTATAGTTCTAAAAGCATGTCTTATCAACGTAGCATTACAATTGAAAAGTGAACCAAAAAATTGGCTGATTTAGATGAAATTTCAGTTATTTATTTATATATTTATTACTTTAAAAACTTCAAAAACTAACTAAATTTCAGTACAAATCAAAATTATAACTTTTTTACATAGCTATCGTTTTATTTAAAAAATCTGAAATTATGTGCAATATGTTAATGACTTCCTTCGGTAGTTGATCCAAAAAAGAACCCTTCCCTCTCTAAAAATACCATTAAAATATATGTGAAATATTAAGTTTTAGTGTGTTAAGAACTTTAAACAAACACACGAATTAAAAGTAGCAGACAGTTTTAGATTGATGCAGAAAATGATTTTAAGGCTATTGAAATCACAAAGGGTGAGTTCACTTTCAAAACGTTTTGGGCATTTTATAGATGTGTATATTCAAAAAAAAAAAAACAATAAAAAAAAGGAAAGCGGTCGTAACGAAATGAATGAAGTGAAACAAAAGAAGTAGAAACAAAGAAAACTACATATCGACACATGTTAGTTTGGTTATTAATAGAATAATAATAAAGGCAATAGCAATAGCAATAGCAATAGCAATAATAATAATACTAGTAACAATAATAACAAGATATAAAAATGATAATAATAGTTATGGCATGTAGGTATAATATGTAATAATAATGATATGAAAAGGAAAGTTTAGGAAAGTTGATTGAAGCGCACGATATTAGTTTATAGATAGTTGCCATATTATAAAAGAATTAAGAGGGAATTGAAGGGGAATTAAAAGGGAATTAAGAGGGAATTAAGTTGGCACTAAGGGGAAATTAAAAGGAAATTAGGAAGGAATTAAGTAGGCATTAAAAGGGTATTAATGCGTAATTAAGAAGGAATTAAGGGGGAATTAAATGGGTATTAAGGGGGAATTATGGGGAAATTAAGAGGTAATTAAGGAGGAGTCAAGGCTGAATTAAGGGGGAATTAATAGGGAATAGAGAATCAAGAGAAAATTAAAAGGGAATTAAGGGGGAATTAAAAGGGAATTAAGGGGCAATTAGGGAGGAATTAAGGCTGAATTAAGGCTGAATTAAGGGTGAATTAAGAAGGAATTAAAAGGGAATCAATAGAAAATTAAAAGGTAATTAAGAAGGAATTAAAAGGATATTAAGGAGGAATTAAGAGGGCATTAAGGGGGAATTTAGGGGGAATTTAGGTGAGTGTTTGTATTGTAAAAAAAAAGAGAGTCTCTATTCTTTACACACATTTTCTATTCACGCTTTCATAAAATATCTATAAAATTTGTATTATTTATAATCGATTATATATTCTTTAAGTATGAAATTTTTTTCATTACTATTGAAATAATATATATATATAACAATTTTTATCATACAAATTATACTTGAACTTATAAGATATTTAAATGTATTGTTATATGATGTTTCAAATATTTCAAGTAATATTTTTATAAGAAATGATGAATAAATTTGTTATGAACTTACAATTTAATACCATTTATACATTTTGGGTATTATATTGTTGGTTAAATTTTCACATTTAACTCTCACATAATATGGGATTGATAACTTTGGGAGTGATACACTTTTCTTTGTATATCGATAGACTTATAAAAACTTGCTAAATTGATTTAATCATGTTTTGTCCATATGTCTGCCTTGCCATCATAAGAGATTTGTGTTTTGGACCCCGAAAGTGATATAAATTCTGTATAGAAATTAAGTATATTAAAAGATTAATTTCCATAGACTTTTTTGGTGAAAATTCTAGATATTTTCGGAGCTAGTTACAGAGAGACAGACAGACAGACAGATTTAAATCCATGTAAAATATAATTCCAAATTGATTGATAGTGTAAAAAGTGCAAATATTTTAAATATTTACAAATATTAAATTCAATGCTATAGATTTAGTGTGTAATAAACTTTTTAAGTCAGTTGAATTAAGCATCATTTGGAAGGAGTTTTAAAAAGTTATCTAAGGTAAAAAAAATTTACTCTTACACAATTTAACCATTGACAAAAGTATTGGATATACTTGGCTTTTAATGATTGCTTCTAAGAAAGAAATAGAATAAAATGCTAAAAGCAAAAAAAAAAAAATGAGAAAAATGAAAGAAGAAATTTTAATATAAAATACAATATTTCTTCAAATCATTTATCATGCCATAAGAGAAAGAGAAATGTATAGAGGAAAATTAAATGACACAAATGACAACTTGTGATGACATTCTATTGATCAATTTATAATAATCATATATATATATATATGATATATACACGTATAAACTGAGTATTACATTGTACAATAAAATTGTCAAGAGAATTGTTGTAAACATGTCATTACAATCATTTTTACATGTGTAAAAATTGTTATATATATGTTACCTTTATAAAATATAACTTATGCTACGCTTTTAACCCTTAAACCTAATTCAAAGTGTTTATGATTTTCTTTAAACCGCAATAACTAAAGTACGTTAATCAATAAACGTTTAGAATGAACGTGTCCATAGAAATTCTTTTACATACCAATATGTACATTTGGAAGACCGATATATAAGTTGACATGGCACATTTATGAGAATGATGATAATATCTGATGAAGTAACTGGAGATTGATTGACTTTCTATAAATTTATAGCATTTTTTTTTTTTTGATTTTATTAAATTTATCAGATACTTCATAAAATAGATTTTCTGTATAATTATTTGCTTTTAAAGCTCATTATTGGTTTGGCAATAAAATGAATTTTATAAATTTTCTCAAAGCATACTCTTAGAATTTTAGGTTTATGAAACTATTTAAACCACCTTTGAAACTTTACTATTTGTTTAATTACATCGATTTTTTTTTTTTTTTTTGGAAAATGAGAAAATTAAAATGTGTAAAATTTTCAAAATCACTTTGCTACCAAACCAATATAACATGACGTCATTATTATTATTTTATATGTTTATATATATTTTTCGTATAAAATGTTTCAAGAGAATTGAAGTAAATTGAGTATTTTTAATTAGAATTTTATTGTAGTTTATCTAATTTAATATAATGTAATATCTTCATAATTAATTTTAAATATAATTATAACAAAATTAAAAAATTTTTTTTCTTTCATACAAAATCTATATATATATATATATATACATTTTTTTTTCTTTTTTTAAAGGAAATATTAAATGTAATTAATGTTTAAGGCAGATACTTTCATAAATTTTAGATAGATAAAAAATTTCTATTTTGTTTAAACAGATTAATCAAAATAATATATAAAATTATTTTCAATTGTTGAATTGGCTTACAAAATGCTATGTATTAGCCGGATTTGTTTCAAATATAAACATATTAAGTCATAAGTCATGCGTTAGTACGATAAGTGTAATATAATACTAAGATTATTAAATAGTAGTTGCCTGATAAGCGTTCCCTCAAGTTCCCTCAACAAGACCATTATATTATTAGCACAGCATAATATATTGAATATATCTGTAAAATATACAGTTAGTATTTTACGTTTACACTTACCTTGATAGCTTAATTGCATGGATACACTAAGTAAAATTTCTGAGTTAGGTTTGGTAGCCAAGTTTCACTTTAATTTGCATTGCAGCTTTTTTAGAAAGCTTAATCTTTTGTAATCAAGTTCAGGGGGGGGGGGGGGGGAATGGTGCCACGCGCGACAAGCGTTCATTGAATAACCTTCGCAAGCTATGAAGCCTACTCCATTATCACCACAATGGTCTTTATTAAAATTGGTAATCAAAATTGGTATCAAAAGAAATCTTTAATTTGTTTGCGTGAACTCTTTAGATGGCCTTAAAATTCCATCCTTTCAATCAATTTCTTACTCAACTGGAAGCTCAACTTCCAGTTGAGCTGATACTTTTTTTTTGGAACTAACTGATCACCTCCATACTGGGGGCGACCAATCCCGAGAAGCACCTGCTCAATTGGGAGTGGCTCATGAGATGGTTTCTGATCCATATCCATCAGGGGCATCATGAGTTCACGAGATCAGATCCAAAGATTTAATTGGTACCACGGGATCACCAAATTCATATTTTGCCCATGTGGTGATGTTGGAGTTGGCTTCGTGGGGCTGTGTGTTCATGTCGCGGACGTAGCTCGACCTATTATATTTATACCCACTATTATAGTTTTGTCGAGCAGGGTGCCATTTCCGATAAAATGGCTAGCTGGGTGGGCTTATCGGGCTAATTTAATCTAAGCCTAGGGTTTTAAGAAGGCCTGAATCCTTACACCAAGGATTAAGCTTACTAGATGAGGTGCAATAGTGGCTTTAAATTGGAAGCTAGTCGGGACGGTGGCATGCACTTTGTGACGTGTTACCAACCTAGCGATCATAAGTATGTTTATACCATGCATTTGAGCCTTCCAGGCAGGTATGCATGTAAAACACTAACTGTACCTCCATACTTTTAGCCCAGTAGAATTTTTCAAATGTCTTTTTTAAATCATTTGATAAATTTTACAAGAGAGCACTTAACGCCTGCTGTATTAGGGCAATGCAGTATTTTAAATTTTCAATAATACGAAGAGACTTTTGAAATCACATACAAATTGTATTAAATTCCTTAAAATGAAATGACGTTACAAGAAAATTGATTGCAGCAAATGTATAAAATTCTAAAGAATTGATGACACTTGAATATAATGTTACATATTCTCAATAATTTAATATAATATCTTAATAATTGTGAACGATTTTATATATAAATACAAATATCTAAATAATACTACTCAAAAGTGTCAAAAGTCTTATTTTATTATCTATTATATCGAGAAACTTGGGCATTTATTTTGTAAATCTATAAAAATTTGTTGATTGTACATTTATAAAACATGGGAACAGTTGTTTGTAATATAAATTGATTGGATGTAAGAAGTTTACATTTCTCAATATTTCATTTTTCTTATAAAACGGCCAATTTTGAAGTTTTTTATCTAGTTTTATTTTGGCTCAATGGGCCAAAATAACACTAGATTTCTACATATTTTCTTCATTTTTTTTTTGTTTTTAATCATCCTCTTATATTTATAGACAATTCTCATTTTTAGATTAAGATAAATTATGGATAACAATTTTTGATATATTTTGTATCATTTGTGAAACAAAAGTCTTAAAAAGTGAAAAATAGGGAATTACCTTCCACTTAATAAACATTTATTGAAATAATTTAAGTATATCTATCCGTTTGTCTATATGTATCTTAGTCAGCTGGCGATATTTTTAGATATTTTCATGAAATTTAATACCGTTTTGAAAATGTTTACAAAACATTTTTGCTAAATATACAATTTTCTGTATAATTTCAATTGCAAATTGTTGCTCTGCCTTTAATTGGCATATTAAATTTTAAATTAAATTTAATTTAAATGGGTTTAAGTTTTTTTTTTGTTTTTAAATCTCTGCCATATAATAAATTCATTTCTAATTCATTTATTTGAGTTTTTTTTTTTCTTTTCATATTTGAATAATAAATAAAAAAAAATAATAAATAAATAAATTAAAAGGAAATTGTGTAATGTCCTCACTTATTAAATAAAAATTAATTGTAATTTGTTATGATTTTGTTTTAATAATTAATAAACATATGTTTCTAAAGCGATTCAATTTATTTTCAATAACACATATGTTTAAAAATTGAAATTGATATTAGAAATTCTCATACATTATCACATACATCACAATAATAAACAATTCTAGAATTATATTGATTTTGTGTGTTGAAGATACCAGAAACACAATTTTTATATCCATCACCTAGAGATTGGTGGTATATTCATTTTGTCATTATGTTTGTAACGCCTAGAAAGAAGAGTTAGAGTGCTTTATAAAAGTATATATATACTTGATTAGCATCAAATTCTGAAACGATTTAGATATGTCCGTATGTCTGTCCATCTATCCGTCTATGTGTCTGCTAACTGCCTGTTGTAAATATTCTGCTGATCATAAAATTTGAGATATCGAGCTTAACTTTTGATAGAATTATTGGAACTTCTTGCATGTAGGTTGATATTGAAAATGGCTTAAATCGGTCAAAGGACACACCCATAGTGTAATATAAACTGAGAACACCTCATTTTTTTTTTTAAGTAAATTTTCGTAGTTTTTTACTTATCTGCAAACTATAAAAGATAGAAAGGTGAAATTTTGCACAAGTAAAAAGGAATTATAGTCTACAATGTCTGTCCAAAATTATACAAGATCAAACTTTGATATTTTTTAATTTATTTTGTAAAAAATTGAATCAGATTCTGAATCGTAATATCATGGTGTTTTGGTTGGTGATTATTCAAGATTTGATTCCAGCCCTATATAAATTTTTTACTTGTTCTCATAGAGCACGCATATCCATATTTTACCTAGAGCTATACTGATCATTGGCATAATAATTTATCTAATCATGTAATAAAATAGAAAACAGAAAAAAAGGAAAAAAAAAAAGAAAAAAACGGCAAAAGTAAATATATTACAAATAGGTGTATGAAATATGAAAAACATATGATACTTAACTTATAACTTGGAAATATTGTAAAGCCAATTGTGATAAAGAAAAAAGGAAACAAAATAGCAAAAGTAAAAATATATTATTTTAGGAAAAATAAATAAAGAAAAAAAGCTAAGCATTCGATCTCATATCTCAGTGTCATACAAAACATACAAAATGTTATAAAAAGTATGCGTAAATTGGTTCAAAGCATATAGAAAGTAATGTAACAAGAAAAAGGATAATTCAAAAGCAACCTAATAATAAGAAAAAAAAACGGTAGAAAAATAGGAAAAACATTTGAGAAATATAAGAACTAAGAGCTAAGAACTGACCAAACGCAATTTTCTTAACCGCAATTACACCTCAGAAGGAAGAACAAGCAGAAAAAGAAGAAGAAGAAAAAAAGAAAAACCAAAACAACAAAAAAAAAAAAAAACAAAACCAGAAATAAGGAAAAGTTATAAAAAATAAAAAATCTATAAAACTTTGGGTTTCCATGACAGCAAACCAATAAAACTAGAAATAAGAAGTAAAAAAAAACTACTTGTTTTTCTAGTTTTCTAGTTTTTCTAGTTTTCTCATTTGGTTTTATTATTATTATTATTTTATTTTATTTTATTTTATTTTTTTTTTTTTTTTTTTGTTATATATTTCAGTACTAACAAGAATAGAAAAAGTGAAAAGATTAAACGAAAAAAAATAAAAAAACAGAATAGTAAACCGAAATGAAGAAAATAAGCGGCAAGTTATATGAAATTGAGAAAGTAAAGAATAAAAGAAAATTTTCTTTTATTTTCAATTTTAATAAGACAACTATTTTTTAACTTTAATATATCGCCTCATACATTACCAAGCAAAATCAAGTTGAACAATAAAAATTGGATACTTGAAAATGTAGAAAGTTTTTCATTTCAAAAAATAAAGAACAAAAAAATACAAAAAAAAAAAAACACACAAAAAATACAAACATTCAAATCAAAAGCGAAAAGTTTAAAGTGATGATATCACATTAAAAGTAAAATCACGTTAAAAGTAAAAACATTGAAAACCATTTAACTCTTATTATTCAAAATTTTGCATTAGCTGTAGGAGTAAAAAAAAAAAAAGGACAATGCAAAAAGTATTCCAGCTATTTAAAGATAGCGGCTTAAAACTTGCTTAAATAAAATGGAGATGTTGTTAATTTATGTTGCATTGTGGGCGTATACCAATTCAAGCCATTCAATCGATTTAAGCCATTTTCCATCTCAATCTGCTTGCAAGAACTTTCAATAATTCTACAAAATTTGAATCTTCTATCTCAAATTTTACGACCAGAAGTATATATAAAACAGACAGACATATAGATGGACAAATGGATAAGTGAACAGACAGACAGATGGAGAGATGTACAGACCTGTCTAAATCGATTCAAAATAATAAACTCCATAACGCTTGCTTCTAGGCGTTACAAACATAATAGACGTTAAAATGAATATACCCCCAACTTTTGGATGGCGTATATAAAAACGTAAATGGATCGATCTGTTTCCAAATATTCATATCAAAGTCTCATATATCAAAATATGATTTTGTAAGATATCTGAATTTATCTAAATATTAAAAAAAGAAATATGGCATTATAGGTAAAAATTTTTCGATAATGTTCGTTTTTAAGATCCATTCAAAAAATGGCATAGAAATAGCAAATGTCCAATAGTTTGATAACAAATATATTACAAATGGCAAGATGAGAGTTAGCCATGTGAGCGGCCAATGGTCAAGATAGCTTGAAATTAATACAAAGATTTTGAAATCAATTGTAACAGAGGAGAGAGAGAGAGTAAACAAATAGGTAGATGGGCCAATAGATATTAAGGCCAATAAACAAGCTTAAATCTTTTGCAAAAATTAATTCTGAAAAGATTGAATTCATTTCAAATCCATTTTCATTCATGTTAATATAAATGTATACAAATTTATTAAACATATATATGGAAAGAATATTATCCATACAAAATAACAATAACAATAACAATAACAATAACAATAACAATAACAATAAAATGAGATAACTAAAATGGGCAACATGCCACAGGCAGAAATCTCTTCATAAAAAAACTAAAGGAAATTTTTTGTATCATCTGATTGGCCAGTGCGTTTTAGCCATTTATATGTTCAATGTTCCAGTAATAACAACTACAAACAACAATAATATTAACAACATCAATGTTATCAGTTTATCATTGAAAAGTTTCTATTCAAACTGAAAAAGAGCAGTGAAAATATACAAAAAAAAAAAAAAAAAAAAAAAGAGGCGAGTGTTAGGGGTCAAGAAAAATCAAAACTCTCTCCCAGCCCCTCCCCACCTGAGTTTTCTTTGTGTACCCCTCATACATTTTTTCACATATTTTAAGTGTTAGTGTAAGTGAGTAGACCAGCATTTGGTGATTGTGTAAGTGACTGATTATTTCAATCTGTAACATTACAAAAAGTTCAACTTCAAAAAACTTCAAAAAACAGTTTCCATTAACTATTTAAATTATATAAAAATAATGTCACGAGCAGTTGCAGTAGCATTAGATGCAACAATTGTAACAATAACAACAATAATATCAGCAATAATATAAATAAAAATTAAAGCATATTGACAACATTTATCTCTGTTGTAATGGCTGGGTAAGTGTTTTTTGCAACAACAATTCAAACGTATTGAATAAGATTTTTTCTTTCTTTTTTTTTTTTTTTCATATTTTAGAATAAATTTTTAATTCATATATATTTAAGAAGCCTTTAAATAATAATTTAATATAATTTCCATTGAAATGATGTTAAAGGCTTTGAAAAACCAAAGAATTCATAATAATTTTTTTTTTCTTTGTAATTTATACTTTTTTATTACTACTGATTAATTTATAAACAACACACATTTTTTTCACATTTTTTTTCACAAATGTGTACTTATATTTTAAAAGAGGTGTACATAAGAAATTTTGCATCTTTGCCTAATACCAAAAAATATTATCAAATATAAATGAGCATATGAAGATTTGGCAACAATTTTTTATGCAAAATTTTTATGCATTAAGTAAAAAATATCTTAATATTTTAGAGTAAAGTCATGTCTTTACTAAAAAAAGAACAGTTGACATTTTCTTAATTTGAAAATTTATGCAAGAAATTCTAACCGCTTTACTGAAATTTCAATGGCCATCAAATGCTTTGATATCCATTATAAATAACTTCAAACTGGCTGAGACTGAAAAGTAAGATAATTTTTTTTTTTTTTTTTTTTTTTTTTGAGTCAAACGTCCTACGCAAAAAAATAAATATAAAAATTAAGTTATTCTAAAAGTCATTTTCTATTCTACATTAAATGCAGTTACAAGTTGTATCACATTGAAAATTTAAAAGGTAAATGCCATTCTGAAACTTTTATGACACTTTTCCATGCTATTTTATTTTCTGTTAAGTTATCATAATTTTTCTAAGGGCTTTGATAAAAATTTTTTTTAAGCAGTTAAGCAATTTTAGTTTGAAAAAAAAAATCCATAATTTATATGATTTATTTCTCATGTAACTCTTTAACTTTTGCATAAACTCTCAATCTATTGAAGAAATTGAAATTGTGCTCCTTTTTAGATAAAATTTATATGAACAGATTTCTTGATTTGTTTTAAATGGATTAATTTTTTTTTGTATTTTTTTTTTTTTTTTTTTTGAATTCAAGAATTCATTCAAATATTTTTTATAACTCTCGTATTAGCTGAAAAAGCTTTGCAAGATATTGAAAAATTTTTTATTGTGCCAATCTCCTAAATTTTTTTTTCTCTTAATTTTTCGCCAATTTTGGTGGAGAGCATAATTGTTAAAAAAAAAAAAAAAGAAAAAACAAATATTTGATTTTTTTTTTTTTTTATGATTTATAAAGTGACGATGACCAGCAATTAAGTAAAGCATTCAACCATTTATTTATTCTGTTTGGCAGCAAATGGGCATAAAACAATAAAAAAGTTAAAAAAAGAAATATATAAAAAAAAAACAAGAAACTAGAAAAAGAAAGTTTTATGTGTTTGAAGTTAAATCATGAATACCCTACACTCAAATAATTTTGGCAGACTCAAGCATCATTTTTTCACTAGACATTAAAAAATTTTTCAGTTATCTATAAATTTTTCAATGAACATGATGGCATTATTAGAGATATTCTTGTATTATAATGAAAATGAAGTGTCTTCAAGCAAAAAGATTTGCTTGAAATAATCCATTTTTAAGACATTTTTAAAACATTTCTTTTTTTTTTTTCATATCAAATGTACGTGTGAAAACTTCAAATAGATAAACCGATAGATTTAATTGGACATCAAGATTTAGATCTTTTCAGAATTTGTTGCTGATGCAAAATGTTTGGTAAATGTTTTTTATTGTTCGCTTTTTTATTTATTTTTATTTTTTTTTTTTTTTTTTTGGTGTATTACATTTGCTTTGGCGAAATGAATATGTAAATGAATTGTTTGCAAAATATAAAATAAAAGAATATTCAATATTCCATAAGTTAGTCGCTCATTTAAAATAAAGTTCAACATTTTTCAACAATTGTTTTTATATGTTGAGTTGAAGCATTTTAATGCCTGCCAAAATGGTATCTCATCATTATATTTATGTGCATATACATTTATATCAAGGGCTATTGTAAAAAAAAAAAAGGAATTTTTCTATTTTAAAATGTTAACACAAAGAGCGATAGAAACAACAAAATAACAACATAATAATAATAAAAATAATAACAAGAAATAAGAAAAGAAAATTACATTTGCCAATGGCCAAATCTTGAATACATGCCATCCTTCTAAAGATTAAGGATATTAGGCTAGAAATTTTTTTTCAAATTTTCAATTTTTTATTAGTACACAAAAAAAGTAAACTTAAAAAAAAAAAAAAATGAAAAATTGTAATTGTATGATTTTGTTTAGGCAGGCCCTTTGTATTTAAAATTTAATTAGATATTACAGATCTATCTGTATTCTATAGACTTGCATAAAATTTCAGCTTTCCATGTTTTACATTTAATAAATAATAAGCAAAAAAATCACAAAAATTTTGTTTAAGAATCATTGAGATGTTCTCAATTTATGTTATACACAAAAGGCGTGTCCTTTAAACGATTTTGAGGTAATTTTTTAAAATTAATTTGCCTGAATAAAATGATACTTGATATTTGTTATTTTGCCAGCGGAAGAACAGAGGGACAAATGTATAGACAGTTAGACAGACAGACAGACAGACAGACAGATAGACAGATAGTCAGAGAGACAGTCAGAGAGGCAGATAGATACAAATAAAAAAGCTTCAAAATTTATTGCTAATGTTTCCTTTTATTGGGTATTACAAATATAATGATAAAATGAATATACCACCAAATCTATGGCTGCTACTGAGTATAATTGAAATGTGTATGTATTTTTGTTGTTAACTTTTCTCACTTTTTGTTATGGCCATTTATATAGAAATTGTTGAAGTGAATCAAGTGACCCATTTTATCAAGATATGATCTAGCCTGATGTATTTTGTTATGCCAGCATAATAGAATTGACATGATAAGATATTCTCGAGCTTTAGATATTAAGGAAATTATTAAGATAAAAATTGTAATAATGGCAAGAAAAACAATAACAATATTAGCAATAGGCTCAAATAACTGAAATGGATTAGTTTTTAATTAACTTGAAGCAATTTATAAATTGTCAAATGAAATAAAAAGAATTTCATCTAATAAGATAAAAATGTACAAGCAAAAATGAAAAGTATTATTTGGGAAAAAGTTTTCAAAAGTTCGAAAATTTCAAAAATTCATATAAAGATTTATGGTTTTGATCTTAAAATTAATTAAGTTACAAAATTAAAACATTTACAATTTTCTATAGACATTTTGACATGATAACCAAAAACAATTTCTTAAGTAATTTTCTTAAGTATAAAATTTATCAGTCAATTAAATTCTTAAAATAGAGATAACTTCTAGAAAAACGAAAAATAAACACACAAAAGAAAAATCCTGAAAATATATGTGAGACCTTGGCAAATGTATTAAATTTTTATAATTTTATTCATATTTGATAAATTCATTGAAAATTTAATAGGCTTTAGGCAATGGGCAATAATCAAATGCAGCCATTGAAAGCTGGTTAAGAAAAACAATAAATAAAATTTAAAAAAAAAAAAAAATTCAGGGCAATTCTCTAATGAAACTCAATTATTTATTATATTTATAATTAGGCATTTATTTGCATGTACACATTTGCTTGTACCGTTATCTCTATATTATCTCTTTATCGATATATGGGGGTGTACAAAATTATGGCCATTAATAAATAAATAAATAGCAACACAAAATGCCAGCGCACATACGTTCCTTTGTATTTTCTGAATATTATTTAATTATAACTTTTTATTTTAATTAACAATAAAAAAAATATATTAAAAAAAAGTAATGATACATACAAATACGAACAAGAACATTTTATATAGAAATATAAAATAAAATAAAAAAAAAGAAATTAGCAATAATCATAAAATTATTGGAGGCGTATAAGTGATTTATTTATTTTTTTTATTATATATTTATTATTATTATTTATTATTATTATTATTATTATTGTTGTTGTAGTTCTTGTTGTTGTTGTTTTATTAAATGAGTATAATCACAAAGATTTATCTGTAAAAGTAAGATGTAAAAACTTTATAATCGATAAAAAGTCGATTCTTTAATGTCTCCAAAACCAAAAAAAAAAAAAATCTAAATAGGTTAAGGATGTGAAAAATTTTTTATTTTTAAAAATTATGTCAATTAGTCATTATATGCGACGAGGTTTTTAAAAAAAAAAAAATTTAACAAATCTAGGCTAAATTTGCTATTACATGCGCCTTTTCTATACTACATGGAAATTTTTTTCCATGCAACGACAATTTTTTTTTTAAAGGAAAGCTTTACATGAGACGTGGTCACAAAAATGATATAATTTTAAACATTTTCAATAGCATACGCTTCTGGGCTAAAATCGACTTCATTAAATTGTATCAAAAATTCTGACTTATAGCTTGTACAAAGGGGGCCAGATAGACAGATGTATGGACAATGGTTAAAATGGAATCAGATAATGATCGATTGCGGTGAGGTGATGGTTTTTAAAAAGTTTAGTCTTTCTCACTTTTTTTTTTTTAATTTTACAAATATCTGCCCAAACTAAAAAATACTTTTTTATTATAAATCATTTTTACTATAAATGATGTAGAATATTAAAAAAGTACCACTTAAAGAAATGAGGAAAGTGAAGGCAAAAAATTTATGAAATAATTAATTGATATTAAATTTAATTAATTTTGTGATTGAAACGTTACATTTGATTATTCTATTTTCATTTTATTTACACATTAAAATATGCATCACATGCATTGTACGTGTGAAATGAATTGGATTTAGATTTAATTATTATTAAAATCGTTATAAATTTTTTCCTTCAACTGAAACAATTCATAATTTTGAAAAAAATTTGAAATCATTTAAAATTGATCCATCATTTTGTCTGATATTTGATATATTTCTTATGAAAATATCGATCGCAATGTTTTGATTTATTTGCATGAAATTTGATCTATGGCCATATTTTGGGTTATGGCCCATTTTCAAACATGTAAGAATCGCTTAGATTCACTAAATTTGGCATTTGGTTCTCTTTTGTTTACTTTTAACAAAAAAAAAGCCATACAGAGTTGTATTTCTTATTTTGTATTGCCTAATAAATGGATGTACCTTGCCTTACTTGTATTAAATTCAAGTCTACTTCTGTGAATTTATTTACATAAAACACACTAAAAGTAAAATGATTTCATTTCTAAAAGAAATTAAATTTTCAACACAGAATTCACTTAAGTGATACAGCAAAAGGATGATAAGAAAAAAAAAAAAAGGAACCTAATGGCTTTTATTTATCTTAAATTTGTGATTTTTTTTTTAAATTGCTTTTAATGGAAACATGTACTTTGGTTCTGGTTTCGATCTTATTCGATCGAATACTTTGCACCGATTGTCGCTAAAAAATATACGAAAATGTTAATTTTTGTCATCAAAAAAAAAAAAATTTTGTTTTTGAAAAAAAAGGCGTACAATTGTGGAGGGTTGAATTTGATCTATATTTACGGTGGTTCATTTTTAGGTCATAACAAGCCCACATATTAAATTTCCTCAAAATAACTCAAAAACTATGACTTGACCTTAATCATGTGGTAGATTGGCAGACAGACAATCAAAAGACAGACGGATAGATAGACAGAGTTTAAATAATCTAATGAAATTATTGTTGTATAAGTGTATTGATAATTTATGATTAAATATCGGTCGTCTCAAAATCCCTCTATAAATCGATTTAAACTTATCTATCTATGCGTTCGTCCCTTGTTTTTTTTTTCTTTGGTAATTCTATTAGTAAGTTATCAGATAAGAAATTTTTGAGATATAAAATTAAATGCACTGCTATCTTTTGGCACAAAGATAAAATTCTACTGAAAGTGGTAAAAATGGGCCTATATTTTACGGCCACCTCTCCGTACAACGCTTTGGTTTGTAAAAAAAAAGTCAATATATCAGAAAAAATTATAAGTTTAGTTAGTTTTTATTTAATCGATACACAGGGGCTATTTTTTGCATGTATAATAGGTGTGATAAATTTGGTCATAGATCATTCCATTTTTTGAATCCCCCTTTCACCATCCTCCATTCTCATTATCCCATCCACCATCCTCCTTCTACCATTCTCCTTCAAACATACCCCTTCACTCCTTCCACCCTTCTTCATCTCCCTTACACCATCTTTCATCCACCATGCTCCATCTACCATCCTCCATCATCTTTCCAAAATCCGCCTTCCACCTACCCCATTCCTCCTTCCCCCATTCCCCTTACAACATCACCCCTTCCACTATTCCCCTACCACCATTCCCCTTCCATCATGTACCTTCCACCATCCTCCTTACAGCATCCACTAACCGCCATCCTTCAACCCCGCTTTTACCACCACCCTTAAACCATGCACCATCCACCATCCACAATCTCCACAAAACTTTTCAAATTATTTAAAAATAAGTTTAAGTTTTACTGCAAGCTTAACTTATACTTCATTTTGACATTTGACATTTCATTTGGATGCACAAGCGTCCATGGTGTAGGGTATTTAAGGCTCTTAAACGATTGACTAAAATGTTTTTATTTATTACTGTTAAAGCCATACATTACTGTGGTTAATGCCATTAGTGCTTTAATCTTCTGCTTTTTTTTTATTGGTCAGTTTTTTTTCGTTTTTTTTTGTTTTTTTTTTTGTTTTGTTTTCGCATTTGTTTGTTTTGCAGATTTATGTTTGTTCTGCATACAAATTATATTAAATTAATCAAACGAAAAAAGGAAATATATAAAATGCACAAATAATTATAATTATTTTTGCTCAAAAAGAATAAGGAAATTCATAAATAAAATTCAAAAAAAAGTAAGAGAGTAAGTTATTTTTTTATTGTTATAGTGCAGTGTGTGGCTCTCACCCATTAAACTCCAACCAATTAATTTACCAACCTACGTAATCAAGTTGCAATAAAATATCATAAAAACAAATTGCCATCTATAGTTTGATAACAGATGGACAGATGGACAATGATGCTTAAATTGAAATCAAAAAGTGATTTTAACAATAATAATAATGATAACATTTCATTTCACATACACAATTATTATGTATATAATTTACCATTAATTACACATTTATTAATTAAGTATTCTTTCATTGTTAACTGTAAAATTAGAACTAATAAAAAAATAGAAAAAACAAAAAGATTATATTTGAATTTGCTGTACTCATTATTGCTTTAGAGTTGATGAGAGGTATGTTAACGTAATAATTGACTAAATGTGTGAAGAAGATAGAGAGAGGCAATATAATAACATAAACACAATATAAAATAGCATAAAAGACAACAATAAATACAACAATTATTTTATTAAATGTTATTAATGCATTTATAGGTTGACAGTCACTGTATTAAATGCTACAACTTAATATGCTGTCTGTAATAACAGTGGCTTTCAAACTGTTGAAAAGTATAACCATTATAATTGGAGTGATTATTGTTCGTGTGATTTGCATTACAGTTATTTGTCTCAATTTACTATGGAGAGTTGAAAAGGGGAAACAATCGGTTTCTCGTGAGCCAAATAAATCTGAGCGTTACTAGATTTCTGGGATGATAATGCCCATGTCACTGTTGAATATGCTTGTCTTAAAGATTGCGATGATTGTGAGGTCCAGAAGTATTAAGAAGCCTACGACAGTAAATTAGATAGAAAGTTTTTTAGATAAATTGGCATCCAGTGGAAATGGATGCGTAATTATTGACTTTCGGAATGACGATTCTTATTATACAATGGCGTCGTAACGCATTATTTAACTTGGTAGCGATGTAAAAGCATAAAGTTTGAAATTCACTGTCACAATAACTTAATTGAGTTTTTTTACAGATATTTCTCATCATACTTATTATGCGAGATGTATTTTGTTCGTTTGATACAATCACTTAGTCATATATCATAAGTGAACGTATTAATATACATATATATGTAAATAGAATAAAATGTATGGATATATATAGATGACACAATAATGATAAATAATATATAATAAAAATAAATAGAATAAATTCTTGTAAATTTGGTTCAATTTCTCTCTCTCTCTCTTTTGTTGTGCCATTGTTGAGCTGTCTCACTGCCTCAACTTTTTGATTTCTTGTGAAATCATCTTAATATTTCACTATAGCTTTGATTCTCTATCTTTATGTTTCATGATATCTCTCACTCCCTCTGTATCGGTCTCTCGCTTATATCACACAATAAACGCTCTCTATGTTTGTTTTCTCTCTTTCTCTCTCTGTTTCTGCCATTACATTTGAATAAAAAAAAGGAAATATTTCCTAATGCTATCAAAAATATCTCATTTTAGCTTTTCTTATGCATCTGGTTTGATAAAGCGCTGAAAAATTTTTTTTCGCATTTCATATGGAAATTATAAGAAAAATCTTTTGCTTTACTTTGCTTTGTGTATTTAATTTTGTTCTTGGTGCTGCGGCTGATGTGGCTGCTGTCGCATTCAATTGAATTGATTTCGATGTAATTGAGTTTGTTGTAAATCGTTGTAAAATATAAACATAACACAAATGTTTCTATTTCTGCCTCTCTGTAATTTTCTCATATTCTCAGTGTGTGTACATATACATGGGTGTATGGGTGAGTGTGTGTGTGATTTAATAAATAAGTAGACGAAAAATAAAACATCAATAAAAAATCAAAACAAAACAGAAAAAATAAACTAAGAAAAGAAAATATATACAAAACAAACAAGAAAAAGTCCAAGCTTCAGGAGCAGCACTAGAGCCCAGTCATATGACAGCTAGCGGCAAAAATATTTAATAAAGCAACAACAACAACTATAATAATAACGATGCAGAAAAAAACAAGTTTAAAGAGAACAATTTAACACAAATACAGAAAAAAGAAAAAACAAAAAAGCAAACACTCTGAAAGAAATAAAACTGCAGAAAGGGAAAATGTTGAAACGAGCGAATGAGCCAACGAATGAGCGAACACTTAAACAAAACAAAGCTATACCACTGAAATGAAAGAAAACATTTCAGTTGAGAAATTACTCTATTAGAGTGTGGGCAAATTTCAGTTTTTTTTTTATTTTTGTTTTCGTGATATATAAGGCAACAAAACAAAGAAAAGAAAAGGAAAAATCAAACGAAAAACTTTATATAAAAAAAAAATACGCTAAAATTTGTATGGTCTGTGGAATTATATATATATATATATATTTATATATATTATGTATGTTGTGTATATATATTGTGAAATAAATAAATTTATATTTATATCTAAGTAAATTAAATAATAATTATAATGAAAATGAAATAAAATCCAATCAAATTGAAAAATTATAAAATTTATGCCTTTTTATTTCTGATTTTTTTTTTTTGTGAAAAACAGCACGAAAAATGGAAATTGCGTAAAAAACATCAAACAACAACAAATTTATAACATGGGCAAAAAAGTTAAGTGCCATCAAATCAAATGAAATAAAATGAAATGAAATTAGCTTAATTAAATTATCTAAAAAAAAAAGCAAAAAAAAATTAAAAAACAAACCGAAAACAAGTAAGAAAACTTAAAAAATTTTATATTAAACTAAAAAAAAATTAACTGAAAGAATTTTTATGTCTATTTTAATTAATTTTTTTGCCATTTTTCTATAATTAAGGCAAACAAAATCCTACAGAAAATATTGTTGTAAATATTTTGTTTGTTCGTTTGCTTTTTTTTTTGTTTGGTGATTTAAGTTGTTTTGCGTTTCTGTTCATTAGTTTCTCGTTGATGATGTCTTATAAACACGTAATTTATGATTGAATGTCTAACTGTATATGTATGTGTATATGTATATATGTATATTAAAATAAATTAGATTTGCGTGCATTTGTATACAATTTTTTTTTCACTTACCTCATTTTATCTATTTTTTTTTTTGTTATCTATATAAAAAAATTATAACTTAATGAATGAGAGAAGTGATAAAAGAGAGCGAGAGGGAGAGAGTAAGAGAGAGAGAGAGTGAATGAAAGTGTTTGAGAGAGAGGGTGTGAGCGTAAAAGTGTAAAGGGTTGACATACAAAACTATTGTACAGACAGACATAAAATATTATTTTAATATTTTCTTTAAAAGTTTAAAGTACACAAAATTGAAAATAATTTTGAGAAAATTTAAATTTAATTATCTGAATTGCAAAAATAACTGTTTTATTTGTGATAACTGCATAAAAAAAAACAAAACAAAAAAGAAACAGTACAATGATTAACTATAATAACGGTAAAAATAAAATTAAAAAATTAATAATAATACAAAAAGTATTTTTAAAAAAATTAATGGAAATTTTTAAAAAGAAGACAAATCAAAGTAAAGAATTTAAAAAAAAATTTGTTTTAAATTATGTTAATTTAAAAAAAAGTATCAAAGCATATTGTGCATTAAAAAAGCAACAACAACAAAAGAAGAAGAAGAGAAGAAGAATGAGGAGAAGGAGAAGAAGGAGAAGAAGAAGAAGTGTAGCTTTGTATAGAAAGTATTAATTTTTCTTTTCTCATTGTTTCTTCTTCTTTTTTTACATTTTTTGATTTCTTTTTTTTCTCCCTTTTTGTGATTGTAATTTAAAATTAAGATCATATTTGTGTTGTTGTTGCTTCTGTATTGTAACTGCTTAATTTGATTTTTTTATTCTTTAAAAAAAATTTGTTGCTTCAATTTGTAATTTTTACATTTTTAATTTTTCGTTTTTTCTCGTTTTTTTTCTTTTTTTCTTTTTACTTTGTTGAGGGTAAAAAAACTGCATAAATGTAGAAATCTTATTGTTGTTGTTATTATTGTTGCTGTTTTGGCTATTAGTTAATTTTTCCTTATTATGGCACCAGTAACAGTAACAATAGCAACAACATCATTAGTAACAGCAACAACAACATTATTGTTGTTAAATAAATAAAAAATTTAAGTTTTCTTAGTTGAAAGGCAAAGCTTTTTCTTTGCCCCTCTCTCCTTCTCTGAATTTTAATAGAAATAGTGGCAAACAACATTAAACAACAATCAAGAATAACAATCAAGAAAGAACAACAATACTAGCAAAATTAAAGTAAATAAAAAACAACAGTGTTGTAACCGCAAACGATAAGAAAAAAGTCAAATAACGAGAATAAAAAAAAACCCAAAAAAAAATTGTAGTGCGAGAGTTGCAGTAAAGTGAAGTGAAGCGGAAAAGTAAGAAAAGCAAATAAAAATGGATATTCAATTGTTAGA
The DNA here is from genome assembly GCA_023089585.1 of Melophagus ovinus. Lineage (NCBI taxonomy): Eukaryota > Metazoa > Arthropoda > Insecta > Diptera > Hippoboscidae > Melophagus > Melophagus ovinus. Next base: position 8,242,659 of record JAKKIB010000176.1, on the reverse strand, counting down.
ACAAACAACAAACAACAATAAAATATTTATCATTTAAAGCGAGCAAAATAATCAAAGTAAATAAAAATCAAAATATCGCATCAAAATTAAACGTAGAGAAAAAAGTTTGGAAAAGAAATTAACAAAAAAAATTTTAAAAAAATTAACAAAAAATAATTAATAATAATAAAAAAAAAATCGATGGAAAGTTAGAGAAGAAAGTCATAGAAAATCAAATAAATACAAATTGCAAAAATAATCATTTTATATTAAATATTTTGTTTTGTTTTGGTTCAAACGGGAGTTACTACAAAACTAATAACAACTAAACCAATAAACAAAAAAAGCAAAACAAGAAAAAAAAACACGCACAAAAAAATACAAAAAAGAAAGCGCGATTAAGTTAGTGAATCCAGAAAGTTAAATAAAAAAAAATAAAAAAATTTGGGAGAGAGCACAAAAAGAAAAAAAGTAAAAATAATGTAACGGAATAAGTAGAAGAAGAAGAAAGAAATAAACTAGCATCGTCATTTATTCTCTCAGCAAAATAGAAAATAAATTGCATGATTTCTTTTTTGGTTTTCTCCCTCCCTCACCCTCTCTTTCTTTCACAAACATACACACACACACACACTCTTTCTTCCTCACTCTCTCTTCCAGCCGCATTCATAGATTGTATCATTTAATTTGCTGTAAAATTCATCTTTCTCCAGGTCTCTCCGAACAAACTCATACTTCTTTCTCTCCCTTCTTTTCTCCCTCTCTCTCACTCTCTCCTTCTTTATGCTTTAGTGTTTCTCTATCCAATATCTCTCTCCTCTTCTCAATTAATTATTTGAAATATTGTCTTAATTAAATCTTCAACTTCTTTCTTGTATTTCTTAATTTTTTTTTTTTTTCAAATTTTTATATGGATAAATTATGCGTGCCTCGTGTGATCGAATTAGAATGATGAAAAAAAATTATATACACATGCTTGAACAATGAAATTATAATAGAAAAAATAAATCTTATAGTGAAAATAAAAAGTGAAATAATTAAAAAAAAATTAAAATTAAAAAAAATTAATAAAATAAAAGAAATTTTTTTAGTTAATTAAAATAATTAAAAATATTACAAAAAAATTAGAAAATTTTACGAAATTAAAAGTTTTAAAGAACTTATAATTAATAAATGAAGAAAAGTGAGAAAGGGCAACACGAAAAGTTTTCATTTGTATTATCGAAATGAATAATAATAAAACAAAAATCACCACCAGCATCAGAAATAGCAACAGCAGACATAGTCACAAAATAAATTAAGAAAGGAAAAACAACAAAAAACATCTAAAACAGCTGTTGACATAAATTTCATTGCGTTTTTTTTTTCATAAACTTTGTTTTAACACTCAGTCGGCAAGCAGCAACCAAGCAAGCAGGCAAGCAAGTAAACAAATAAACGAATAAGTTAGTCAATCAGTGAATTAGTCAATTAGTTGTTTTGCTAGTTATTCAGATTCCAACAAAAGCTCGGTAACCTTGGAAATTTTAGCAATTTCACCTTTTTTGGCTTTTTTTGTTTTGTTCATAAACATTTTTTGATATTTTTTATTTATATTTATATTTGCCTTTGGTTTGTTTTGGTTATAGATTTCATTGTTGCTTGTTTTCTTTCTCTCCCTCTCTACCTCCCTCTCTCTCTCTCTTTCTTTATTTTCCTCTTCTTTTTTCTTCTTTCTCTTAATATTTTTTTCTGACTGATTTGCAAAAAAAAAAAAAGGAAACTAACTAACTGCTTTCTTTTGCTGCATTTTTCGCTTTTTGTGCAGTAAAATTTTCTTCATAATTATATTTATTAACGGTAAAAATAAATAATATAAGAGGTAAAGGTGATGATAAAGAGAGAAAAAGATATAGAAATAGAAAGATTGTTCTAGATAAATAAAGCCACAAAAAAAGCACATTTGCTCTGCCTTTTGTTTTTATTCCTCTTTATCTTTTTCCTTACATTTATAACAAATTTTTTTATGGTGTTTAAAATTATATGTAAATGTATGTGATAGAAATACATAAAGTACGCAGGTGTTTTTTTTTTTTTTTTTTTGATTATATTTGCCAATCAGCCGCCGTTTACGTGATTGTAAAATGTATTTCTTTTGAATGGACGGATATTAAGTTCAGAGAGGTATTTTGATCTGAAAGATAGATGTTGTTGAGGAAAGTGCTTGCGATTTATTTCTTTTGCATTATTTTTACATTAAAACTTCCTATAAACGAGAAAAGAAAAATTCACTTAAGCTAATGAGAAGATAAATTATGGGAATACATTAAATGTAACAAAAAAATCTGAATTGATGGATGTACCAGTTATGGCTAATGCCATATCCTTTTTTTTGTTTTCTATATCTTTCTCATTTTTGTAGCCACCATTCAGAAGTTGGATGTACACCTAAAAAGAAATGTTGAAGATCCTATTTTTGATCAGCAACAAATTCTGGAACGTTTTTGACATGCCTCTTTGACCAGCCGTCTGTCCGCTTGATATTATGTGTGTGTGTTGACATTGTACCAGATATCGATTGGCAGCGTCCAATAAAGATCAAAATTGGCCAAAATTGCAAACTGAGAATATTTCGTCTCTTTAAAAAAGTTTTTGTCAGTTTTAGTTAGATAGCTGAAATTTTGTACAATTATTAAAGCCATTAACTTTCAAAATCTATCAAAATATCATACAAATTGGCCATTGGGGTCTATGTAAAATTATGCTAAATGAAATTTTAATTTTTTTTTTTGTTTATATTTACCTCTTTAATTTACTTCTGAAAAATTGAGTCAGATTTTGAATCGTAATATCATAATAATTTGTATGATGGTGGGTATACAAGATTTCATACCAGCCAAATATAATTTTTTTTAGTTGTTCTGTTCTTTCATTGATATTTCTGATTACTATTGCTCTATTGATTACGCCTCTTTCAGTAAATACTTATAAAGAAATGATATAATTAAAATAAAATATATATATAAAAAAAGCAAAATGGAAGAAAAAAAAATCAAAAGAAAATATTATCATTATTTTTAATTGCAATCTATAAATCAATATATATATAAATATATATATATATATATTATATATATATATATATATCATATGATGTCATTAATATTAAAAATAAATATATGCAATTAAAATTTCAGTAAATTTGATAAAGTATAATAATTTTTATGAAATGTATCGCTTAGATTATTTAAATGATGGATTAACTAAATTGTATATTGCTAATATTAATAATTAATATTTTATATAGATTATTTAATTAAAATTAGCACTTTATATTATTTTGTAGGATATTTTGAAATGGAAGATAACTTAATTACAAAAATATATTTTTCAAACTTTGCAAGTAATTTTCATGTATAATTTTTCTTGTATAATTATGCTGAAAAAGTTGACTTCATAATTTAAAGTGAAAATTTTCTTACTTGCAAAATAATTTCACCATTCAATTCTAAATTAATTACCCATAAATAAATTTCAAATTTTTGTAATTATATAAATTGAGATTCAACGTTTAAAAATGAAGTAAACTGTTAACGGCACGCTCATAAAGTTGAAAATTTTTATAAAAGCAATATTTGCATACCCACGTTAAATATCTAAATGGGTTAAATAATCGAGATATCAATTGCTACAGCCAATTAAATATTTTAATTTTTATGATTTTTTGTTAAGTTTTATTTCCATAAATCTCCTCAATTTGATTCTCCTCAATTATTTTATTGTTATTTTCATTGTATGTTAAGTTAGCGTTTAGAGGTCCCGACTTTACACTGAACTTTCCTGTTATTTTATAGCTTGTATAAGTCATCTAGAAGGGCTTAAAGTGTAACTTTGTTATTAAGCTTTTGTTAGTCAGCAATTTTTGATATATTTATGTGAAATTTAATGGCCCCAAGATTTACCCAATTGAAACAATCATTGGTTAACAATGTATCATGTTTACGATCGTTCCCCCGATTGCTCGACTATTTCGAAAAGGAAAGTCGTTATATGAATGAAATTAAAAAATTTGACAACATTTTAAAAAGAATTTGCATGTTTTTATTGATTCATTTGCTAAAAGGTTCAAATAGGTCCATTTTTTTTGGACTGCTGTCTTTCTTTTTAAATCACATTAAAATTAAAATTTTCTACATGTGATTCATGTATTTGACTTTTTAATCATATTAAGTAAAATAGTGAAATGGTTATATAAGAGTCAAGCACCATTCTTCGATGAAATTCTTCTGTGTTTTTCGTTTAACAAAAATCAGCGGTGCCATTTTTTCCTTTTTATTAAATCGAAGGCAAAAGTTCAAAGAAGACATAAATAAATAATGAAAGTTTAAGGTTGTTTGATTTGATCTTGGTTAAAAGGGGGCAACCAGTCCCGAGAAGCACTTGCTCTACTGGGAGTGGTTCATGAGATGGCCATCAGAAGGCATCATCAGCCACGAGATCAGATCCAATGATTTAATTTGGTACCACGGGATCACCAGTTTTTATTAAGCCCATTGTAATGATATTGAGTTTGGCTTCGTTGGGGCTGTGGTGCCAACATGGCGAACGTTGCTCTTTCAAACATATATATGCTTGACGTGCAGGGCCCCATTTCCCGAATAAAATAGGTAGCTGGGTAGGCTTATTGGGCTAATTTAAGTTAAGCCAAAGAGTAATAGGAAGGCTCCGAATCTAGATAGCAAGGATTGTGCCATGTATATAAGATGCAATGCAGGCTTTAAATTGGAAGCTAGACGTGACGGTAGCATGCACCCTGCTTGATATGACTACCAACGCTAGCGCTCATTATGTACGTTTGTGTACCATGCATTTGAGCCTTCACGGCAGGTATGCATGTAAAACCCTCTCTGCACTGATCTTGATTAAAACAAATGGAATATACCGAAGCCACTTATTTACTATGAATCCGTAATCGTTTAATTCAATTGATTAAACCGATATATTTACGTTGACTTTCGTAAATTCTCTCGTTTTTTATGATTCTGTTTAAATTTTTTTTTGTATTTTTATAATTTACACATAGTAAAGAGAAAGTTGTTGCCCTTTGTAAATTAAAATGTCGATTTGCTTTGGAAAACCTTATCAACTTCATCATCCATCGTTACTTTGTATAGATTTTTAAATGATCTAAATATGTTGTTATTTAAATATGAAATAGCTACAGTTTAAAAAAGAAATTAAATCTATATGAAGTATAAGAACATTTAGCTTCGATCAATTTGTTTTAATACAGTGAGGTTTGTGTAACTCCCAACTAAGAACTCCGAACTACGAACTCTGAACTGTGAACTACGAACTGCAAACTACGAATTCCGAACTTCAAACTACGAACTCTGAACTACGAACTACAAACTACGAACTGCAAACTACGAACTCCGAATTCCGAGCTAAGAACTCCGAACTACGAACTCCGAATTAAGAACTACGAACTCCTAACTACGAACTCCGAACTCCGAACTTGAAGAATGGAGAAACATTCAAATAAGTAGTTTATATTAATGGGACTAAATTGATCAAAATTGTACCTTTTTTCCATATAAAGAATTTCTTTTGTAGAAAATAGTAGATTATGAGGAACCCATCGGGATCTGATTTGCTACACATATTTTCCATGTTAAAGTGTTTGAAATAAATTTTCGTTGAAATGTATTCAAAATTGTACTTTTGTTTCATATAATAAAATTTTTGTACCGAAAATGTATTGGTCTCTGGACCAAAGCGGTTCTATAAGCGAAATTTCTTTTAAAATATCTTAAAAATTTCGATCTGTAGCTGTCACTTAGACGAACAAATAGACAGATAGACAGGCAAGCTGACCGACGGACAAATATGATTAAATCGGTTTAGAAAAAGCTTCTGAGTCAATCGATAAATGATTATTTATAAGTCGAGTATATGATTCTGTAAATTTAAGTTAGAAAAGTTATACAATACGAAACTATTTTGATTTTCATATCACCATATCACTAGGCAAAATTTTCTAATACAATAGAAATAATTTCCTATAATCTTATCAATGAACAATGTGATGGATTGAAGAATACCAAATGGACAGATCTGCTAATCTCAAGTCCTCCTTTATATATCGCGTACTACAAATGATGTACTACATTTATCTCAAGGCATCGAAATTTTAAGAATTACATCTAATTAGTTGAAATTTTTAGCTTCATATATTTACATTACACTATTCCCAATTGGTGTAGGACAATTTAAGTTCGATAGCTCCTAATTCAGTATTTTGTAGAAGCAGAATCACTTGCTCATTTCATTGAAGTCTCCTTCCTTGTCTTCCCACTATGTCCATCTATCTATGGGTCTATTTACTGTTAGGCCATGTTCCATGTTAATTTCTTCTCAAGCTTTAAGTAGCAATTTTTCAGTTATTCCAATGAAATTCATTTTAGAAATTTGACAAAGCCTTTTGAATCGCCTTAAAATAGTTTTATGATCATCCCTCATATAGTGGCGCATTCTAAAAACAAACAAAAAAAAAGGTTCTATATACATAGAAAAATATACAATTTTGTATATAAGTGATCTCTAAGTGATCTGGGTTGATCTAGAATATACAAAGTTTTAGATGCTATAGGAAAAATTTGACTTTTATATCTTATAAAATTACGAAACGTGAACGTTTTTGTATTTACATAACTTATGCCCTTTTTTTCTTTATCAGAATATCGAAATTATATTATTTTCATTAAGTTGACAGGTAATTAATAATTTGACTTTCTTCATTTAATTATTTTTTTCAATTTATCATTGTAACTTTTTTACATTCAATGAAGGCGTTTTGAAGTAGCGATAGTTGAAAGTGGCGGCCTGATCTTTCAAAAAAAAAAAACATTCTCATTTATTCCATTTTTTATGTTACTTTAATTTATGCCTTAATGTATTGTTGTTGTTTTGTTGTTGTTGTTGTGGGGTGTGGGCTTTATATATATATATATATATATATATATATATATATATATTATATATATATATATATATATATATTGTTTTATATTTATATTCTAATTTCATTTTTATTTATTTATTTGAACGTAATTTATTGTTTTGCTTTTAAAATGCTTCCTTTCATTTTCTGACTATTTTCTATTGCTTAGATTATTATAAGATGAATTTTTGTTAAAGTAAAATACTTAATAATAGACTGATTTCCTAAAAATAGAAAAAAAAAGTTCTATATTTATTTAAATTATCTGCTGCTTAATTAATGTAAATTTATACTTGTCGATTTTTTGTATTACAAATGGCTCCTGCTCCTTTTCTTGTCTTTTCTGCTCTTCCTTTTCATATTTTGTATGCGCGTGTGTGTTTTTTTTTGTTGCTTTTTGTTTTTGTTTTTGCTTTTGTTTTTTTTTGCTATTAATTAATTTATCGTATAATTAATACCTTGGCATGTCATGTCATTTCATTTTTATATGTCAATTTATCTATAAATAATAAATCAATCAAATTTTCTTTTTAAACGGACTTAAAATGCCAACCGAATTATTATCCAAGTGGCCCTGAATGTATAACAATAATAATAATATTAAGAGTGATATGTGTCGCCATCATCATATTAAATTATTAAGATATATTTATTTATTTACTTACACGTGTAATTTTACGCTTTAATATACACTAATTATTATTAAATGTAAATTATTCAACAAGTTCTCCCATAAATTTGTCAAATTTTTATTATTATTATTTATTATTATTATTATTATTATTATTATTATTATTATTATTATTATTATTATTATTATTATTATTATTATTATTATTATTATTATTATTATTATTATTATTATTCTTTATATATATAATGAATATTATTTACAATTGTAATTTACGTATTACATAAAACTTGAGATGTTATTAATGTATTAATTACTGAATCTCATTCATCTTTCTTTGAATCTTCTAAGCAAATAAATATGATAAACATTATTCTGGTTATTTAAATTGTTTTATAATTGAATCGTTCCTGGGCTTTCCATGCAACCTCAAATCTTTATACATCTACTACTGTCAAATTATCAAACCTCCCAAGGTGCTTTTACAGTCATAGGACTACATTCAGATTAATTTCATTTAAAACAATAAAATCAAAAATAATTAATTTTTAAATTAATTAATTACTTAATTAAAAAAATTATTTTTTCAATTAATTATTTAAATAAGAATTATTTTTCCAAATAATTAATTATTTAGTTAAAAAAGTAATTAATTTTTCAAATTATTTACTTAATTAAAAATTATTTTTTTTCAATTAATTACCTAATTAAAAAAATAATTAATTTGTCAAATTGATTACTTAATTAAAAAATTATTTTTTTTCGATTAATTACTTAATTAAAAAAGTAATTAATTGTTCAAATTAATTAAAAAATTATTTTTTTCAACTAATTACCTAATTAAAAAATTATTAATTTGTCAAATTAATTACTTAATTCAAAGAATTTTTTTTCAATTAATTACTTAATTAAAAAAAAATTAATTTATTAGATTTTTATATACTACACCAGCTTTGCGCGGCCGAAACTGAAATAGATCCATTTGTTGTTATACCAATCGTCTTAGAATTAATTTTTGATTCAATTTAAACATGCATGTCCATCTATCCGTCTCTCCGTCTGTCCATCTGTATGTTAATGTGAACTTATTATCAAAGTACAGGGCGTAATTGTGAAACTCTTTAAATAAAACTTAGCTGAATAGTGGTAGTTTAATCAAAATACTTTCGGAAATAATTATGGCTTAGCTCAGACTATTATTACAAACACGCCCCATACAATGACCTTTTTTGCAAAGAGTTTTTATATGAAAAAATTAACAATTCTGGTTATTTGCTAATTACAATGCCTCCGTACTTGCGCAGGGTTGAAACGATATTAGCTAATATACCATAAAAATTGCGAATACATTTTAATATAACCTAATACTAGATTATGATATTAGTCAAATAATCAGGATGCGAAATTTGGCGGAAATATTATGATATTATTGTACTTTTTTCTTTTTTTGGTTTATTTTCCCTCTGTTGTGTAAAATTTCAACTTTTCTTGGCATTTTTTGTATTTATGGTTTTATATATTTTTCCACGGAAAATTTTCTTTAGATGAGTTTCAATTAATTGTATTTAATTAATTTGAAAAAATAAAAACCAAAAAAGAAATGATGGAGGGTTGGGAAGTTGGGGGGGGGGGGGGGGGAGTATGGCGGCGTTGTACAATTAATCTGTACAATGTGAAAAACGCCACTCATCATCATCATATAAAATATATAACAGCAAAATTATGCAGATGATATTTATTTTGTATTTTTGAAAATCGTGGCAATAAGAATTTTAAAATATTCTCTACATACTTTTGTGGAACTTTTGTTTCCATGCGATACATTTTATAATTTAATAATTAAATTGAAGATTTTTTAAAAATTATAGGAATTATATGAATTATATAAAGAAAGAAATTGATACAAATTAACGTCTTCAAGAATTTTTCTAAGGTAAAATGGAAGAGTACAGAAAAAAGGTAAAGTAAAACATTAAGAGAGAAAAGATTTTTTTTTGAATCCATAGTTTGACTGAAACCGGCTATAAAATGCCAAAATTTCATGGTTATCAGAAATCATTCATTTTGCAATAGATACTTTTTTTTTGGATTTTGTGATAGTTCTCAATTCGTTCAAACTGCTTTTAAATCATCCTCTATCAAAACTCTTATGCCATTGCCCTGCCTAAGCAAATGACCTCCAAATGCCTTCTCCAAATATCTTATACTGCCTATTAAACAGAAATTTAAATTTGCGAAATTCTGAAGAATGCCTTTAACTTTTCTTACAGTTTGAGCTATCAAAATAAAATTTGTTTGGAGAAAATAAATACTGAATTAGTATCGTCAAGTAGGTGAAAGATTATGAACCTTTAAAAAAAAAACAACCTAAGAAATATTGTTGATAATAATTATAATTGGAAGGAAATGTGTGATATGTGAAAATATGGGAAATTGTCAATTAAACTATTTACAAAATTACTACATTATTATATATATCAGTCTATCAGGCATCAGGCATCAGGCATAAGTGACAGATAAAATTCGCTATATTAAAACGTTTGTCGCATATCAAAAATAAAATATTAAACTAACTCGAAATTGTACATGAAAGTAGAGATTTTTACAGCAACGAATTGCAACGAATTGTGAACCATTCTATTAGCCATATATTGTCCGATTGCTTATCTCTCTGATGAAAGTAACTTTGCGAGCACTATAAGTGAAATATTATTATGGAATTAGAGGCAAAACATTGCTTAAGTTCTTGCCTTTCATTTCATATGGCCCCCAAGATTCTTATTCATAAACTTAGAATATAGCAAAATATGCCATATTGAGCTTTTAGATGACGTAATATAATTCAATTAGAAGCGGCTTGCTATTGGGTTCTAAATCAGGCCCTTTAAAACAATAAACTCATATTGATATTGAAATTATGCCCCTTTAAATAGTGATCATGAGTTAACATTAAAAATGTGCCATATCAATTTTAATTGAGGTCCTTAAAATGCTGTGCTGAAATACTTAAGGCCATGCCTATCTGGTAAAAAAAGGGCAACTCTGAGTAACAGAATTTCAAACAATTAACTATCTTTAGTCAAATTTTTCAGTTTTATATGCATTTTTTTCTTTTTCAGTTATTTCATTCATATTCATATTTAATATTCATGGGCATGAATGCATTTTTGAAATTTTTGAACATTCATGTAAATATTTGAACTCATTGTGAAAATTTCTCTATACTATAAATGTAATAATAATTTATGTAATATCTAATCATCATAATCATAAGTTTGCATTTATTATATTTGCGTTGAAATTGTCTATGAAACAATTCAATGTTATTTGAGAGATGGTATCAATCATTTTAATAGAGCTAGGGGCGGCTGGCTACAAAATTATATGAATGTGGTGTTTCGAATGCAAAAAACAAAAAGAAAAATAAACAACCAAACAAACAATAAATTTAATAAACTGGGTGAAATGTAAAAAGTCGTTGTAAATATATCTGTCCGTCTGTCCATGTAACCATGTATCCATGGATGATCGCAGAAAAAGACATATCCACTACAAATTTGACTAAACCATTGGAAATTTATGTATGTTGGTTGGTACTGAAAATAGGCCACGCCCATAGCATAAATTGAGAACAACCCTGTTTTTTTTTTTAAAAAAAACAAAAATTTATGATTTTTTATGGCTCAACACATAAAAACTGAGACAGATGGAAAATTGAAATTTTGTACAAATATTAAGGTTACGCCTACTCGAAATCATACAATTTTAACTGAATCATGTTCTCAATTGTAATATCATGGTGCATTGGTGGTGATTATTCAAGATTAGGCTTCAGCTAAATAAAATTCTCTCATATTTTTGTTTTCCTTTTCTTTTTTTTTTTTTTTTTTTTTTTTGTTAAAGTTACTATAAAAATTATATAAGATCAGAGGAGCTGGAATATTATTATTGCTTATTATTATGCTAGATCATGAAACAGATAAATGTATACTTTTAGCGCTCGTGTGTTATTGTTGAGGAAATGACATTTTTATACAATCGAGTCATGTTTTATTCATCACATTTTTCTAAATATTCCGTATATGAGATTTATTTAATTTATTTTTTACTAAATTATGTGTAACTCTTAAATGTAATATGGAAATATTATAGAAAAAAAAAATTATATATTTTATTTAATAATTATAAATTTTTCTAATAATCGCCCCATTATTATTGGTCATAATTTTAACTGCATATTTAGATGCAGTTGTTGTTATGCAAGTTATTTGTATAATTTATTAAGTATTTTATGTATTTCCTTATATTAGATTTGAAATACAAAAAAAAGAAAAAAAAATCATATTTGGCTGAAGCCAAATCTTGAATAACCACCATCCAAAACGCCATGATATTATAATTCACAATCTAATTCAATTCTTTTTTAAAAGTAAATTGAAAATGTAAACATAAAAAAATGAAAATTTCGTATTGTATAACTTCGCATAGGCGTATCCGAATTGCATAATTTTTGAACAGAATTGTAGACCAATAGACTTTTCACTTGTGTAAAATTTCCGTTTTGCTATCTTTTTATATATTGCAGTTTGCAGATAATGAGCAAAAAAACTACAAAATTTTGCTTAAAAAATATTAGGTGTTCTCAATTTATGTTGCACTACGGACGGGTTCTATGAACGATTTGACTTATTTTCATCCTATTTAGCATGCAAGAATTTTCAATGATTTTGCTAAATTTCAGCTCAATATCTTAAATTTTACGACCAGAAGAAGGTTTGCAATAGACAGATACACAGACGTACAAATGGACAGACGGACAGTGCAGTGAGTGTTTTACATGCATACCTGCCGTGAAGGCTCAAATGCATGGTACATAAACATACATAATGAGCGCTAGCGTTGGTTGTCATATCAAGCAGGGTGCATGCTACCGTCACGACTAGCTTCCAATTTAAAGCCTGCATTGCATCTTATATACATGGCTTAATCTTTGATGTAAAGATTCGGAGCCTTTTAATTACTCCTCGGCTTAGATTAGCTTAGCCCAGTAAGTCTACCCAGCTAGCCATTTTATTCGGGAAATGGCACCCTGCACGACAAGCATATAAATATGTTTGAACGGGCGACGCCCGCGACATGGGTACCACAGCTCCCACAAAGCCAACCTCAATATCATCATAATGGGTATATATTAAAACTGGTGATCTCGTGGTACCACATTAAATCTTTGGATCCGATCTCGTGAACTCATGATGCCCCCTGATGGCCGGCATCACCAACGGCCATCTAATGAGCCACTCCCAGTTGAGCAGGTGCTTCTCGGGACTGGTTGCCCCCATGGACAGACGGACAGACATGTCCGAAATCGTTTTAGAATTTATATACTTTATAGGGTCTCTGACGCTTCCTTGAAAATGTAAATATATCTCCAACCTCTAGTTGGTGGGTATAAAAATGTACAATAGAAAATATATCTAATACAAAACGATGCCATTTTTCTAATATATATATTTTTATATATATGCGCATATATATATGTATGTATGTATGTATGTATGTATGTGTGTATGTATGTGTATATGAAAAAGATTGAGCGTGGGTACCATATAACCTTTAACTTATTGTATGCATAACCTAGTTTATTCTTGTCTTGTTCTTATATTTTATTAAAAGTATAAAAACTAAATATATTTTTTTTAGCATTAAATTAAAGCACAGTTGTAAAGAAAATAATATAATAATCACAATGAACCCATTGAAGGCGTTATATCAAATGAAATGGCAAGTAATATAACACCACTCAAATGATTTCTTTCAATTCTTAATGAAGTTGTGCAAATTATTTTAATATTAACTGATATTTTGGCTGGATAATCTCTAGATATTTTTGAAATAATGAATTAACAATTGTTCAATGGGAAAATTTTGATATTCATAGTTTGTTCAGATTTCAATAACTTATAAAAATCTGGTGAGCATTCTTTCAGGCACTTAAATATATATAAAGTTACTTAAGCTCCTACAAAGAAATAAATGACCACAAGGCTACTACTTTTTCTTTTTAATGATCAAACTATTTCAAAATTTTTTTTTATTGTGTCCCTAAAAAGAAAAAAAGTTATATGCCGTTGGTCAATGGTTAGATTTGAAGATAAATAAAGTCTAGTATTTTTCGAAGTTTCTAAATTTTAAATTTTTTTTAGAGGTCATTAGATCTGGTGCCTGTGGCACATTCACTTAACCCGTCATTAAATTCTTTGACTGACCCATAACAAAATTTATACTTACCTTTTTTGTAAAGAAGTGTACATTTAAAATGGCGATTTTATGTCCCCTGTAAAAGCTCAAGATCTATTTTAAAACTAACATTCGAATTTTTAATAGGTTTTCTACTTTACCAAACGCTTTTAATTTATGTCTTAACCTCTTTCTCTAATCTCTTTCTCCATGAATATATCGCTCCTCATTGTTTTATATTACTATATCGCCCAGGCACGTAAAATTCTTGCATTATTGTTGTTGTATTATACAGGCTTTCATTGCATGACCATTTTAAATTCAAAAATAATTGAGAAAATTTATATTTGGCTAAAGCTAAATCTTGCAAACCCATCACTCAAATATTTTTTGGTATTGTGCAAACAGATAATTTAAAGTTGTATAGTTTCGATTTATAAGATTTTCATAAAAATCTTTATCTAGAATAACAGTCGTAACAGTCCTTGTACAAAATTTTCAGCTTTCTATCTATTTCAGTTCTCAAGTTATAGTTTTCTAAAAAACTACGAAATTTTTGCTTAAAAAAAAAAAAAAGAAAAACTGAGATGTTTTCAAATGGGCGTGCCCTATGATCAATTTTGCTCATTTTCAATATCAAACTGTCTGCAAGAACTTCTAATGTTTTTGCCAAATTTCAATTTGATATATCTATTTTTGCTATCAATTGTATCAGGCGGACAGACGGATGGACTTATCTAAATTAATTCAATTTTTAATGCTGATCAAGAATATTTGTATATTTTGTAGGATCTACGACATCTTTCTTTTGAATGTTACAAGCATAATAACAAAATGATTATACCTAACATCTGTGGATGATAAGTAAAAAAAGAATACTGACTGACAATGATAATGATGATGATGAGTCAACTATAAATATTTTAATTAAACATTTCAATGTTCTTTCTTCTCTATCTCTATCTTTCTTTTCGTTTTCTCACTATCTCTCTACCTCTTTCTTCCTTTCACTCTTTCTCACTTTACATATGTTGTTAATATATTATAAGAGTTGCTATGGTTGCCATGCTATCTCTATAACAGAGATGGTGAATTGATGATTTTAAGTTAAGTGCCAGCGAAATCATTCAAATGAGAGATTTTTTTAGTTGTCTAATACTTAGATTTTACTTTATTCTCTATTTTAATATAACATTGTATCAAAATATAAGAACAGAATCAATGAAAATATTTCAATTTTCAATATTTGTCACAATGGCATTTTTAAGATTACAAATTTACAACACATCAAATCGTCATTTTACACTTTCAAGAGACTTTTGTAATATCTCAAAAAAAAAAAAAAAAAAAAAAAAAGCAAAAAAAAAAACCAAAAAAAAAATTGTATGACTTTCAAATGATTTATGGGCTCATATTAAATGGTAACATTGAACAAAATTTGTTATGTTTCTTCCAATAAAGAAAAAAGCAAAATACAAAATAGAAAAATTGAAAAAGAGATTCTGCCATCTCGTAACATTTATATATCCATTCCATTCTATGTTTTTCAATCTATCTCTATCACTTTATATTACATATACATATAAGTAGGTATGTAATTTTATACAAATATATTTTCTTAGTTTAGGTAAAGGAAGTCAACTGATGCACACAGTCTTCCCTTGTAAACAATGCCAAATGTAAAATTAAAAATATGATATGACTTTGTGTTATTTATCTCGACATTTATTATTATTTTTCTTCTTTGGTTATTTTTTTCCCTTTCGGTATATATATATATACATATATATCTCATACATACATACATACATATATACATACATACATACATACATACATACATATATGCATATATGCATATATGCACGTCTGGTATAAAGAAGAAAAAAAATTGGAAAGGATGGAAGAGCATGAAAATGAGTGGGTGCCTCAATTGCATTTACTAACAACTAAAAATGTTTTAAACGATTCGGATTAACTTTTCAATACTCTACATGATATTGCTTAATTGAATTAAAAATTCAATAAAATGAAAGGTAAACTCGAATCTTTGCCAATAATTTGAAAGATTTGAAAGATCTGAATCAAATTTAGAACATTTTTATAACTTAAATGTAATAATTTTTATAAAAAGCCATTGAAAATTGTGAATATTTTTTCCATATATCTAGTGCTTTTAAAGTAATACCTTAGATGGTGAATCATGGTAAAAAATAAATGAATTTTGTTTATATATATTTCTGGTTAGAGTTGGGCCTAAAATGCATGCCCTTATTCAATTTTAAATATGATTAAAACAGCAAACTGATAACGGATTTAGATGGATACAACTTAGACAGATGGACAGTTTGGCAGATGTACGGATGGTCAGATGGACGAATGGTCAGATGGACAGATGGGCAGATGGACAAATCGACAGGTGGTCAGTTAGACGGATGACCAGATGGACAGATTGGCAGATCTATGGATGTCCGGATGGGCAAATTGGCAGATGGACGGATGGATAGATGGACGATTGGCCAGATGGACAGATTGGCAGATGGACGAATGGCCAGATGGACGATTGACCAGATGGACAAATTGGCAAATGGACGGATGGTCTGATGGACAGATTGGCAGATGGACGATTAGCCAGATGGACAAATTAGTAGATGGACGAATGGCCAGTTGGGCAAATTGGCAGATTGACGGTTTACCAGATGGACCGATTGGTCAGTTTTACGGACAGTTTTACGGATGGACGGATGGCCAGATGGAGCGATTGGCCAGATGGACAGATTGGTAGATGACCATATGGACAGATGGCCAAATGAACTGATGGCCAGATAACCATATTAGTTAGGTGTAAAGCGTATCTAAAATCAGCCGATCGCTCTCTCATAAAACTTGCTTCATTATTTATGTTACAAACAATCGCCTAGATTTATTATATTACGCCATATGATGAGACGGTAGAGAATGATAAAAGGACATAGATAATGGGAAACTGAGAATTTTTGTTGTTGTTGTTGTTGTTGTTGTTATTATTGTTGCTGCTGTCGCCTTGCACTCTTCCACCCTTCTAAGCTTCTTCGCCTCATGGTTTTTATTCATACGCTCCTTGTGCTTCTTTCAGGCTATATCTCCGGTCTCTCATGTCTCTTGCCTCAGGTCTTATATCTCATGACTCTAAATATCCGTTGTAAATAACTATGTTTTTCTCATATATGTCAACATACATACATACACACTTTATACATTACACTTTTATATGTATTGTATGGAGCAAGTTAAAGTACAATTCCATATTGTTGTGCTTTCAAAGTGCATGCTTCAATAGACCTTTTTCTGTTTCTTTGTGCATTTTTATTTCTTTATTTATTTATGTATTATTTATTTATTTATTTATTTATTTCATTTGTATTTAAATTCTTCGTTTTTTTCTTTTCTGCACATTTTTTTTTTTTTTGGTTTTTTCTTGTTTTTTTATTTTTTATTTTACTGAGTGCATTAACCTTTGCATTTAGCCCTGTATTTCTTTTAAAGGCGGCAAACGCATATCATTTTATTATATATTTATAAAAACTACGGTGTATTACGCATACATTTACCTTTTTTAATAAAATAAAATACAAAGTTTACATGTTAAAGTTGTTTAAGTTGTTTCATTAAATATTTATCAGTTTAGTGAAGGCTTCGGGTAACAAATTGAAAAATAGTTATAAGGAAAGAATATGATTTGAAAATAAAGGAAAAAGCAAAACGTTTAACCTAATAAATTTTAAGCAAGTTCTATTCTAAAATATATAAAATTTTTTTTTTTTTGTAATATAAACTTTTGTCATATGATGATGAAAAATGACCAAAAGATGAGATGGCAATGATTTTCCAATGCATAGAAATCATTCGCAAAAAAAAAGAAATTTTACGTTTTAATTGTAAAAATGTATCATATCAAAAAAAATCTATTTGGAAGCGTAGAAAATTTCTTCAAAGGTTTGAAGAGGTTTACTGGTTTGTTGCTCTGTTGGCATGCGACAAATTATAAATGATTTGTAAATCATCAAAAGTTTAAAATTAAAAAAAAATGAAAACATTCTAAACAAACTATTGCGCTTTTGTCCATTCAAAATTCAAAAAATTCAAAAAAAAAAAAAAAGAACCTTATCGGGGGAAAAATGACTTTGAATACTAAAATGATGGATGTTTAATGAAGGCCTTTAAAAAAAAACTCGCTGACTTGTTTCCGATTTCATTTAAAAATGATTAACTTGAATAAATATTTAGGAGGAAGTAAAAGGAATAGTTTTTAAAACTGATTGGCCTGTTGTCGCCTCAAACGAAATCGGTATTTCTTAATTTTTTTTTTTAATTTTTGATTTTTTTTTTATTCCACAAATATTTTGATTCAAAAAAAGCCTTGATAAGAAGAAAGTTATTGATCGACTAATAAACTGATTTTTATATTGATGAATAAGAATTTTCATTTTATAAAAAAAAAGCAGAGCAAATTGATTTACCTTTTTCTTATCTAATTAAAAAGAAATCAGAGAATATTTGTAAGATTTAAAATTTAGAACACTTTGAAATGGAATCATCGCTTCATTTAAATTTTATTGTAATTTTTGGCCCAAAGATAAACTCCACGGGAAATGTTTAACAATGAGAAATTTCTGTAGACTTCTTCCTCGATTCATTTAAGAAATTTATAGAAAATTAAATATTATAATATTTTCATGTAGCAAATTTTGAACCAAATTGTTCCAATTTTTGTTTTTTGTTTTTTTTTTTCTTAGAAAACTTCTCACATAACAATATTTTGCAAATTATTCAAATTATTCAAATATTTTTTACACTTGTAATTTGCAATTCATTTGCAAATCCACAGCGTTCATTAAAAGTTTTCTTTCTAGAAATTTCTCAATTTCAAATCAATTTATAATGCGTATTATTTTAATATAAATTCGACATTATGAGAATATTAAATGTTCTTTTCATATCAAAAAAAAAAAAAATCGATTATTTTCGATTGAAACATTCTTTACAAATATTATTTATTTATATTAATAATTGAGTAAGAAAACCATTAAAAAATGGTACTAATTACGATTTTTTTTCTACTCATTTCGTTCAAAACATTTGATCTTATCAAAAAAAAAAAAAGGCCACACCAATTCTAAGACACAAATGCATCTTATTCTTAATGAATATTTAAATTATGAATCATATGTCTATTTGTCTGATTCTGTGCTATTAATTCTCGGTTGATTGTAAAAAATTTAGATACCATTGAGAATCTCTTTCACTGAACTTTTTCCTATAAAAATCATTCAAAATGATAAATTCACAATAGATTTTAAGTTCATAGAATTTTCCATTATTTTGAGGTAAATATATTTATAAAAATTTTTTGTAATAATTTTTTTTTTTTTTAGTTCAAAAGTCTAAATGCCCACCAACGTTCTAGATGAATTTTGGCATCAAAATATTTTGTGATTATTTAAAATTTCATCTCCTTTTAAATATAGAAAATTTTTTTTTCCATTTGTTATGGCAACTTTTCCTTACCCTATTTTTCTTCTTCTTCTCTTTCTTCTTCTTCTTCTTCTTCTTATTTTCTCATTTTTTTTTGTTTTTTTTTTGTTTTGGTTTTATTTTTAATTTGTTTTTGTTTTAGCAAAATGTTGAATAATTGAAATTGAAAATTTTGTCAAATATTTACATAAATTGTTTGCTTATTTATAGTATTTTATATATTGGGGACATGTTTTATTATAATTGTTATTATTATTATTATTATTATTATAACTATTATTATTGTTTTATTGTTCTTGTTCTTGCTATTGTTATTATTATTATTTTATATTGTTTTTGTTAAGGTCAATGAAATTCGCTTGTACAGGCTGAATGTTATTCCTTATATTTTTCGTTTCATAACGCTTAATATAAAAAGCAATCAACAGCAGCAGCCATAGCAACAGCAACAGCAACAGCAACAATGATGCCAATAATAATAATAATAATAATAATAATAATGATTATAATAACAACGATAACGGCACTTTTTTTTCTGGTTTTCTTGCTTCTCTCATTTAGCTTGCAATAAATATATAAATAAATAAATAAATAAATAAATAATTAAATATATAATATATATATTTATGGTCATAGTGTAAGAGGAAGAGTTAGTTAATAGTATAAAGAAAGCTTATATAAACAAGGTGATTAATTTCTTTTTTTTTATGCGGTTTTTTTTATTTCGTTTTAATTTTATCTCATATGATTTCTTGTTATATTTTTTATATTAAATTACAAAGTAAGAGAAAGTGAGAGATTGAGAGAGAGATCCAGTGTGAGCGCAAATTTGTAACGTTATTCAACGTATTTGTTTTCCTCACCATGGCATATTTGTGTTGCAGAAAGTTTTTGCCGATCTTTGTAATATGGAGGCAAAAATTTGAAATGAAAATTGATCGGTTCAGAAATACTTTTTTATTTATTTTTTAAAGGCTGGTATCAAACTCAATTTATTATTATAGTTGTAAATATTCTTGATTATCGATCAAATTTTGAAACGATGTAAATATGTCTGTCCATCTGTCCATGTGGCATCTGTCCTGTATCCATTCTCCTAAATATTGGAAGTTCTTGCAGAAAGGTTGCTTTTGAAATTAGAGCCTGATCAGTCAAAGGACACGCCCAACTCAACATAAACTGACAACATCTCAGTGTATTTTTTTGAAGCTAAATTTGTGGTTTTTTTTTTTTTGGCCTCATAATTTAAAAAATTGATCATGCCTACACGCGCAAGTTAAGTTACCTGGCCGTGCTATAAATTCTCAAAAAAAAAAAAATAAAAATATCTTCATGGTGGGTATTCAGGGATTTGATTCAAGCCGTATAAAAATTTCTTATTTGTTTTTATTTTTTCTTATATTTTTTTATATAATTTTTGTGGCTTTTTAGTTTGCCTTCTTTTTTTTTTTTGCTTTTGTTTTGTTTTTTTTTTTCATTTTGGTTTTGTTGTGTTTGTTTTTTTGCGCTTTGTTTGGATGATTTATTTTGTATTCATACAATTACACGAGGTGTTAAGGTGAAAGTCTTTCAATAACAAGCTTTGTTTATTATATTTATTTTTATTTTGCTAGTTTTTTTTTTTTCATTTTTTCCACTTTTTTATTTTTATTAATCATTAAGCACGATTACATTGTATAAAAGCTTACAATCAAAGATGTAATAATATTTTGCGAAAGCTTGAAATAAATTCAATTAGTCATCTGATAGCAACATCGGTCCATCTATTTCTCTGTTATCGGTTCATGTACATTTTTTCGCAACCAAAAAAAAAAAAAAAAAAAAAAAAAAAATTATCAAAAAATTCAATTACAATTAAAATTCAATTTTCAATTAAATTAATTTATTTTTTTTCTCTTTTGAATCACTCTTCTTAAAATAGAATGCCATTTTCTATTACATTGAAACTTTGTTATTTTCAATTATTTGTCATTTGAAATGATTATTTGAAGTTTTTTGCTAATTGAAATTATTATTTTGAAAATTTTGCCATTTTCATTTAGTTTAGTTTCGTTGAAATGATGTGAGAATGGCTTATTGAATTTATGCCCTAATAAAATTTGTATACACTTTTTTCCATCTCACCATTTTCTTATACCGTTCCATTCATAGCATCACTTCTGGGGCGGAGCATTTAAATATGCTATTTGATTCACTTTTATTTTCGTCTATTACGATTAAATTTTTAAATTTTGTTTTATAAAGTACAAGATATTCTCATTTAATGTTGCTCTGTGGGCGTGTCTTTCGACCGATTTGGTGTGCAAGAACTTCCAATGTTTCTACCAAATTTGTGCTTGATATTTCAAAGGTTACGATTAGGAGAATGTTTACAATAGACAGATACACGGACAGACAGTCTTATAGATATGTCTATCTAAATCGATTAAGAATTTGATGATGATCAAGAATATTTATATATTTTATAATAAGTTATCCGATGCTAATTTTAATTCATTTGTCCTAAACAATTATTATTGTGTAAAGTTCAAAATGGAAATAATAAACGTTCAATGATCCGCCAATAAATTGCATAGATTTAACCATGACATCGAAAAAGTATTAATTATATCTATGAGTAGGTGTGTTAAAGTTGTAAATTATATTTACATATCTCAATAGTTTCACATTTTTTTAGACAATGTGTGTGTGTGTGTGTGTGTGTGGTGTGTGTGTGTGTGTGTGTGTGTGTGTGTGTGTGTTCATTAACATTAATAAACTAATTGAATTATTTTGCTTTTTTTTGAAATGTAGACTTTGTAGACTTTGTTGTTGCTTTTTTCCATTCATTTTTTTTTTTTATTATTGTTTGTTATTTTTTGGTTTTTTGTTGTTGTTTGTTTTTGGACACATTTAATATTTTGCTTTATAATTTTCCCCTTCTTTTACTTGGTTGAATTTTCCTTGTTCGTTTTTCTTAGTTTTTAATTTTGTTAAACGTTTAGTTTTTTAACGTGTTCTTGAAGTTACGTTTTTTCTTTAATTAATTACTTTTGTTAGCTTATAATTTAAGGTTATACAATACGAATTCTCGTTTCATTGAAATTTTTCATGAAACCTCAAGATAATAAAAAATGTTTAAATTTGGAGTATTTTGACATTCCGTAAGATAGCTTTGGTAACCTTTTTTTTTTAGATAAAATTGTTAAATTTAATATTTTGATGTAAGTTCTAAATAGAAAGCTTAACAAAAATTGGGATATTGTTTTGGCTTCACTTCCACAATCCTCGATTATATGAATTATATGAAACGAGGTGTTGCGTTTAATATTGAATAAATATTTGGAACACTCAATGGACATGAAATGGTCACATTTTGCTATTATAGAAATCAATTCAGAATCACATGCTACATAGATTTAGGCCTGTCCGTAGGACCATCCATCCAACCGTCCATCTAGGCAACCATTCATCCATTAATCCATTCATCCATTAATCCGTCACTTCACCCATTAATCCATTATTCCATCCATTAGTCTATCTAGTAATCCATTGATCCATTAATACATGCATCCATTAATCCATCCATTAATCCGTTAATCCATTCATTAATCCGTTAATTCATCCATTAATCCATTAGTCTATATAATAATCCATTAATCCATCTATCTACTAATACATCCATCCATTTATCCTTTAAAGTATCCATAAATCCATTAATCATCCAACCATTAATCCATCCATCTATTAATCCGTCACTTCACCCATTAATCCATTATTCCATCCATTAGTCTATCTAGTAATCCATTGATCCATTAATACATGCATCCATTAATCCATCCATTAATCCGTTAATCCATTCATTAATCCGTTAATTCATCCATTAATCCATTAGTCTATATAATAATCCATTAATCCATCTATCTACTAATACATCCATCCATTTATCCTTTAAAGTATCCATAAATCCATTAATCA
Source organism: Melophagus ovinus (assembly GCA_023089585.1). Classification (NCBI taxonomy): domain Eukaryota; kingdom Metazoa; phylum Arthropoda; class Insecta; order Diptera; family Hippoboscidae; genus Melophagus; species Melophagus ovinus. Next base: position 8,219,359 of record JAKKIB010000176.1, on the reverse strand, counting down.
TCCAACCATTAATCCATTCATCAATAATCCGTCACTTCACCCATTAATCCATTATTCCATCCATTAGTCTATCTAGTAATCCATTGATCCATTAATACATGCATCCATTAATCCATCCATTAATCCGTTAATCCATTCATTAATCCGTTAATTCATCCATTAATCCATTAGTCTATATAATAATCCATTAATCCATCTATCTACTAATACATCCATCCATTTATCCTTTAAAGTATCCATAAATCCATTAATCATCCAACCATTAATCCATCCATCTATTAATCCGTCACTTCACCCATTAATCCATTATTCCATCCATTAGTCTATCTAGTAATCCATTGATCCATTAATACATGCATCCATTAATCCATCCATTAATCCGTTAATCCATTCATTAATCCGTTAATTCATCCATTAATCCATTAGTCTATATAATAATCCATTATCCATCTATCTACTAATACATCCATCCATTTATCTTTTAAAGTATCCATAAATCCATTAATCATCCACCCATTAATCCATCCATCCATTAATCCGTCACTTCACCCATTAATCCATTATTCCATCCATTAGTCTATCTAGTAATCCATTAATCCATTAATCCATCCATTTATCCATCCGATACGATACGATTGGACCATATAACGCTCAATATTGAAAACAATTTAAAACCTACAATTTTTCATATATTTTGATGAAAATCAAGTTCAAAATTATTGACATGTACCATAAATAGTACGAAATTTGATTAATATTGGTCCCTTTTTCTAAACTCCTTCGCAAATTAATTAAAAATGTACAATATTTTTCATTGTTATTTCCTTTAGCTTTACAATTTCTAATCTCGATTTTTGTATTATTTCAAATAGCAATATCATGGAAAATAGTATAAAAACGGATTCGAACGAATCTAATGATTTTCAAAATGTTTGTTAAAAAGTATCTAAAGAAAATTTGCCATAAAAAATCGAAAAATTTACTTTTATAAATTATATACAGTTTTTGGACATACATGTGATATAATATAAGTAGCTGTATGTGTGTGTGTGTTGTGTGTGTGCACATGATTATACACGTTTTATAGAGCTATTAATTTTGTCAAAAAGAAAGAGCAGAACGGAATAGAAAAAAAAAAAAGAAAAAACTAAAACTATTGTAAATAGAAATCTGAATGTAAAATATAAATGTAAATGTTAATGGAAATGTGTATGCAAATCTAAATTTATATGTGAATGTGAATGTGAATATGAATGCGAATGCAAATGCTTACATTAAAACAGAATAATTTTCTGCTTGATATTTCAATGAAATTGAAATTGAAATTGAAATTGCATTCAATCAAATTGACTTTAATATGTGCAACATTTTATTATTTGCTATAAATTTTTATATGCATAGATCATATAGAATTTGTAAATATATATATCATATATTTTGAGAATATAATTTTTTATATGATGCATTCAATTATTTTATTTATAATTATGAATAAAAATAAATAAAATTTTCATTTTAGTATTAAAATAATAAAAAATGAAAAGATTAACAAAAATTTCCTATTACATTATTTGGGCTCACCATAAAAAGCCATGAAACACCTCTCGAAAAAATAGAGACGCTTCAGAAAGTTTGATAAACATTTTATATCTAAAAAATTCTTATAATTTAATTTCATTTAAGTACTGCTTAACAAAAATTAAAATAAATTGCACATAATAAACGTGACGATATTTATGGTATAATCATAATTTTTGATTGTTTCTATTATTGCTCTCATTTTTGCAAATTGTTTTATGTTATTTCTTCTTTTTTTATTGTGTATATTGTTTTTGTTTGTTCATATATTTTGTGTTTTTTTTTTTAAATGTCCCTGACAATGACAAACGTTATGTAAAATGTGATTGGCGAAATTTTAATCTATAATTTATTATTGAGCATTTTTATGTACACTTTTTCTTTGTTTTTTTTTTTTTTGTTCTCTTCTTCTTCTTAGAATTACATAACAGCCCCCTCCTCGCCAAAGAAAAAAAACCTAAAAAAATTAATACAAATCCAAGAAGTAGGCGACAACATAATGTTTGGCTGAAGCTAAATTTCGAATACTTAACAATCAAATATTATTGTTATTGTTTTGTCTATTGTTTGGTGGACTTTGCTTAAAGCAAATGTTAAAAATTTTGATCTTCCAGCTAAGCCTTTCAAATTGCCAATTTGACCTAAATTCTGATTATAACATTAAATGGATTTACTATCTTTTGGACGCTCAAATCTTAATTCTTTGATGAATTCTTGAATGAAAGATTGACGGAGTAATAATTTAAAATTTTTGATGGCCCATCAAGAATATTTATATTATATTTATAATGTACCAAATGTTTCTCAATTACGAGCAAAGGCAAAAGTTATAATCGTTTGGAGTGGACTTTTAAATATCGAATTAAATCCAATTAAAAAAAAACTTCGGAAAACGAAATACTTTCTTTTTTTTTTGCATTTTGAAATGTTTTAAAAAATTCATTATATGAGACGGGGTCCAAAAAAGAAAAAATGAATCGATTTCATCCAAATTTGATACATTTATGCAGCAAATTAAATAAATACTTTCACTAGATTGTCATTCAAAATTATAGAAAATTGCGCATATTTGTAGATTAAGGCTTTAAATGGTGAGGCATCGCAAAACTGCTGGGCTTCATTTTTGGACTAAAAGAACGCCAATAAAATGATCGAAAAATTGTAATCTATAGTTTGATAACAAATTTATCTAAACAAATGTTAGACCAATAGATGGATGGAAAGATGGTTGAATAGAAGTTTGGACAGACTATCGAATAGACAAGCTTAAATTGAATCAGGCAGCGATTCTGAGACGTTTAGTGTAATACAAGATGGATCTATCTCAATTCCCTTTCCAAATTACATACAACCATTCAAACTTATAATATTCATGTAAATGTAAGTTATAATGAAAACCGCACCAAATTGTGAGATAAGGAAATAAATAAATATATTTATATATAAAATAAAATATTTTATGAAAATTTACCAGAAAAAAGTACCCGTCATGATTATACTTCCATTAACTATTCTCGCGTTCCACTTTTCCCTTTTTTTTTTTTTTTGTGAGGTCGTGTGAAATTATCAAAGCAATCGAGGCAAGAAGAAAAGTAAAAAAAATCAATTTTATTTTATATGACAAATTAGTGAAATTTTTCGTTAATTTTTTGTAAATCTATTTTTCTCAATTATTTTATTTTATTATCACATTTTCATAGTTATTGAAATTTTAAGGAATCAACAAATAACAATTTTTATATACAAAATTTTTTCACAATACAAAAACAAAATATTACAAAAAATAAACAAGGACATTGTAACCTTCAATCCATATAAATGAATCTCCTACAAAATGAACACTATAAATTATTAAATATAATAAGTTGCAAGCATTTAAATGTGAATTCTATGAATCGACTTGAATTAAATTTTTTTTTTTTTGATTTTAATTAAAGTCCATCTTCTCCCATTTGCTTTGTAATTTATCAGAGAAACATATTTTGATGGCGATAAATTTGTAAATTTATAAATTTATAATTTATTGGCAAAATTCATAATTTTAGTAAATTTTTTTATGGAGAATATTATCGAATATCAAGAATACTCATTAAAGTTATATGACACTTTTTTTTTCTTGATAAATTCAAAATAATGAATAAAATAGATTTTAGAAAAATATTTTATAGTAGAATAAGAAAAAGATTAAAACTAAATCTATCTGATGTTTGCTAAAAATGACTACAATAAACATAATAGACTTAGTAATATCAAAAATAATTCCTGAGGCCGCTGTTTCACTCAAGCAAAACTCGAAAAGTATAAATTTTTTTCATTTATTAACTTTCTTTAACAAACAAAAGTTTTATATGAAAATTGTTCACAAAAAAATTATTCTATTGCAATAGTTTTTAAGAGTATTCCTATTCCAAATTTTAATAGAGCCAAAAGATGCTGCTTGTGTACCAAGTTTTAGCAAACATATCAAAAAAATTCTGTTCTTAAAAATAACAAATTTCTTTGATAGACTTTAGACCTTTTAAGCCAGACTTAAAGTCGATATAACAAAAAAAAAATGGATTTAGCTCAAATTATGAGAAGTTTTTGAAAAAAAAACTGCAAACGATTAATAATGAATTATTAATTATTAAAAGAAAATTATTTTTAATTATAAAAATTACATCTTAAAAATCTTATAGAATTTGAATGATTTATTTATATGAACTTGATATAATATTGTCAATATTAGGACGACTAATTTAATTTAATTAATCAAGTTAATTAAATTAATTAATTTAATTAATTAAGTTAATTAAATTAATTAAGTTAATTTAGGTAATTAAGTTAATTAATTAAGTTAAATTAAGTTAATTACATTAATTAACCTAATTAAATTAATTAAATTAATTAAATTAATTAAGTTAATTAAATTAATAAAATTATATAAGTTAAGTTAATTAAATTAATTAAGTTAAGTTAATCTAAGCTGACTTATAAGTCATTTAATTTCATTTTCATTTTCGCTTACGCTTTTGATTTTGCTATCGCTTAATAAATTTTTATATTAATTAATCAAAGATGCGTATTAAATATATTTAAAATAAAAGATAATACATTTTGATAGATGTAACAGTAATTTTTTCATATTATTAATAATGGTTGTATGAAGAGACAAGGACAGTTTTTTTTATTCTCCTCTTTCATTTTAATATTAATAAGCTTGAATAAAATGGTAGCGCCCAATTGCTCATGATCAGTTTAATATTCCATAAGATTATTTTTCATAGATATTGGTTAGCGATAAATATACATACACACACACACACACATGAACATACACACAGTTATACATACATATATATATATATATATATATATATATATTATATATGTAAAAATTATATATGAAATATTCTATCAATTTGTGTTTTGTTTGATTATGTTCAGCTCCAATCAGCTCCAGCTCCATTCAGCTTCATTCATTTGTGTTTGTTTCCCTTGATCCTTTCACATTAATGTTATTATTGTTTGTAAAATTCATCACCGGAACAAAACACAAAACGAAAAAAAAAAAAAGAAAAAAAAGACAAAGAGAAAAAGATAAGAAATTGATGGGCATATTCATTCATTCATTCATATCAAATTATTTATAATCATATAAAGTTGGTGACATCAAAAGCTTTATAAAATTTTAATTAGCCTTCAATATCAGCATAATTTTAGACATGTTAATATCTGTCACTTTAGCCATTTGTTTTTGGTATTCTGACCTTAATGTAAATATGTAAAATTTCATTTGTTAAAATTGAAATTTCTTGCATAAATATTGTTGCTGGAAAAAGTATATCAAATTAATTAAGCAAGATGCTCTTTAATACAATTTTAAAAAATAAAAAATTAAATTGTTTCGCTTTAATGGATTTCTTTGTAAATATATTTCTCTCATTTTGTATTTTGAGAAAATGCAAAAGCGATAACGCCCATCTGGTGTAATATCATCATCATCATCATCATCATCATCATCATCATCATTTCCTAGACCATACCAGCCTTCTTCATATTTCAAGCTTTTCACACTTTGAACTGTTATTGTCCCTTGATGGTCGCGATATGATTTGATATTCCAATTAACATTGCATTTTTATGTTACGGCATTTATTAATGCATATATGCATATATGTATATATGCATATTAGCTTATATGCATATATAAATATATGCACATACATTTCGAATAACTTTATATAGCATTGTTTATATTAAAATATTTTGTATTTTTTTTAAATATTTTCATTTCTTAAATTTATGTATAGATATATATATGTGGGTGTGTGTGGTGTGTTGTGTGTGTGTGTGTGTGTGTGTATGTGTATGTATGTATCCATGTGTCTTTAAAATTTAGAATGAATTTTATAAACACATTTTCAGTATGAAATTATTGAAAATGCAATGAAAATGAAAGGAATTGTTGTGAAATTTCTAAAAGTGTGCTTTCATTTTGTTATTTAAATTCAAACCTTTTATCGACATGATAGTCCCTTCAAAATAAATAATAAAAAAAATTAATAATTAAATATTTTCATAATTCTTTTTTGTCTCTGCTTTTTTTTTGTACATTATCAAATTTTTGTTTTAAATAGAACAAGTAAAAATCTTATAATCGATCGAGCCGGACTTTTAAATATTCTACACCAATTTGACGAATAAATCTGAAAAGTTAATTAATGAAATTATAAGATAAAATTTTGTAATTTGTAAATAATTTCAAAAGCTCATTATATGGAAGGGAGTTCAGCATATAGATCGATTTGGATCATATTTGATACGATCATATTTGATACGTTAACAACAATAGCGTGCCAATTTTCATTAAAATATATATTTTTTTCAATATATAACGACTTTTTATTGAAGATGCGACGTATGAGGCATGGTCATAAAAATGATCTAATTCTAACTATGTCCAATGGATTTCGTCGCTGAACACAAAAACCAACCATCTTAAAAAGTATGATAAGAAATTTACATGGACTGACATAAGATGGGCAACCAAAGGCGGACTCCTTGTAGATTTTAGAAATGCTAAGTGCACATTACTTAGAAGATCCTGCTGTACAAATAGTACGAACTCAAGGAAATAAGTGTAATAAAAAAAATTTTTTTTAATTAAGGAAAATTTCAAAGGAATTTCATAGTTCATTTCATAGTTGTTTTGGGGGGATTCAAAAAAATTGTTTAGAATTCCATGAAAGTTTAAACATTAAAAAAAAAAATTTAAATTAATGAACTTTTTCCAATTAACAAATGGCAAATAAATTAATTGATAGAAAGTAATCGAAGGAATAGTGAGAGTATTAGAAGTAATGAATCGGAAGAATGATGTAGGGATAAATAATTTGAATGGAGTGGGAAACGTGGGTTCAAGAAAGATGAAGGAAGGATGCGTTTTCATTTTCAAAATTTATAATAACTTTTTTTAATCAGAAATATCCAAACTGAATCAAACGAAACAGAAACAATGACAACATCAATAATAACAACAACAATAATTGCATCAGCAATAATCATAGATGAAAATTGTCAACCTTTAATTATATGTGCAATAAAATGTAATATATAACATGAATATGATGATTTGTAATTTCTATACACAGATTTTTATTGTATCATATAATTTAGTTTATGCGATTTTTCTAGATCTATTACCGAGATATTGTAGGTATATTTCTTGAAAATTGTTCCTATTTTTGTAAAAGCTAAAAGGAATCAAAAGCAAGACCCTATAAAATATTATATATTTTAGATCGGTATCAAATTTTGAAATAGTTGTTATAGTTTGTCGGTCTGTCCGTCTTTCGATCTGTCCAACTATCTGTGGGTTATTAATATTTTTTTGGTCGCACAAAGGAGATATTGAGCTTAAATTTGCCAGAAACATTGGTAATTTTTGTATGCAGCTTGATATAGAAAATAGATAAAATCGATCAAAGGACACGCCCATAGGGCAATGTAATTTGAGAACAGCTCAGTTTTTTTAAATCAAAATTTGCTTATACATTTTAAACGGAACAAATAGATAGAAAGTTGAAATTTGTTATAAGTATTGAGGCAGGCCTTTAATCTTTAATATCTATAAAAAAGTATTATGCATGTCACGCCCATGCGAAATTCTCTCTTTACTACTGAAAAGCTAAAGTAATCCAAGCATCATAATAAAATAGTGTTTAGATGATGAATACTTTAGATTTGGCCCCAATCAAATACAGTCTTTTTTTTTTTTAATTTTTTTTACTATTATTTTTTTTTATAGTTTTGTTGTATCGTAATGTATTTCCTCTTATCGATAGCGATAACGGTAAAGTAATGGTTAATTACTATTTTATTTCCCATTAGATTGCATTGAAGTGAAGTGCACTACACGCTACTGCACAACACTGCACAACACTGCACAACACTGCACAACACTGCGTTACACTGTAATTTATTTATGTACTCATTCGCTCTTTTTTGTACCCTATACCATTACGGTGGTATAAGTTATTATAAATTAATATCACTATTTGTAATACTTACAAAAAAAAAAAAATCTTAAGACTGATTCAAAGTTTATTGGATGGATCAATTTAAACAATTTTAGTCGAATCTATTCCACCAACTATGCCTTTGTAGGTTACAAGATTTGGCCAAAGACGAACCCTACTGAAAATGATTACGACTGGACAGTTTTTCCAAAAAAAAAAAAAAAAAAAATCGTCACATGAAAATCATATATAATTTCGTGAAATATTCTTCAAGTGATAATAATTTTTCATTATTGGCAATGTCTCCGACATTTACTCGAGATAAATGTATTTTTCAAATCATAATAAAAATTACAATTTTTTTTACTATTTTAAAAGATGAGCTGATTCAAGCCTGACTTTTACACATCGCTTGAAACATAATATTGTGTAGGGTATTTAAAAGTCGACTTTAGATCATATCAGACCAGATCAGATCAGACAATACAAATTTTTCACTTATTATTTTTGTGAAAATCTTGTTTGCTATGTAAAGTGTGACAACGTCAATGCAAACAACTAAAATGAGTAAATCAGTCTTTTTGCTGTTGTTGCTGTTTTGTTTTGTTTTTTTTTTTTTTGTTTTTTTTTTGGTTTTTTACCTTTTTTGGTCTTTTGTATGAATTCTATTTGAAAAAAAATTAATGAGATTTTTTTTGGTATTTTTTTTTTGTTTGAAGCGGGTCTAAATAAAATTGTAAATGAGAATAGCGTGGAATTTATATATGTATGTATTTATGTGTGCGTCTCTATGTGTGTGTATGTATGTATTTGTGCAAAATTAAATAGATTGTAAAGTAGATATCAATTTATTGTCGAGCAATAAAATATTATATTTTTTATTATATTTATATAATTAAGTATTATTTAGGCCATATTTCAATGCTTCCTTTCATTCAAATATTTCAACTAACTTTAAATCAAATATTTTACAAAAAGGTGTACAAAAAAAAAAACAAGTATAAGTATAAATTTATCATGGATTTCAAAATCTCTCAAAACAAAAAATACCTTTTCATTTTAAAAAGAATCACTTTGATCAATTCAAATGTTCTTGAAAATTAATTGCAATTGCAATTGCAATTGCAATTTGTAGCTTCCTAAGAAAACTACAAGAAACCATTTCAATTGCATAAGATAAACCAAGAGATTTAAATCGTAGCAAAAGAAAGGAAATACTGAATCGTTAAATATATTAAAATTTTTTTTTTACAATGTTACAAACATTTGAACGAACATATAATATCTTACAGTACAAATCTTGTAGGGTACAATGAAATGTTCCAGATTTTTTGTGAAATATTTTCGAATTTTTAATGTGTGACCTTCACAAAAGTTCTACCATATTTTCATATCTATATGAAATAACAGAGAGAGGGAGAGAGATAGAGAAAGAGAAAAAGAGATAGATACACACACTGAGAGAGAAAGAGAGAGAGAGAGAGAGAGAAAGGAAAGAGGGAGGCTGTGCTAGATAAGGAGTTAAAAATACAGTGATCTTTTTGTGGCATCTTGGAAAATAACCCCCCCCCCCCCCCCCCCCCACCAAAATAAAAAAGAAAAGAAAAACCATAAACAAATAAATAAATAAATGAATTTAACAATAATTATCTGATGCTTTCTTTCATACGTTAGAACTGTTACGTGATATTTTGCAGAAATCGGTTCTCTTATGCACTAACGCTCACGATTTTATTTATTCACTTTTGAAAATTCTATAAACATATTTAACTCTTTTAGTTTAGTTCTTTTTCTGCTTTTGGAAATAAAAAAAAAAAAACAACACAATTTTGTATGAATTAATTTTTTGCTTAAAATTATTAGTCTAAAATTGAAAATTTAACTAAATTTTGGTATGGATTTTATATTCCTGTAGAATATGCCAATTTTTTAGGTAAATTTGAATGCCACTAAGAATTTGATTTCATTTCATTAGAATTAAAAAAAGTAGAAATTTCATAGTCGACCATTGGACTACGTGGCCTACGTGGCCTACGTGAAGAATTATCTCACTTTGCTTAAAGTGATTAGAAATTCAACTAAGAAAATTATAGATCGCAAAAGTAAAAAATCGTAACTTTATGAGTTATTTTGAACTTCCTTCAATTTTTTGAAATCGATTCGTCGCCTGGAAGGGTAATTAAAAATATGTTTGAGAAATTATAATCTTTGTCTATATAATGACTTTTTTTTCCCATAAAAGGCATTATTTACGAAGGGCCTGTTCAAGTGATTCAATCTAAACTAAATATGATCTTCTTTTTTTCACATATCAAAATAGACTTCCATGCCAATTTAGTTTAAAATATATTATTTCCCATATAATAATTTTTTTCACGAAAGGACGTTATATGGAATGCATTCGTACAAATGGTATGATTGGTTCATGTTCGTACAAAAATCGAACTATACATCAAATTTCATTAAGGTCTCTCAAAAATTGGAAACTGTAATTTGATAAATTTCTATGGACAAAAAAACAGGTAGATGGACAAACAAACTTAAATCGAATAAAGAAGTTGACTTTAGTTAGTTCATGTTCGTACAAAAATCGAACTATACATCAAATTTCATTAAGGTCTCTCAAAAATTGGAAACTGTAACTTGATAAATTTCTATGGACAAAAAAACAGGTAGATGGACAAACAAACTTAAATCGAATAAAGAAGTGACTTTAAGTTAGTTCATGTTCGTACAAAAATCGAACTATACATCAAATTTCATTAAGGTCTCTCAAAAATTGGAAACTGTAACTTGATAAATTTCTATGGACAAAAAAACAGGTAGATGGACAAACAAACTTAAATCGAATAAAGAAGTGACTTTAAGTTAGTTCATGTTCGTACAAAAATCGAACTATACATCAAATTTCATTAAGGTCTCTCAAAAACTGGAAACTGTAATTTGATAAATTTCTATGGACAAAAAAACAGGTAGATGGACAAACAAACTTAAATCGAATAAAGAAGTGACTTTAAGTTAGTTCATGTTCGTACAAAAATCGAACTATACATCAAATTTCATTAAGGTCTCTCAAAAATTGGAAACTGTAACTTGATAAATTTCTATGGACAAAAAAACAGGTAGATGGACAAACAAACTTAAATCGAATAAAGAAGTGACTTTAAGTTAGTTCAGGTTCGTACAAAAATCGAACTATACATCAAATTTCATTAAGGTCTCTCAAAAATTGGAAACTGTAACTTGATAAATTTCTATGGACAAAAAAAACAGGTAGATGGACAAACAAACTTTAAATCGAATAAAGAAGTGACTTTAAGTTAGTTCATGTTCGTACAAAAATCGAACTATACATCAAATTTCATTAAGGTCTCTCAAAAATTGGAAACTGTAACTTGATAAATTTCTATGGACAAAAAAAACAGGTAGATGGACAAACAAACTTAAATCGAATAAAGAAGTGACTTTAAGTTAGTTCATGTTCGTACAAAAATCGAACTATACATCAAATTTCATTAAGGTCTCTCAAAAATATGAACTGTAACTTGATAAATTTCTAGGACAAAAAAAACAGGTAGATGGACAAAACAAACTAAATCGAATAAAGAAGTGACTTTAAGTTATTCATGTTCGTACAAAATCGAACTATACATCAAATTTCTTTAAGGTCTCTCAAAAATTGGAAACTGTAAACTTGATTTATATTTCTATGGAAAAAAAAAGTAGATGACAAACAAATTTAATCGAATAAGAAGTGACTTTAAGATATAGTTCGTACAAAAATCGAACTATACATCAAATTTATTAAGGTCTCTCAAAAATTGGAAACTGTAACTTGATAAATTTCTATGGACAAAAAAACAGGTAGAGGGACAAAAAACTTAAATCGAATAAAGAAGTGACTTTAAGTTAGTTCATTTCTACAAAATCGAAACTTACATCAAATTTCATAAGGTCCTCAAAATTGGAAACTGTAACTTGATAAATTTCTATGACAAAAAACAGGTAGATGGACAAACAAAATTAAATCGAATAAAGAAGTGACTTTAAGTTAGTTCATGTTTCGTTCAAAAATCGAATATACATCAAATTTCATTAGGTCTCTCAAAAAATTGGAAACTGTAACTTGATAATTTCTATGGACAAAAAAACAGGTAGATGGACCAAACAAACTTAAATCGAATAAAGAGTGACTTTAAGTTAGTTCATGTTCGTACAAAAATCGAACTATACATCAAATTTCATTAAGGTCTCTCAAAAATTGGAAACTGTAATTTGATAAATTTCTATGGACAAAAAAACAGGTAGATGGACAAACAAACTTAAATCGAATAAAGAAGTGACTTTAAGTTAGTTCATGTTCGTACAAAAATCGAACTATACATCAAATTTCATTAAGGTCTCTCAAAAATTGGAAACTGTAACTTGATAAATTTCTATGGACAAAAAAACAGGTAGATGGACAAACAAACTTAAATCGAATAAAGAAGTGACTTTAAGTTAGTTCATGTTCGTACAAAAATCGAACTATACATCAAATTTCATTAAGGTCTCTCAAAAATTGGAAACTGTAACTTGATAAATTTCTATGGACAAAAAAACAGGTAGATGGACAAACAAACTTAAATCGAATAAAGAAGTGACTTTAAGTTAGTTCATGTTCGTACAAAAATCGAACTATACATCAAATTTCATTAAGGTCTCTCAAAAATTGGAAACTGTAACTTGATAAATTTCTATGGACAAAAAAACAGGTAGATGGACAAACAAACTTAAATCGAATAAAGAAGTGACTTTAAGTTAGTTCATGTTCGTACAAAAATCGAACTATACATCAAATTTCATTAAGGTCTCTCAAAAATTGGAAACTGTAACTTGATAAATTTCTATGGACAAAAAAACAGGTAGATGGACAAACAAACTTAAATCGAATAAAGAAGTGACTTTAAGTTAGTTCATGTTCGTACAAAAATCGAACTATACATCAAATTTCATTAAGGTCTCTCAAAAATTGGAAACTGTAACTTGATAAATTTCTATGGACAAAAAAACAGGTAGATGGACAAACAAACTTAAATCGAATAAGAAGTGACTTTAAGTTAGTTCATGTTCGTACAAAAATCGAACTATACATCAAATTTCATTAAGGTCTCTCAAAAATTGGAAACTGTAACTTGATAAATTTTATGGACAAAAAAAACAGGTAGATGGACAAACAAACTTAAATCGAATAAAGAAGTGACTTTAAGTTAGTTCATGTTCGTACAAAAATCGAACTATACATCAAATTTCATTAAGGTCTCTCAAAAATTGGAAACTGTAATTTGATAAATTTCTATGGACAAAAAAACAGGTAGATGGACAAACAAACTTAAATCGAATAAGGAAGTGACTGTAAGTTGATCAGTATAATAAAAGATGGATCTGGATAAGTGAGCATTTTATTTGGAAAATTTATAACATGGCATATAAAATGTTAAACAAAGCCTAAGAATAAGAGAGTAGAAGAAAATGTAAAAGTGTGAAGGAGAAAGAATTCATGCAAAATTTCAATTTTCAATTTTCTATGATGATTTTAATTACTTTCTTAGTCCGAAATTTCCATTTTAAATTACATCAATTGACATTTTGATTTTATCGCTTTGATATCTTGGCATAATTTCATGTTACATGTTTCATTGCTGTTGTTACATTCCAAGATCATAAAGTTTCAAATATATGGCATTGTTGCAGTAATATCATATAAATTATTTTAAATATTTTGCTTAATATTTATATATATATAAATGTGTGTGTGTGTGTGTGTAGTAAACTTTTCTTTTCAGTTTTTCTTTGCATTTGTTTTTAAATGTTTTTTTTTTGAAATTATTACAAATAAATAAAAGAATTTCAAGACGCTTTCGATTTCTTGCGGTTTTGAGTTTAATAAGCAAAAATGTATAAATTTTACTTTAATCCTGAAACATAAATTTAGAATATACTTATAAATTGATTTAGCCCACTTTATTTGTCTTTCATTCCACTTAAAAATCTCATTTTGTTTAAATTACATGCGTCCAATGCAAAGACTTGTATAATTTTCTATTTGATAGTTGTCACCTCATTGATTGTACATTTTCCTTATAGTTTTCTTTTTTAATTTTTTTTAATTTTTAAAATTTTTTTAAATTAAGAAAATTTTTTTTGATGAACAAACTTTAAAAGTAAAATCTATGTAAAATATAAAATGTTGAATAATTTATGGCGAAATTTATTTTATTTTTTTTTAATTTTTTTAATTTTTAAAATTATATTAATTATAAATTTTTTTAATTTTTTTTAAAATTTTTTTTAATTAAAAAAATTTTTTTTGATGTACAAACTTTAAAAATAAAATCTATGTAAAATATAAAATGTTGAATAATTTATGGCGAAATTTAATATTTTTTTATTTTTTAATTTTTAAAATTATATTAATTATAATTTTTTAATTTTATTAAATTTTTTTTAATTAAAAAATTTTTTTGATGAAAAACTTTAAAATAAATCTATGTAAAAATATAAAATGTTGAATAATTTATGGCGAAATTTATTTTATTTTTTTTTAATTTTTTTAATTTTTAAAATTATATTAATTATAAATTTTTTTAATTTTTTTTAAATTTTTTTTAATTAAAAAAATTTTTTTTGATGTACAAACTTTAAAAATAAGATCTATGTAAAATATAAAATGTTGAATAATTTATGGCGAAATTTATTTTATTTTTTTTTAATTTTTTTAAAATTATATTAATTAAAATTTTTTTAATTTTTTTAAATTTTTTTTTATTAAAAAAATTTTTTTTGATGAACAAACTTTAAAATAAAATCTATGTAAAATATAAAAATTATTGTTGAATAATTTAATACAAATTTATTTTAATTTTTTTAATTTTTAAAATTATATTAATTATAAATTTTTTTAATTTTTTTTTTAAATTTTTTTTAATTAAAAAAATTTTTTTTGATGAACAAACTTTAAAAGTAAAATCTATGTAAAATATAAAATGTTGAATAATTTAATAATTTAATAATTTTTTTAATTTTTTTAATTTTTAAAATTATATTAATTATAAATTTTTTAATTTATAATTAATATATTTAATTTTCTTAATTAAAAAAATTTTTTTTGATGTACAAACTTTAAAAATAAGATCTATGTAAAATATAAAATGTTGAATAATTTAATGCAAAATTTTTTCAAGCTAATTCTTTTTTGTTTGTTTTCGTTTTTTTTTTTTTTTTTGATATCTTTCTTTACAGTTTGACAATTTGGAAGCAACGACCCATTTGGATTTTGTTTATTAACCTTCACAATTGTAAGTGTTGTTGTATTTTATTTCTTACAATTCATGCAATTATTTATTCACACACAATTACAAAATAAAATAAGTAGAAAAATTACATAAAATATAAGCGAACAAAGACGCCATTGAAATACTCTGCACTAAGTCGTTTAGTATGAAAAGAAAAATCAAACAAAATAAAACCAAATAAATTAAGGTGTAAGTAAATTTAAAAAAAAAATTGTACTTTACTTAAGATTTGAAAAGTTTTTTTTTCCAAAACTTAATCTATATAAATTAAATTTGAAATTGTAATTGGTGTAATTAAAATTATTATAAAAATATTCAAAATAGTAAATTTTCATTCATCTATTCATCTAATTTAATACTATAAAATGGGGCATTCCAGCAAAGAAACGCTTTTATATATCTAAATTGTATTTAGGTTGATCATAACTTATAAATTGTACTTTGATAATAAATTTACTTTGGTGGAGGGATATATAAGGACTGATAGGCTTAAATCAATTCAGAAAACAGAAATAAATAATAAAAAAATAAAAGAAAATTGATATATTTTTTTTGAACTAAAACTAAAATACAGATATCACATCTAATAGATACGTTAAGAACGTTAAAGTATGTAAAAAGTTTCTATGGCCATGCAAATTTCAGATTCTTATTTCAATTGGATACACTTGACTAAATGATTTCATTATTATCGGATGTTAACATTTTTATGGCATCTCTAAGATTTAATTAAATATAAGATTTGTAAGAATCGCAAACATTTTATCCAAATAAATATACCATAAAGATTTGAATGGTGTAATGATGATTTTATGAAAAGAAAAAAAAAAACCTCCTTGAGATTTTAAAGGCACTTCATTGTTTTTATTAAATGCATAATCAAAAACTATTTAAATATTCATTTATTATAAAAATGCAAGCACCTTTAAATAATGGCATGGAATGGAATGGAATGGAATTGAATGGACTTAATTGAAATTTTAGTTCATTGAAATCAAAATAGTAAGAATTAAATTTATAATAAAAAGGGCAAAAAGTCAAAGATTAAAACAAAATAATAATTAAAAAATGAATGCAATTTTATTATTTCCACTTTTTACATTTTTCTTTTCTTGCTTGTTTTTTTGGTGTTCTTTTTTTTTTTTTTTTCTTTGCTGGTGACTGCAAAACTTAATACTTTTCAACTTTAAGTAGATTAAGGCTAAAGAAAGCAAAGCTTATTATTATAAAGTAGTTAAAATGTGAGATCAAAAGAATTAAATAGACCAGAATTTTCTGCGTATAATGAAATTAATTCTTTTCTTCGCCGTTTTTTTTTTCACATTTTAATTCTCTTAATTTTTTTTTTATTTTATTTTAGTTTTTTTTATATTCTTTTTGTTTTATGCTGTTTCGCTTCAACAGTGTTTTTTTTTCGTATTTTTTTACCATTGTCCCTATATGAAAGACAAATGGAAAATTATTATAAATGTTTCGGTACTATTTTATGGATCTTTAACATTTTTAATTCAATTTGTTGCAAAAATTTATAAAATACAAAAATTTTATTTCCTTTAAAAGAAAGCTAAAAATTTTTTTATAGTTAAGAAATTTTTCATTTGTCAGATGGAAAATTTTCATGAATCGTTAATTAAAATAGAACCTTTAAAAATTCCTAATTTTTTAATAGTTTTCATTCGTAAAGTGAACCAAGTGTTACAGTTGTTCGTGACCTTAATCTTGATCGTAAACAAAATTTTTCGCAATCGTTTTTAGGCTAAATCTATGCCTACATAACACGTTTCATTCAATTAGCTACAAAATTGTGCCCTATACTTTATTAATAAATTTATATGGTTAGACAAACAGACAGACAGATGGAAAGATAGACTTAAATCGAATAAAAAACTAGAATAAATTGAATCCGTATATTTTGAGAAATAGAATTTTCAAATTGAATTTCTTAAACTTTTAAACTTGTAATGCTCATCAGAAATTGTGTAAGATTGGCCCTGACTTAACTGAAATTTTCTGCCTTTTTTTTTGGCTTTGCTTTGGCTTTGAATTTTCCGTTTGGTGAAAATTGTATCAGTGAAATTTGATAGGTACATTTAACGTAGGGCGTTCCTTTGTGTAGAGACACTCATCATGTAAAATTCTTTATAGGCACGGAAGAGTATCCAATTAACCATTTC
Organism: Melophagus ovinus; assembly: GCA_023089585.1. Lineage (NCBI taxonomy): Eukaryota > Metazoa > Arthropoda > Insecta > Diptera > Hippoboscidae > Melophagus > Melophagus ovinus. The sequence goes on along the minus strand of JAKKIB010000176.1, from coordinate 8,201,773 downwards.
AGGTAAATCAAGGTAAATTATTAACACCCATTTGGGTCCAAAAAACTTAACCATCATAATCAAATATGATACACTTATTTTATTATAATCGATAAGGACTGTGGACCGATTTTTATTTCAAAATGATCAAAATTGTAAATTTTATTTGATCACAAATCGAGATTCGTTTATGGGAGATAATCTCAAGAATTCTTTGATCATGCCCATTTGTATTCTTAGGCATTTTTGAACCAAAAAATATAAAAAAAAAATAAAAAACTCCCTTTCTTATTAAATTTCATCAAATTATCTTAAAAATTGCGACATCGGACGGAAGTATGGACAAATAGGTTTAAATCGATTTAGAAAATATTTTTAAGTTCAACATTTACACAAATCTAATAATATCTTGTGAAAATTTCCGTTTTTTTTTTCTCATTATTGTTTAGCTATTTTTGTTATTAAATCATAATAATTTAATATTTGATAGTGATTTTCTATTATTTTATTTTCAGTTCACATTTATTATATTGGAAACAAAAAAAGATGGCTTTCAAAATATTGCCAGACTTTGAAATATTGCCATTTCAGAGCAATGTGCTGTTTGAATGTTTATTGTTAAAAGAAAATATTTTTAATTTATATGGAAAAATTTTATATTATTTGAAATTAAATTTGTACAATATGAAAAATGCGGCCACCAATACAAAAGAATACTTTGCAACAGAATGAAGCAAATCGTTTGCATCAATTACAACAAAAACAGCAACATTTTTATACACAACAACAACAACAACAACAACGACAACAACAGCAGCAACAGTGTCATAAACAGCATAGTCATACAGCATTTGTTGTAGGGAATGTAACAACAACAGCAGCAGCAGCAACAACAACAACAACAACAGCAGCAACAGTAGCAACAACAGCAATTGTATCAACAACAAATAAAACAAAGACTAACGCCAAACCAAAAATACGATTAACACCATCAATAAGAAGTAGAGAAGAAGAAGAAGAAGAAAAAGAAGAAGAACAAGCGGGTGTGCCTGCAGCAGTAGAAAGTGTTGACGAAAATATTGTTGCAAATGAATTATCATATGGCAAATTGCATACACAGCGTGAATTAATTGTAGAAAAACATTTAAGAGCTGCTTCTACAACTGTGATACCAACAACAACAAAAACACATGCAAAAGCAATAGCAACAAATTTAATACCATCAGAAAAGACGAAATTATTGGTGAAAGTACAGCAGCAGCAGCAGCAAACAACAACAACAACACAACAACAACAACACCAGCAACAATTAAACAAACAATGTAATATTCCAGCTGCAGAAATTCTAGAGTTTTATTCACATGATACAAAAAACGCTACAATTGATAACACTGAATTAAATTATACATGTTTAACAATACCATCAATTGAAGCAACTTCCGAAAATTCTATACAACATTCTTGTGATGAAAATTGTGAAAATTGTGAAAATTGTGAAACGAACATTGATATAAACAATTTAGATTTAATAAATTATTCAAAATATAATACGGTTAGAAATTTGACAAATTTTACAAATTCTACAGATTCGAGAAATTCAACAAATCCGGATAAATATGCCAGCACAACAAATATAACAATACGTTCATCGTTATTTAGTCAAAATTCACGTTTCTCAACATCCAGTGAAGATTTTAGTTATAGCATTGGTAGTAATAGTGGTTGTGATAATAATTGTGGTCGCTCTTATAGTACAAATCATTCCAAATATAATTTTAACAAATATAATTACAATGATAATGATTATGATAATGACAATGATGATAGAAAAATTTCATCATTATCAAATAGCGATCGAAGCGATTATATTATAAATTTGCCATTATCTGAAACAGATCCATTATTAACAAATATTGATACAACTATTCACAATAATCCCGAACGCTCTATTTATTTACATAAAAATAGTATTTCATTAGTGTTTAATAAAAAGGAGACATTACCAATTGCCAGTACAAGCGGTTTCAATCCATTTAAAACATTTACTCAATCAAATCAAACATTAAATTATCGTTGCACGGATGTTAAAGCAAATAAAAATTTAAATGATAAAAAAAAAGATTTATATAATAATATTAAATTGCCGTCATGTAATGCGATTAATAATGAAATGTATAAATTTGCAACGGTATCATTAAGGCGACATCAAAATAATTCTCATTCCAATTTACGTTCCAATTCAGCAGAAATTAAACGGGAATATTGTAAAAGCACTACTACCAAACATTTACCATCGTCATATCAGCAACAGAAATTTTATCAACGTCGCAGTTTACAATTGAATTATAATAACAGTAATAACGGTAATAATAACAGTAATAATAATAATAATAACCTGTTAACTAGTACTTCTTGTATTGCTCATAATAATTATAATTATAATTATAATATAAATAATATAAATAACATAAATAATAATATAAATAATCTAAATAATAATAATAATAATAATAATAATAATAATTTTTGTGCTGGCGAAAACTCCATACACTCAAACAATTCTATTAATTGGCGTCAAACAAGTATTTTACATAAGCTGCCATCCAATTGTAGTAATCGTAATCAGTTACAACAACAACAACAACAACAACAACAACAACAACAGCAGCAGCAGCAGCAGCAGCAGCAGCAACAGCAACAACAACAACAAGAAGAAGAAAAAGAAGAAGAGGAGGAAGAAGAAGAAGTACAAGATGATATAAAGGTATCTTCATCAAATAATAGTAAACAACTTTCATATTCTTGGTACACTCCAGCGTATAGTGCTTTAGAAGAAGAACGCGAGCACAATTCTAGAGTAAGTTGTATAAATTAATTTAACAATTAATTCGATTGTTGTCTATTACAAGAAATTTTGTATTATCTATTCATTGTATGGCTCATATAAAATAACATATCAAATGTTTTACTTAATGCCATAATTAATTTTTTTTTTTTATAATTAATTCTATTTGTAATTCCTTTTTTCGAATGAAAAGTATTGTTATCAACAGAGTTGCCTTTGCATTGCCTTTACTGTTTTCTATTTTTTGTTTTGTTTTATATTTTTTCAATAATGTCATTACTTGAATTTGAAAGGTGATTAAACTAACAATAGCAAAAAAAAAAAAAAAGAAAAGAAAAATAAACAAAAAAAAAGGAAAAGAGAAGAGGAAGAAAATTTTGTCAAAACCAGAACAAAACTTAATGGTTTTTTTTTCTTTTTTGTTTGCTTTTTTACATTTAATTATATTTTAATATAAATAGGATTCCTCTCCCATATACAATCTGGCCAATCAGAAGAAGAAACATATTGCTACTAATTATAAATTATCGAAAAGTGCTTTAGTAGATAATTGTGATTTATGTGAAAACGATACAGAAATATTACTTAATACGAGTCAACATAATAATAGTAAATCTAAAGCAATTAGTATTCACGGTACAACATTACAAGGACAACAAAATAACAACGGTACATTACATAAATTTAATATACCGTTACGACATTCCATAAATTCAACAGCAAAGGGCCATACACATCCAACATCTGGTAACGTTGATATAAATTCAACAGATAGTTCAACATATAATTCAGTGGCGGCAGATAGAAATTTTGGCAGTTATGATATTACAGAGGGCCCTCAAGCAAGCCCAATAGGGCATGCAGGGGGCCCTCAATTAAGGCGGGTCCGTTTCGGTAATTTTCTTAAATCGTTAGTTGGTTTAAGATCATCCATTAATTCACATCTAACAAATACAAATGGTTATCACACAAATAAGAGCACCGGTAATGATAATGCCAGTCAAACGAAAAAAGTTATTCAGGTGCCATCATCACCCGAAATTACTATAACAAGAGTTCCTTCCATAAGAAATTTTATTGAAGAACATCCAGCTGCTGATCCGACATCTACACTATCAGATAGTCGAGAAAATTTAACGAGTACCGGCAGCTCGACTTCATTGAATGTAATGCAACAAAAATTATGGAATATTATACATCGTGATGGCAGTTCGAATAGTTTATGTCCTGAGAAATCTCAATCGATTGTTCAATATACGAATTTAAGAAAATGTGAAACTGTTTTAGCATTAACACGTCAAGCGAATGCATTATACTCACCTACATTAGGTGCCACAAAAAATAATTATCATAATCGTTATGCCAATAATAATCATACGAATGACGTTGATACGACTTTATCATATTCTGCAAATCGTTTAACTGATAATAGGCTACGTCTTCCCTCAACACCTAGTTATATGGGTAGCGGTATATTTAATTCGAATGGTGTTGAACAAATACGTCCCTTAAATCGTTTAAGAAATAGTTCAACGAGTATAAATGCCACTTGCACAAGATGCTCCAGTTTATTATCAATGGCCGCAGCTGATTCTCGATACTCATTAAATGATCCAAAACGTAGCCATAGCAGCAATCAAATTATACAAAGTCCGAGTAATATAAATCATCATCATGTAAATAATAGTCAACGTTATAATGAATCTACGGCATTTGCCGAGATTAATGGAAGTTTGCAACAGCATTATAAAATGAAATCCCCCATTCGATTGTTAAGCAATGATTCTCATACAAAAATGAAACTGAATAGTTTGAGTAACAGTAGTAGCAATACAAGTAGTAATAGTAATAGTAATGAAATGTCAACAATAACCTCACCAATCACAGCAACAATACCATCACCAATGAAACTATCAACATCAACATTATCACCAACGTCAACATCATTTTCCACCGATCTTAATAATAGTTTTATGATGGCATCATCGAATAACATTTCAGAGTTGACAACAGCAACAGCAACAACAACGCCAACAACAACAACAACAACAGCAACATATGTGCCTACGTTAAAAAAAGCAACTGAACAGGATGTAAACGTGGCCAAAGCTATTTTGCTTAATGCACCAACAACATCAGATTTAACATCAACATATGCTGCTACAAGCCTACAATTGAGACAAGCGCATAGCACACAAATGACATCCACGAATAATAATTTAATAATAAATGATAAAATGTTGCCGGTTAGCGGTTTTGCCTCCATTGCAAATGTCTCATCATCATCATTTAATCAAAAATTTACTAACAATAATAGCAAGATGAACATAATAATAATAATAATAATAATAATAATAATAATAATAATAATAATAATAATAATGATAATAATGATAGTAGCAGCAATAATCATAATCATAATCATAATCATAATAATGCAAATATAAATAGAAATGGTCATCATAAACGTAATTATTCTATAACAAAAAATGTGACACTATTAACGCCAAACGAAGATGGATGGATTACAATAGCCGAGTCATCAACTACAACATCACCATCACCAACAACATCACCATCAACATCAACCACAACAGTAACAGGAACAGCAAAAAAATTATCTAAAAATATATTGTGTGATGATGATCATAATAATGATGCTAAAGTTAATGGGCATAACTTTAAAAAATTTACATGTAAATTATGTTTAATCGATGTAGAGAATGCTAGTGAATCAACAGTATTACAACAATGTGGCTGCCGATTTTGTACTGAGGTAAGTACGGAAATTTGTTTAACTTGCTTTTTCTTGTCCTTGTTCCTTGGTTTTTTTTTTCTGTGTTACTTTAATCAAATGTAAAAAATCTATGTAATCTATGTAAAATTCGGTATAAAATCTTACGTAAAATTACAAGAAAAATAGAAAAATAGAAAAACTAAGAAATGTAACAAAAGTTATGCTTAGGAAAGGAAAATAATAGTTCAAATAGATAAATAGAGAATGTTTTGATGGTAGAGATATTTGCGAAAATTATATAAATATATATTTACATAAAACGAGACTTCCGTTTGTATTGCGAATAGTAAAATATTAACCATCCACAAAACAAATTAAAAAGAAAGAAAGAAAATGGAAGTGTAATACTTAATAACTTTTAATTATCTAATTTTTTTCTACATATATATATATTTTCTTTTTTGGAGTTTCCTTGATCATCGCATATAATAATTGCGCGAGAATATTTTTAATATAGAAATATTTGTTTCATTATAACAGCTAAAAAAAAAATGTTTTTTTAAATATCTCTAAATTATTTTGCGTTGTGCCTGAAACGCTCTAAATCACAGTTTGTTTTTTTTTTTCTTAAATTTATATTACAAAATATTTATCAAAGTTAATATTAACATCATCATCATCATTTGGCCATCAAATTTACACATAAATTTCCCATTTTTGTCTATTTAATTCGAATAATTTAATATGGAAAATTAAAAATGCCCAAAAATAATAAAAATTTCTTTAATTTTTTAAAGTTCTTTAATTTTAACAAAATCTATTAAAGAATTATGAAGAAAATAAAAACTAATATCTTTATTTCTCTTATGAAATCTATAAAATACTGAAAATGAGAAAAATCATACGATTTTGATAACGTTCAAAAAAAAATTCCCATTTTCGTTAGTTTCTAATGAAACTATTCTTATATTTCGATATAATTAATTAGTGTAACAAAATTTAATCCAGTTTCATTAATTTTTCCTTTTTTTTTTGCCTTCCTGCCTCAGAAAGAATTTTTCAAATATTCTATTTCTTTTTTTTTTTACTTTTTCAATTTATAATTCATTTTAATGACATTTTACTCTTACTTAACTTGAGATTGAGTTATTTCAAAGAGCCATTTTTAACCGACTTGAAGTTTTCTTACTTTTTCTTGATTTTCCGAACTTTTTCAAACATCTTTTAAAAGTTTGCCTTAATGTATAATAATTTTTAGACTTTTCCTATATTGATTGCAACTTAAATTGAGGACCATTGATATTTTAGAATTAATCCAAAACTATTCTTCATTTCTATCTATCAAATGTAATTAACAATATTTTTTTTATATTTATTGCATGAAAGTTTTGTTTGTAGGAATGTAAACAAGTTCATTCAATCAATTTCTATGTAATTTATCTAATTCTGTAATTTTTCATTAAAATATTTCATTGATAAAATCTGTTTGAAAAATGTATGAAAATATAATTAATATAATCAATATAAACAATATAAATAATTTGAATTGAATAGAGGAAAAAATCTTTTTTATTTTCCGCATTTTTTTTTTTTAGCTTTTTCTAATTTCTTTTCAATTACAATTTTAATTAAAAGTGTTTTTGTTTTCATTCATTCCTCTTGCTGATTTATTACACACTCCAATAATAATCGTATGAATGCGTTTGGTGGCATTTTATTCTCTTAAATCTATTACAAATTATGAGCGATTTTTTGTAATCAATAATTCTGATTTATTTTAACATTTGATGATGACGAGAAAAGATAATAAGTAGAAAAAAAAAATATGAATTTTTTACATGGGAAAAAACCAGAAACAAAAAGAAATCTATTAAAAATATCTTTCTAAATTAGGATTAGAAATTAATTATAAAAGTGATTGGAGAATAATAGAAAAATTATAGTAAAAGACAAAAGGTCTTTTACTATACCATCCACTGAAAGTTTGAGGGTATATTCATTTAGTCAATATGTTTGTAAAGTCTAGAAGGAAGTATTAAAGACTCTATAAAATATTTTTGGTCAGCATCAAATTTTGAATTGATTTAGACATGTCTGTCCGTCTGTCCATTTGTCCATCGGTTCATGTGTTATAAACATTATTCTGAACGCAAAAAAAGGAGATATCAAGTTCAAATTTTGTAGTAACATTGTAACTTCTTTCAGGCAGATTGATGTTGAAAATGGGCAAAATCGTTTAAAGAATGGAGGACCACAGTGTAACGTAAACTGAGAACTTTTTAGTTCTCTAAAGTAAAATTTATTGATTTTTTGCTCATTTTTTGTAAACTGCAAAAGATAGAAAGATGAAATTTTGAAAAAGTAGTAACATCTCTAATTTAAAAAGTTTGTCCAAAAACAATCATGTAAAACGGCCACGCCTACTAGAAATTATATAATATCAAATTTGCATTTTCTTTCGTTTAACATTTTCCTTCTGTTACTGAAAAAGCTGAAACAAAGTTCTGTAACGCAATACCATGATGTCTGAGTGGTGGGTATTTAAGATTTGACCTCAGCCAAATAAAATTTTCATAAAATGTTTTCTTTTAAAAGTATATTACAAATTGTATTTAGTGAGCATCAAAAATTCTAATTTGCGAAATTTCTCAAGAATCTAAATCATCTTACAATTTACAACGATTTGAGCATATTTTTATAAAATTTCTTTCGTTACTTAAAACATTGAGAAATGTTACTATAACTGTTACTTTTACTATTGTTTAAAATTTAGTGTTTAAAAGTTGTTCTAAACGTCAAATGTAAATTGAAAATATATTTATTTACTTCATTCAAGAGAGATCTCTTGAAGTAAGCACACCTCTTTCTTAGGTTTAAATTTTGGCTTCAAGTAAAACTTGAAATATTAATTTGACAAATAAAGAAATGAATATACAAAAGTGGCCAAACTTTTACGCTTACATTACTCTAAAATTTGATGATATTATTCTTATTACTTGTTTATTAAAAATTGTCTGAAATTGTACGACTCACACTTTAAGAATATTACAAATTTTGAGAATTGAATGTTGAATATTTAGTTTAACATATTTATTTGTTATGTTTGTATAAGAAACTTATGCGAAATGATTTTATCAATTTTATATATTTAATTTTTATTTTATAAAAATTTATTAATTTTTATTTATATTGGAAAGATTCTTTTTATGCCATTTATTTTCAATCCATTCTCGTCTAATCTATATTTTATATTTTGTATTTTATTTAATAGAATTTTTTATTGACCTTGTACTTTAAATCCCTTTCTAAATATTTATAATGCAATATCTCTTACAATATTTATATATAATAAAAAATAAATAATAAAAAGATTTTTTATACCATTTTGACTATAAAAAGGAAAACACGTTTGTTTATTGTTTTGTATTTTTATACTATAAATAACTATTTAATACTTTGTGCGTGTTTAAGCCAAATATAAAAAAAATATAATTTAATGTGTCTACAATATTTAAATAATCGCATATAGATATTGCTAATATTGCAAATACTGTCATTGCCAACTTATATTGCTTTGTATAGAAATAAAATAATTGCGCAATTTTCTACATTATTAGATTTTTATATTTAAAAGACGCAAAGAAGTTTTTCTAACAATTGAATGGGGTTGGAAGGGCTCCTTCATACTAATACTCATAAACTGTTTATTAAGAAAATATTATTAAAAAATCATTAATTGTAACATCTCAAAAGGTTTTGTTTTGAATTCAGTTGTTTTATTATTTTTATAGATTTAGAAACATTTCTTAATCAATTAAGGTATAAATTTTTTATAAAACTTATTAAAATTCTATCAAACTTTTGATATATTTTCTTGCTTTTCAAGTACAACTTGAAAATAGTTTACTTCATTTATAATTTGGAATTACCGATATTTCTGGCAAATTTCAGCTCGATTATGGCTTTTTCTTGCGATTTGGGAGAATACTAACAATACACGGACAGATAGATAAGCAGATAAATAGACAGGCCGATAGACAGACCGACATGCTGCTCATGAATTACCTTTATTTTGTAGAATATTCGAAGTTTTCTTTTGAGTATTACAAAGCAAATGACAAAATTAGTATAACACCAATTTTTGGATGGTGAATAAAATAAAGTGAATATTATGAGTGAGGAAAAAAAGAAGAACAATCAGTTTGATTATATCGAACTCTATCTGCCAATATGGATCCATAGTAATATTTTGCTTTTAATGTTTTATTTTTATTATACATCGATTTTTAAAAATTGAATTTATTGGAAAATGTTGTCCATTATTGCTATGTATTCACTGAATGTGGCGTGTTATGAATTTCACAGATCGAATAGAAAATTAATCTGTTTTATAATGACGTAAGAAATGTATGCACTACATTTGGTCCAAGGTATTCCATTTTTTTTTTTCTTTTGAATTCTCTACCATATAATAAACCATTCGAGTTACTTTCAAATATTCATTTATTTATTTCGTTTGACTTGTAATAGTTTAAACGATGTAGAATTTTTAAGAATCGACAAAAAAAAAAAGAAAAATAACTAGCAGCTGCCCCTAACAAGTCCAATAAAATATCTGAATGAGTAATACAAATGTAAAATGTGGCCTTTGTAGCCTTTATCTAATCTTTTTTTTTTTTTAATAAAAATCCGTTATAAATTGACTGAAGTGACTGAATTAAATTAAATTATTAATTAAGATTGCAATTTAGTCTGTATATAACGCCCTCATTTTATCTCGCTCTCTGTCTCTTCTTTTTTGTATGGCTCCCTAAACGATAACTGTCTTTAAGGGACTTGAACTTTATGTATCATCATAAAAAATAGAAATTAACATAAAACTAAATGTAAAATACATTTTGCAAATTTGGTTATAAAAAGAAATTAAAAAAAAAAAAATTAAGAAAATAAAGGAAATTGTTTAGTTTTAAATTTTAACATCCTCTTTACTTTTCATTCATTCATTTATACACTTAATTTCTTTGGTAATTCAAGCAATCTATATCTTAGTATTCTTATTAAAATATGTAAAATATTCTATTCAACTCTCTTTCTCTCTCTCTCTCTCTCTCTCTCTCTCTCTCTCTCTTTCTGATGGTTTTTATAAAATTATTTTATATAAAATAAAAGTTTGGAAGAAAGTTAAAGAAATACATTAATGTCAAGAATGTGCTTCCCACAAACGTATACATGGCTAAAATGGATAAGAGAGAAAGAGAAGGTAAATAAGAATAAGAGAAATAGAGGTAACGAGTTATAATATGATAAATGATAAAATGAGTTGAAGAAAGTGGGAGGACAAGATAGAAATGGCAGAAGCCAAAAGAAGTAAAATTTATCTCGCATGTGAAAAATCTAAAAAAAAAAAAAAGAATTTTCTTCACATTATGATTGCATGCAACTTACTTTTTTGGATAATATTTATTTGACATGAATATTGATAAAGAATATTATTATATATATGTATACATTTGTTTGTCTGTCTGTCTATCTGTCTGTCCATCTATATAAAGGACTTTATTGGTACGCTTTGAAACAGACGAGGATGCTTCCATTAACCATCAACTTAAAATATAAACAATGTGTAAAAAGTCTAAGTTTAGGAACACCATGAATGCAACAGCAACAGCAACAGCAACAGCAATAGCAATAGCAATAGCAATAGCAACAGCAACTATAATGTGGTGGAAAAACCAATAGCAATAACAACAAACGAAAAAATATTAATAATAAGAAAGGAGCACTTAATTTTAACTTTCGTTGTGATGAAGTTAGTTCGTTTCGAATTTACATACAAAAATTAAATTTAAAAAGCAAGCAGCAACAAGCGATCAAAAATGAAATCATTATTATGAAAGTCGAAGAAATATATTGAAAAATATTGTACGATACTTTAATGCTTTAGTTATGTTAATATTAAGTAAACAACATGATTTGGTCACGTTTTGCGCCATTAAAATATCTCTGATAGTTTTTCTTATATCCAGATACACAAAATTTGTAGTTACACAAATTTCTGGTAAAAATGTTTGCCATAAATATCCGGTGGAAGAAAATTTAGAATAATATAAACGCTACAAAAAAATTATAGAATTTTGTAAACATACAAAATTCAATCCACCAAATCATGGCTGTCTGTCTGTCTGTCTGTCTGTCTATATGTCTGTTGTGCAAAATTGAATTGTGATATTTAAATTTGATAGAATTTAATTTTTCATTGCATAGAACACAAAAATTAAAATCAAAATACATGCAAAACATTCAGCATTAAAGGGTCCTTCTAAAGTATTATAAATTCTTGAGCTTACGAAAAAGAAGTTTTTAGTTTTTAGTAAACCAACTTAATCGCTTGATAATGACATTGCCATATCAAGTAGTGAGATTATAATGAAATCGTTAGAAATCCTTTTCTGTAAGTGGGCCATGGCCCTAAGTACAGCTTAGGGTTTTTGGAACTAACTTAATCGCTTGATAATGGCATTGCCATATCAAGTAGTGTGATTAGAAATTCTTTTCTGTAAGTGTTAATTGGAAAAGGGGTCATATCGGTTAAAAGGTCTTGCCCTTAAGTACAGCCTAGAGTTTTTGGAAGCAATTTAATACGCTTGACGTAGCCATATCAAGTAGTGAGATTATGATGAAAGTATTAGAAATTCCTTTCTGTAAATTGAAATTGAAAATTTCAATTGCAAATTTCAATCATTCTAAGTATAATGATTTATTATTTTAATCAGTCTGTTGTATTGCTGCAGTACCTGAATTGGATGATTATATTTAATTTAAATATCATGCCAATTTTTAAATTATTTACTTGGCATTTATGTTTAGAGGATTTATACACATTTGTATAATTAACTTTATACGTCAATATATTTTTATTTATAGCAACACGAAATAACATTCATATATCATGCATAAATATTGCATGGTATAATCAAGTATAGTTTCTTAAGTATATCCTTTAACAATTTACAATAATTTCTATTAAGGAAATGATAACTTTAATGGAATTTTATCTTTTTAAATATTTTTCTATTTTTTTTTTTTTTGGTATGTTGCTTATTTGTTTGTCTATTTATTTTTCTTTTTATATCATTCATTAATGCCACTAATACTCAACTCAAGTTAATTCAACTCAATTTAATGTGTTTTAGATTTATAAGATAAAATTTTCGTTCTTTTCTTTTCTCTATAACTCACTTACCAAATGGTTAGACATACAATCATATTATTGCACATATGAAACTTGATATAAATTTCTAGAATATTTCAACTACATATACTTTTATGTCATAATGGATTTGCTTGTTTGTACAGTGTTATCATTGAGCGAGATATACAAGTGTGCGTATTTTAATAGCCTCTGTCTGTTAGTACTGATCTCTGATACAGATTTTTTTCTCTTATCTAATCTAATGCACTTTTATATAGAAATATTTCTTTAATTAAATAATGGAGTCTATGGCGAAATTACTTATCAGTTTATTACTAAGTAGCATCGAACGATTCATTAGATTCATTAGATTCATTAGAATTATTGAAAATGTCAGATTGTTTGATAATGACAACTATGATGTTGTTTGATGATAATGACAATTATAATTTTATTTACATAAAAAAGTACCTACAATGACGGCAAAGCAGAATGCTCCATGAATGAAATCAATTTCAATAACATGATAATGGTATTAAGAGATATCGAGAATTGGTGGTATCAAATTAAATCATTTGCTTGACCGTTTTAATCATATAAGCACTTTTACATATAGATTTTTATATAAACAGCATTCAAAAATGTGATTATAAAATAACTAGACTTTAGTTATGCTTCAAAAAGCTCTAAAATAAAATATATTAAGTCCATTTAAAGTTTATCTCAAAACGTTTTTAACTGCTACATAAATTCATATAAATTCTTTGCTCTATCACACAATTTGTTTGAAGAGAGTGTTTGAAGAAAGTGTTTGAAGAGAGTATTTGAAGAGAATATGGAAATGTTAATGTTCGAAACTATTGAAATAGATAATATAAAAGTTTTTCTTACACATTTTAATTAAAATTCCAAATTATTAATAAATATTTAATGAAATATTGAAAAATAATTATTCGTTCCTTGTGGCATACTATCAACTTGATTAATTAGTTGAAGTTGAGGTTGAAATTAAAGTTGCAGTTTAAATTTATAAATGCAGATAATATTGAATTAATTATTATAAAAAATCAATTAATCATTATTATTCATTTCGATTTTGTCTAAATATATTTTACAATAGTTACTTAAAATTTCTAACAATTATTTACTTGTAAAGAGATTTAATATTTATATAGCAATTTAAATCTTCATCGCTTTAGCGCTACTATCGCTTCATTATCCTCACCATTTTATCTTAATTATCATTTTAAAGTGTAATAATTTGATGGCATTATTAATTCATTGTTTATTATTATTTTATATGAATAGTAATTATAATAAATGCAATATAATTTTGTCAGTATAATCATAATAATAAGAAATTCAGTCTTATTTAGTCTTTCCGTTTTTCGTTTTTATCTTTTATGTGCATCTTTGTTCCTATATAATTAAATATAATAATTCTATAACTTTCTATTCAGTCAAATAATGTAATAGATTACTTTTTTATTATAAGCCACTTTTAAGTGTAAATATATAAATAATAAGTGTACTAAGAAAGAAAGAAAGAAAGAAAGAAAGAAACAAAACTCGTAAAGGCAAAAATGTTGCTGTAATAACGTTTAGCATATTAAAATAAATTAATTGCTAGTTTTTTATATTCATAGTCTAGAATATTCTTTTAGTTTTTAGTTGTTATTTATTGTCTTATTTATATTTTTTTTTTATCAACGTAGCACAATTTTTATTTTCCATTCGATTTCCTTTTAATAGTAAAAATACAAAAAAAAAAAAAAAAAAAGAAAAAATATTCCGGTCTAGACATGGCGAGCGCTTTTACAAACAAAATCACAAACAGTAAATGGCTGACAACTTTTTCGTGGGGTGTTTGTTTGTTGGTGATGTTAATGATAATTATAATAATGATAATGATGATAATAATGATAATGATATTAGAATACACACAATTGGCATAATAATGACATTTTGAAAAAATTTGATTAGACCATTAATTGATAAGGAATTATTCATCTAATGAATGAACTTAGTAAAAGAAAAAATGAAATGTTGCCGCCCTATAAAATCGATAATGGAAATTCTTTCCATTTTTCTATTATTATTATTATTATTTTTATGTTTATTGAAGACAAAATGCTTGAAATATGTCTGAATTCCTTGAAAATTAACTCAAGGCCCTAACTTTCATATTAAGTTTAATTATGTAATTTACCTTTGTATGGAATGACTTTATTGAATTTGAATTTTATCTAAATGAATTATGGCCTCCCATCCATTAAATAAAATTAAAACAATTTTAATAAAATATTTCAAAAAATTTTTTCACAGAGAATAACGCATTTCATTCCACTGAACTTTTTTAACGGCTCATACAATTTGCCTACTATAAACATTTAAGGAAGAAGGAAGGAAGTGTATTTGAAAAACTAATCATATTTACATTTTAATAGGCCAACTAAGATTATTTTCTTTCTTGTGTAAGTCTTAATATTTAAATGAAAGAAAAAAAAAAAAGAAACCTAGGTTTATGGAAGTTTTGAAATACGTTTCCTTTACAGTTTTCCTTTTCTCGCATTTGACCTTCTTTTTAATTTAATGCAGATAACTAATCATTTTATTCTTCCTTAAATGTTGTTTACTATGAGGAAGTCTCTTCTTAAAGAAAAAAAGAAAAAACAATTCAGAAAATTATATATGGCTGCGATCGCATCTTGAATACCCAACAGTCAGACACTATTTGATTATTTGTGATACAAGCAAATAATTGGAATTATGAGGGAAAAAGTACAAATTTTTTCTGCAAAAATCGGAGTAGCCGATTTAGGTCCATTTTCAATACCAAACAATTGACACAAACTTCCAATCTTTCTGCCAAAATTCAAGGCTGATAGTTTGTTTCTTTTTGAGACCAGGAGAAGCAGACTGTTGGACGGATATGTGTAAATCATTTCAGAATTTGATGCTAATCAAAAATATATATATTTTGTAGAATTTGTCACGTTTCCTTTTAGATGTTACAAATATAATGACAAAATGAGCTCCAAGCTCTAAATGGTGGGTACACAATAATGTATTAATTTTAACTATTTTATTTAGATATTCTAAGCTCACACTTATCATGCAATGCTTAATAATTATGTGCTTCCAAATAAAATCGATTCAGTTCTTAAAAACTATTTCGAATAATTTTGAATAAATTTAAGCCTGCCTAATCCATTTGTCCATGAACAGCAACTTATATATAATTTTTTCAAAGTATTTTAATAGAATCTCTTATATGGGCGTGGCATGTATTGATGTAATGATAAAACCGTTTAAATATGGTTCGAGTAATTTGTACTCTCATACCTAAAAGACCCCAACCAACATTTAGAAACTCTTGCAACATAACTTTTCAATGTTGATTGTACTTAAAAGTAAATCAGTAGAAAATGATATTTTGGCATAGCAAATTTACACAGGGAAATCTTCCGAGAATTTTTCAAATATTACTTGAAATATGGCCGGAGATTACAACTCCATTTTAATTTTTCTATATTTTTCTTTCGGTATAATATCGAGTCTTCACTTAACATTTATGCCGAACAAAACAGGCCAAGTTCATGTTTTAATGTCAAAAAAAAAAAAAAAAATGCCGCAATTTTGTCAATCATTTTCAATTTTTATCGAAATTTTTTCTATTTTAAGCTTATTTCCAATATTCATTTTGGTACTTTTGTAATTAAATTGATCACTGGCGAGGAGATCAATTCAAGAAAGAGGTGACACATGAAATTCTGCTTAAGCTAAATACCAAACCACAGAGCACTAAAAAATGATAAATAAAACATTCTGATAATCGGATTTTGGTATATTTGAAAGTTTCTTGATTAATTGCGAAATGCGTATCTATCGATTGAGCTATATTTTAAAATTGTGGGGCTCATAATAATTTATAAACATGATAAAAAAAAGTATAAAGGCAAAAATAAATGAATTTATTGAAGTTTTATTACAAAACGTTTTGCTTTCGAAACAATAAAATTTAAATTGGCAATTAAGTTTCTTATTTAGCACAAAACTTTCAAAACTTTCAATTCTGCATGTATGACAAAATGATGAACTGTCATTTTTTATGGTGGTCATGGTGAATTATAACGACTTTCTTTCTTTTTTTCTTTATTAATTCGAATTAACACTATTACTGCACCAGCTCATGGCTTATTTGCGATAATTTGAGCAACACAAGTATTTGAATATTTGCATTTTTGACTAGCCCAACTCTGGATCCCATTAAGATATTATTTGTGTCGGACACTTTAGCTCTCTTGTAAATAGCAATACATTTTGTTTTGTGTGGTTCAAGTGAAAGTCCATTATTGCTTACTCATATTGCCACCTATTCTAGGTCTTTATTTAACTTGCAGCATCCCATATTAACATCATTCATGGAACAGCTGAAGTAAAGTTGTACGCCATCAGCATACATTTGAATTTGGCACCACTTTAGGCAATTAAGAAGATCGTTAATATATATTGAGAAAAGGACTGATCCTAAAATCGATTCTCGGGGCAAGCCCTCTTTAACATTTACTATTTCGGAATAGGCATTGCTAACACATTGGATACACATTGACTACGATTGGTGATGTATGATAATACTGGCATTATTAAAAAATTTAAATAATCTGACTAATTTGTGATGCAGTAATAATGGCACAACAGAGTCGAAGGCCTTAATGTGATTAAGCAGTGTTAAGATTGACATTTCATTTTGATCCAATTTACTGCGTAACTGCTCAACAATATCTATAATTGCTGTGGTGCAATTTCTACTTTTACGAAAGTCTCATTGCTTTTCAACCAGTAATTTATTGGAATTTATAAATGATAAAATTTGATTGTGCAACAATTTTTCGAATAGATATTGGACGGCTTTCCTCTTTGCTTTTCGACATAGGTATTATTTTTGTTAGTTTCCAGCACCCGTGAAAATAGGATCGAAGAATAAAATCGTTAAATATATGCGTGATTATATTGAGTACCTTAGGGAATAGTATTTTGAGTAATTTAGGGCGAACAACAACGCAGCCCACCGCCTGTAATTTTATTGATAATATGCATTCAAGAACATCAAGTTCGCTAACGCAACAAAAATCAAATGAGTTAATATTTTGAGGTGTTGCTTCGAATTCATAGGCGGATGTGTTGATATTTTCAGGACAGGATGAATGAACTTTTTGTTGAGCATATCAATATCTAAGTCGCCAGGTAATGGCTGAAGATTCTTGCCGATGCCAATTTTTCGTTGCAAGTTAGTGCGTATTTAAATTTTGAATCATAGAACTTAATTTTAGCAGCTCTAATGGCGTAAGAAGTCTTGCGACGTGCAGATTTAAACGTATCATGATTAGTTTTATTACAAAATCGTTTCCAATGGCGGTAAGCAGTATCTCGGTCTGCTATTAATCGTTTTATACTTTGGTTAAACCAAGGGTGCTTACTTCCACTAATGGTACGAACACGGACAGGAAAAAAAGCGTTAAATAAAGCTTGTACATGATGATTAAAGAACTGTAAGTTTCTATCATTCTCAGAAATGAAGAAAACTTTTTACCAATCAACATGTTCGACTGCTTCAACTAGCCCATTATAGTCAAGACATTCCAAAGTCTCTATAATGAAAGGTATTTTTGGAAATACTAAAAAAAAATTCTATGTCATGTAAATTAAATTATGCTTAGAGATGGACGAAACACTTAACTGATAATAAAGGAGGCTTCATGGGTGTTATTAACAAAAATGGCATCAAGCGATGTCTATGGCAGGAACTAGACCATTTAGCTCCATTGCATCTTTTAGGCTATTTTCAATTACATTAAAGTCATCACAAATGAAAAAGCAATAGAGTGAATAGTGCACATTAACTCCGGTATGTCTTCACTACGGTTTGGTCTGTAAACCCAGCCAACTAATAATCTATTGGTACCACTCTTTAGAGTTAAGTATAAATATTCAATAGGACAGTCTGCGTTCGAAGATTTTATGGGGGAGCAGTTGAAGCAACTTCTTATATAGATTGCTACACCGCCACCATGGCCCGATCTGTCTTTATATCCATTTACAATAAACAAGTCATCAAAATATTCTGGCAAAAACCAAGTTTCAAACACACATATAATGTCCAATGGAGAATTTTCAAGGACATGCCTAAACCCATCTGCCTTATTGCACAAGCCTTGGGTATTCAAGTGCAATCCATTTTTGCAATTACTTGATATCCTCAACATGGTTGACAAGTAATAATATCATTTTGAAGTTAAATGTAATTTTCTTTGCTTTTCTCTTTTCTTTTTTTTTATTTGCTTTTATTTATTTATTTTTTTCTTTTTTTGTAATTATTTTTCTCTCTATCTTTTTTCCGTTTTATTTAGTAAACGCCATTAAAGTACAATATTTGTACCTTCTTTCGATTTCTTTGTTTTTCTTACTTGTCTTTTGTTATTTTACGTATTTATGGCCATAATATGTAAATTTTAACAATGCTCCTTCGTTCGTTCGTTATTTATTAGAAGAATATCAAACTGAATATTCATGGAATTTTTTTTTTTTTGTTCCTTTTTCGTTTTTCTTTTTTTTTTTTTGAAATTTTCTTCTTTCTGTTGTTAAATCCTTGGCATGGCAAAGGCTTAGGTAGAATAAATAGATGAGACAGCATGATGAAGGGGACATAGTTTTGTATAATCAAGGTATTTCAACTTTTTGTGTTTTTTCTTATTAAAATTTTCAAAAAAAAAAAAAAAAAAAAAAAAAGAAAACTTTCAAGCATTTTATGAATTATTTTGATTCCATTTTTGCATTTACTCCGATTTTAATATTAATTCAATTCATGTGGACTGGACTCCTCGACACTTTAGGCAATTATGTCATTTAATTATAAAAAGATAATAATATTGTTATGTAAAATCAGGAACTTTAAAGCAATAATTTGGCATTAAAATATTTAAGGCAAAAATATCAACTATTTATGAAACACCAAGACATTTTTAAAGTCTACAAAGGCAAATTCAAAGTTTGTTAAGTACCTAGAATTGCTAATTGTCAAGGATAGAAATTTCCTCTCAACTGCTTTCATAATTGATCTTTATTATGTAAATCGTATAGACTCTTCAGAAAAAGCTTAGCGACATATAATAATATAATAGGCTAACAATATTCGACAACAAATTACCTTCAATTAAACCCAACGACTCAGAATCTTTTACTCAGTCGATTTAAGCCTATATGTCTGTCTGTCTGTCTGTTCGTCTGCTCTTGTGAATTACTTATCAAGCTGCAATTGGCAATTTTGAAGCTTTTGGTATAGAAATTTTGTATGTTTCTGCATGGTTTAGCCCAAAATATCCCCGAGAATAATTATGAGCAATATCAGACAATTATTATGACCACGCCCCATAGAACATCTTATTTTGTATAATGAAATTTTTCTTGTGAATTTTCAACCTTGAATATATCAATAATTTATCCAATGAACGAATTGTAAATGGAAAGTAATTTAAATCATATTATAGGCGTGTCCTCTTTACACAATTCAAATTATTTTGAATATCAGCATTCGATCGATTAATAAAGTTATTATTTCAAGTTTTTCGATCCGTAAGAATATTTATAATACGATTTATATTAAGTATAGAAATAGTTGTGATTAGATCAATTCAAATTTAGTTATAAATGGGCGTGATAAGGCCTCTGATGTTTCTTTTATTAATATTGCATAAAATATGATCAAATAAATATTTATACCAACAAAGTCCTTTTAGATAGTTGTAATGGATTAGACAAAAATTGGTTATTACAAAACTCATAAACAAATTGTTACATAAATATATATTTATGAATATAATGCATTTAAAAGTTTGTTCGCGCTTCGTTGTGCTTATAAATTAGAAATTTTCATATATCAAATATTTATTATCTATTTTTAAAGAATTCTCTATCTCTCTCTCTCTCTCTTTCTATGTCTCTTTCTGTTTCATTATAACACACATTGTAATAAATTTTATCATGCGCTTGAATTATACATATATGAATGGAAAAGTGTGTATGGGTGTGTGTATGTGTGTGTGTGTGTGTGTGTATGTATGTATGTGTATGTATGTGTTCTTTTCTAAATGAATGAATGCTTAAATGGTTGGTTTGAGTGTTTGGGATTAGTTGAACGCAGAATACAATTAGAAATTTTATTTATTCCGATGTGTGCTGGCTTGCTTGATATTTTATAGAACTTGATTATATACAACATACCTATGTTTGCTTGCCTGAACATAAAATTCTGAATGTTTTATTATCCGTGAATATATATGTGTTTGAGCACATATATGTCTATCTATTTCAAAAATTATTTCATTAGTTGCATAAGAATTTCTTAAGCCTTCATAAAACTTTACATTTCTGACTTTTTTTCTATGCTACTTACTTTGCCTTTTTTGTTTTGCTTTTCTTCTTTTTTACTTTTCTTGTTCCGGGGCCCTTTTTTTTAACCACTAATGATGAGTCATTAGTCTAAATATATA
This sequence comes from Melophagus ovinus, assembly GCA_023089585.1. NCBI lineage: Eukaryota > Metazoa > Arthropoda > Insecta > Diptera > Hippoboscidae > Melophagus > Melophagus ovinus. The sequence goes on along the minus strand of JAKKIB010000176.1, from coordinate 8,180,471 downwards.
TATCTAAATAATTATATATATATCATCATCATCATCATTCATTCATTCATTCATTCATTCATTCATTTAAGAATTTTTCATAATTTATTAAAATTTTTTCACTTATGGATAAATGAATGAATAAATTCAATTGTGCCACTTCGTAAACTTCTTTATGTGACTGAAGCAAGTGATAGTTGAATGGTAAAATTTATTCTACTTATAAATTCATATGAATTGAAAGTGAATTAAATTAAAATGAAATTCATGAAATACATATTGATAATTGTTTATAAAAGATTGGATTTTATCTTCCTTATGTCCAGAGAATTCTAAAGTAATTAAAATGAATTTGTTTGTATATAAAAATCCCAATCGGCCATTAAATTTAAATATTCTCCATAAATTTTAATAAAAATTGTTTAAAAAAATCTTTGAACAATTTTTAAATAGAATTCCTTTAGAGTCAAAATCTTGATACTACAAAATATATTAAGTGTAGATTTGATATGAAATCTTACATTGTATTATTCTATGGAGGTACTTAAAAGCCCATTCTAAATCTGAATTTAATCGACCATTTGCATGCATCATGTTTGTCTGTCCATGTGAAATGTGTCTGTATTATTAAATAAACGATTTTAAGTTTTGAAAGTTTCTAAAATAATTTTTCAGAGAATTTAGAATGTAGACTACTTAGTATTTTCTTCCAGAAACGGTTCTTTTACATTAAATGGCAACTATTTCTGTCCACTTATCATTATTGGATTACTATTTCATCGCATAAGGTAATATTTTGTCTGGCTAAAAAAAAACATGAAAAATTTTTTACAAAAATCTATTGTTTCAACTTCCCTCTCCTCCCTTTGAAAATTATTGAACTTTTCAATAGTTTCCAAAATTATATATATATAATTAATTTAAATAGCTTTAGTCTCTTCAAATAAGGTGCAATAATTTTCACTAAACAACATTTTGCCTTTGACAATTGTAATCTTTGTAATTTACTTGTATCATTTTTAATCGTATAGAAATTTAATAAAGGAAATATAAATGAATTCTATATAAATCTTACTTTATACAAGTAATTTTGACATTTAATTAATCGATACAAGTGTTATACACATTAATTAATTGCATGCAAGTAATTTTCCGCTTTCAAGATTGTCAATATTAAATGCTACAATTTGTAATTAACGAAAAATTAAAGCTCTCAAATATATTCAAATATTTCATGTTTTGTCGATGAATTTTTATTTGATTTTTTTGTTTTTTTGTAATGTAATTTTCTAATTGATTGGCATTAAAAATTTGCCAAATCGTTCAAAAAGACACGCCCATAGTGCAACGTAAATTTTATGCACAAATTTTTAGTTTTTAATTTTAAACTAAATTAAAATTGAGATAAAGGCATGAATTTTAATGCTCTACGAATTGCTAATCTTACCAGAGACCTTCAAAGACCCAGAGATCCTTCAGAGACCTTCAGTAATTTTCAAAAGATGAGCTGCCGAAAATATTTTAAAAATAATTCTAAAAAAAAAAACAAAGCAAAGAAACATTAAAAATAAATTGAAATCCAATGGATTTGAGATTTTTGGAAAAGAGTATATACAAAAAATAAAAGTCTTAATTAGACCCAAAACTTATTAGCCTAATGCGTTATTTTAAAGAGAATAAATGGAAATATCTATACGTATAAAATCATTGAAAAATCTATTTCGTTTACCAAACACAATTCATTACCACATTTACATGTTTGCATGTTATTTATAACTATAGTTGTACATGTATATGTATATATATACATATATATATTTAGTGTATAAAATTTCATGTATTATATATATATATATATATATACAAATACATGTACAATACGTTAAAATGTTCTGTTTTTCCCGTTTTTTGGTGAATGTAAATCTTAATTTCTTGATAATGATTTTGGAAAATACAAAACGACAGTATTTATAATTATACCCTACATCACTTGTGTTATACAGGGCATTATGCATATGTGCGAATGTATGTAACACTCAGAAAGAGTTGAGATAGACTCATGTTTTTTCATATCCATCGAATGATTCTGTTTAAGAAGGATTGTCCGACTATTTGTTTATCTGTCTGATGTTTATCTATGTAATTTTATTATCAAAATAAGGGGCGCAATTTTGGTGCTATGGGTATAAAATTTTGCTATTTAGGTGTGCTAAATGTAGACACTCAGGAATTTTATAGGGACATTGAATAAATTCTTAAGGTTTTCCAAATAGCTTGCTTCACGCTATAGGGGGCTATGTTCTGTAGGGAGCAATATTCAGAGACTATTTTTCAACCATTTCATAATTACAATACTGATATTCTGAATGGTAGGTAATAATTGAAACATATCTTGCTAAAACGAAATCGGGTTCGAAATTTTTAAAAGGTTCGACATTTGTATTGAATGTTTGGGATGAGGGCCACAAGAGTTAAACGGTCTAAATATATAAAAAAGTTTTCGTACTTTGTCATTTACATAGAATTCCATTTGAATAGTGCGACAACTGGAAGCATAAAAAGAGGTCTTGTGATTTTAGGCGGGCCCATGTATAGATCTCAATGGAAAAGTTATATATTTTTAGTTTAAATTTGCTAAAATCAAATAAACTGACTTAGAAAAAGATTGAAAAGGTTTGTAGTTTTTTTATAGGCAAAATACAAGATAAAAGACCAAGATGCCGAACAAACAAATATAAATCGATCTGGAAAGTGAAAAAGTCATTACTTTTCTATAAATCTGCACATCATACATTAGATATTCATAAATGTTTGGCATAAGAACTAATGCTTTTAATTTTAGTAAACTAATTACATAATGCTTCAATAAATTTTAAAATTAACTTTTCATAGAGATTTGAAATTTATAATATTAAAAGGAGGGCACATTTAAATGTGCAAATCAAAGGAGGGTGAATAAATTTCTAGATTTTTGCTTAGGAAAATATCTTTTAACAATTTTCTTTTATTTATTTATTTATTTGTATAATTTTTATTTGAAATAATAATAATAGTAATAATAATAATTAAATAGTGACTTGTTTAAAACTTCTAAAATCATTGGATGATTAAAGAGCATAAAAACATATGTCAAAGACAACAATAATAGAATTACGCCTAACGCATATAAGAATTGATTATTTCTTATAATTAACAAAATGGACAAAAAGTGACCAAAAAGAATAAAAATACTGGAAAATTAGTCTTCCAAATTTCTGAAAGCCTGTTGCAAATCTTCATGTAATCGATCAAAATCGGCCTTTATTTTTGCTTCACCATCTTTAACTGGATCCTTGAATTTCATGGAAGATAATTGATACATAATATTGCCCATGGCGTCACGTATAACAGCCCATGTGATTTTATTTTCCGATTGAGCCGTAGATTCCACTGAATGTCTGGCTAAATCGTAAAATGCGATAATATTCTTTAGCATACCCACAGTTTTATAAAATGGACAGAAACGATCATAAGACGAGTACGAATTTTGTTGTAGAAAATCATCTTTTAACAACTTAGCTACTTCCAAGGTGATTTTATCAGTTTCAGCTAAACTTGCTTTACCAACTAGCTGAACTATTTCGGAGAGATCTTCTTCTTCTTGTAGAATCTCTTTAACTTTAGTACGTAATGGGACAAATTCTGGAAAGTTTTTGTCATAAAAATCATCTAATGCCCGCATATACTTCGAATATGAAATCAACCAATTAATAGATGGGAAATGTTTGCGTTGAGCTAATTTTTTATCTAAACCCCAAAATACTTGAACAATGCCCAAAGTGGCTGAAGTTACTGGATCAGAGAAATCACCACCAGGTGGTGATACAGCACCCACAATGGATACAGAACCTTCGCGTTCAGGATTGCCCAAACATTTAACACGACCAGCACGTTCGTAGAAAGAAGCTAAGCGAGCACCCAAATATGCCGGATAACCAGAATCGGCAGGCATTTCGGCTAAGCGTCCAGAAATTTCACGTAAAGCTTCGGCCCAACGAGATGTAGAATCTGCCATCATCGAGACATTATACCCCATGTCACGGAAATATTCTGATAAAGTAATGCCCGTATAAATGGAAGCTTCACGAGCTGCCACAGGCATATTAGACGTATTTGCAACCAATGCAGTACGTTTCATAATTGATTCAGTAATGCCATCAATTTCAACCGATAATTCAGGAAAATCACGCAATACCTCAGACATTTCATTGCCACGTTCACCACAACCAACATAAATAATTACATCCGAATTGGAATATTTCGATAAGGCTTGAGAAATGACAGTTTTTCCGCAACCGAAAGCCCCAGGAATAGCTGTTGTACCACCCTGAACGCAAGGAAACAGCGAATCTAATACCCGTTGCCCAGTTAATAAGGGATGATTGGCAGGCAATTTTTCTGCCACTGGTCTCGGTTGTCGTACTGGCCATATTTGCAACATTGTATGCTTGGTGATTTCACCATCAAACTCAGTTTCCATAATAATATCATCAACATTGTAATTGCCACTTGGTGCTATATAACGCACTGTGCCTTTTGCACGAGGATTTACAATCATTTTATGTTTGACTAGAGTATTTTCATGAACCAAGCCAAACATATCGCCACCAGTTATGTGGGCACCAACGCGTATATTGTTAAGTGGGTTAAATTCCCAACTTTGTTCACGTGATAAACTTGGTACATTAATACCCTTCGGAATGTATATTGAATTAGTCATTTCATTAATAGCCTTTAGAGGTCGCTGTATACCATCAAAAATACTACCCATTATACCGGGCCCCAATTCAACAGATAACGGCTTTCCTGAACGTAATACAGGATCACCAACAGTTACACCAGAAGTTTCCTCATAAACTTGTATGGTAGCCATATCACCTTCTAAACGTATAATTTCGCCAACTAATTCATAATAACCAACACGAACTAATTCATACATAGCTGAACCAGACATACACTCGGCCGTGACAACTGGACCCGAGACAGCAAAAACCCGTCCATATAAACTTTCACGCTCCTCATCAGCAAATTTCTTTAGATTAGACATACTGCTGTTTACTTATTAAATTGTTATTATAGTGCTGTGTTGGCGATGGAATGCTTCAATTACTGTGAGCTGAATGATCAATGCATCGAGAATAATATTATTCAGTATGTATAAATGAATGGAATGCTATAAAAAGCAGAGAGCTTTTGTTTTGCTTATTTTCACGTGACACTTGGAATTATTTATTATTATATTCCATGACTGGAATTAACTGCGTAAAACAGCATTGTCACATACAAATAAAGTGATCGCGACATTCACGATCAATACAAAAAGAAAAACCAACACTTCCAAGCGTTAGTTAGAAGAAAACAAACAACGAAGTAAATTAACTTTCTGAATGCTTTTGAGCTTTATTAAATAACGGAGATTTGAGTATTTTTTAACAAATACTGTCTAACAAAAGACTCTCAAAAATGCAAAACCAACAATCACTCAAAAGAGTGAATACAATAACAGTTGAATCGATTTTGATATTTGACTTAAAATTGCCCATGTTTATAAACAAATTTCATGTATATTCGTGTGTCTAAACAATTGTATACAACTTAGTCGATCAATAGCAATATAATGCCACGAGAGAACACCTTTTAAAAGTTCTAATTTTCTTGTAAACGACTTGACGGCGTATCAAAATAAAATAAAATTTACCGTAATACTAGCCAGGGCCAGTAGAAAAAAAAAGGAAAGACCTATTAATTTTTGATAAATTTAAGAAAACTATTATACAGAAATTAAGATTAATATCATTGGAATTAATAAGATGAAGTAAAAAAGAGAATATGATAGTAATTTTTGAATTTACCATTATTGTCTATTTTAGTGTATGCGTGCATATGTAGAATTTGAAATATGTGAAGGAGCGTACGAGATCTCATGTCCAGATGCTCAATGTTGGGCACAGGGCGTTATGCAATTATCCGAAATAGCCAATTTAACTACCAGTAATTTAATGAAGAAACATCATCGATATCGCTTAAATCGAGAAATCGAGTTGGATAAAAATCGTACCTGGTGCCCACGTGCTGGTTGTGAAACTATTTGCTTAATTGACCCTCTTAATAAACATCATCATGGCCATCAGCAGCAGAAGCAGTTACAGCAACAACAATGTGATTCACAACCGTCAACATCATCAGCAACAAATGCTACATCATTTACTAAAATTGCCGGTGATATAATAGCAACAACAAATGTAATGGAAGTTAATGATGGTGTTCATTCCATAATGCCGCTATGCGTTCCGGTACAATGCCCATCATGTAAAGATGAATTTTGTTCAGCTTGTAAAAAAACGGTACAGAAGCAATTAATAATCAATTATATTTTCTTTTATTAAATACTTTCTATTAAAAATTATTAAATACAATTAATACAATAAATTTTACTTTAATTTGATGTCTTTTGTGATTATATCTATTATTTAATAAATATATCAGTGGCATCCTAATTTAACATGTGAAGAATATGCTCGCCGTTTGGTAGCCGATGGCTTTGACGACATTGGTATACCATTCGATAATGATTTGATCAAATGTTGCCCGATGTGTGCGGTTCCAATTGAAAAGGATGAAGGTTGTGCTCAAATGATGTGCAAGCGTTGTAAACATGTCTTCTGTTGGTATTGTTTAGCCAGTTTGGACGTAAGTTGTATTGAATATCATTTTTTAATTAATTTAATTAATTTATCTAATCACTAAATTAAAATTGTAATTGTAATTGTAATTGATTATTGTTTAGGATGATTTTCTATTGCGTCATTATGATAAAGGGCCATGTAAAAATAAACTTGGACATTCCCGTGCTTCGGTGGTCTGGCATCGAGCTCAAGTGATTGGCATTTTTGCTGGTTTCGGTATTTTATTATTAGTAGCATCACCACTACTCTTATTAGCTGCACCCTGCATTATATGTTGTAAATGTCGCAGTTGTAGCGGTTCAAAAGTTGATGAAGGCGATGGCGAATTGGATGAGGCTACTGCCTTACAAAGGTATTAGTAATTAATTCAAAATGAATATTACAAAGTGAATATTTAACATTTTTGGTATGGGCCATATATTAAATACATCTTCACCATACTTGTTACTGGATGTTACTTGAAAAACAACGTCATTCTTCTCAATACATGAACTTTAGAATTGATACCACTTTTTTAATTCATCGTCTACAGTTACATATTCTTAAGAAAAATAATCATAATTTGTTTTTTATATCGTAATCACAATTGCGTTTTTGAATGCCATTCTATTCAATATTTTGTTTCCATGCAATGTTGTTGGACTAGATTAATACATTTTTCTTTATTCTCAAATTCTCTACTCATGACAAATTTTTGAATTTTAAATTCTCTTGTTTGTATACTAATTAAGTTGTAATTACGAAGTACATACAGCGATAGAGTACGCAATATTTAATGGATGGTCTCCATCAATTATCATATTCTTATTTTATTTAATGCTTATTTATATTATATTGAATTTTTTTTTTTGCAGTTTAAATTAATAATATCAACGACAACAACTATAATAAAAGCAGCTGTAATAATACCAGCAATTAGTGGCAAGAGTAGTAACCTAAAATTGTGACAAATTCTGTTGGCAATTAAATAAGCAACTTATACTTTCAATATTAAAAATCTATATACACACATATACACAGATAATATGTATTTCGTATATATGTAATTCATTTTAATATATTTTAGAGGGAACATATTAACTTTCAGTTTAATTAAATTAATGTAAATCATTCATTTTGGATATATTATGTACATATAAAAATGTATTAATAATAATACATAAAATTTCCTAAGTATTTTTCCAAATTTTTTCTCCTCTTTCTTGATTTTATTTTTTATATTTTTTGAAAATATACGTTGTAAATTCTTATTCTCCCTTCTACACATTTAGTTTAATTAAAAGTAAATGCAAATCTCTATTGTATTTACGATGATTGAGGGGGGGGATTTTATGTAAATTACTTGTACTATTAATTTATTTATAATATATTGAACAATAACAATAATAACAATGTATTCTAATCTATTCTAATCTAATCTAATCTAGACGAATCGGATTAAGCGCATATGAATAAAAATGTATAAATTTAGTAAATGGTTGTGTACAATAATAATAATAATAATAATAATATAAATTATAATAATACGCATGCATATAACTATTTTAAGGGCTATGTGTATAATTACTTGAATACAAGTAAAAATATATAATTATTTTTTTTATCACCCAACATTATTCTCTGTTCCGCCCTTTCCATCCATCTCCCTTTCCACCGGTGTTAAAAAAAACAGTGGCATATTATTTAGTTGTATTATTTAATTATCATGCGTAATCAATGAACGTATTATTTTACTTTCTATACTTACATATAACACATTTCTTAATTTTCTTTTTGTGGTTTTCTTAAACAATACAAATACAAATTATACGAAAACGGAGCGATCAAAAAAACCGAAGAATCCCTTAAATAAAGGATATACACTCTACTTAAGAAAATCCACAAGTTCTGCTGGTTTTGAAGAGCCCCAGTGATCACGCTAAATGCTTTTCAGTGTTCGGTTTCTATACGTTTTACAAAAATTCAGAAAATCTGTTATATGGAAAATGATTAAAAAAAAAAAAATTATGAATCATGGTGAATTTTTCGAACGTGATAAATTCGATTCAGCAAAATTGATGTCTATTCAAAATTTTAATAAGATTATAGAACATGAACTTTGAGCGAAAGAGAGTGATATTTAAATTATATATATATATGTATATAAATGGCTATATCCTTCTGTACGAATGAGAGTCTTTTATTTTACATAATACCTACATATCTCAAATATGTCTATTGTTTAAGAAATTGTGATATTTAAACTGATTTGATTTATCGCCTTTTTTTCTTCACATTTTATTTTAATTTTCTTCTAATTTATTTCCTTTGTCTTCATTTGTAAATTTGAAAAGAAAAACTCTTTCTTATTACTATCATTGCATTACCTTACATTTTAATTATTTTAAAGAATTAATTTCGTGTATATTCAAGTTCAATAAAAACATAGAGTTTCCTTTAGAACCTAACCAATTTACATCTTAATTACACAATTTCTGTAATATCTCAATAATTCTACAACAAATACATGTGATTAATTTTTGAGTGCAAAGTATCAATGTACATTAACGATTACATTTGATCGCTGCCAAACTAATAAATTTTTTTTGATCACGGTATCGCCATTCAGATGGGAAATATTTGTAAAAAAAAAAAAGAAAAAGAAAACAAATGGTACCGAATATTTTGACTAATATATTTTACCAATTTTTTTTTCAATAAATGTCTTTATCAAATGTAAAAATTAGGCAAATTAATATACGTATCTAAGCATAGAAGTATATCTGGAGGTAAACGGAAAGCTCTGTAATTACTTTGGTACACTATTCTAGAAAAAGTTTTTTCTAACTTTTCTTTACATTAAAATTTATTAGACTTAAATGAATTATTGGAATCAAATATAATTTCCATAGATAGCAGGCAAAAGCTATTCACAATTTGATTAGGCATTTTAAAAAATGTGAACATCAAAATTCGATATCTTCTTGACGTAGATCAAACAGTTAATCTATTTAAAGTCTAGTTAGATTAAAACAGATCACCTCAAGTATAGAGCTTGTCTTTTACCTTTATTTTTATTGTTTTATATACGTATCGGGTCAAGTTCTAAATGTTCATGGGACGAAATAAAAAGCAAAAGAAACAACCTAATGCAAAGCAAGCGAAGAAAATTGAGATAAAAAGACATTGAAAATCGTGTAGCATACTTTTACTGAACATCTTATATCAGCATTAAAATTTCAATTAATTATATCATTAAAATTTAAATTATAGACTTAAAATTTTAATTATATTATTAAAATTATAACAGCTATAAAATTTTTTGCATTTAATACCTGAGTTCATTTTTACCGATTTCTTATTTAAATCAATCATTTATTTAAATTGTTAAATATTTCCATTTGTTACTTCCATTTGTATTAAATGAATGCCAAATAAAATATTAAAGTATAACGCATATAAAATAATTCACCAAAATAAACACAAAAACAATCAAAAATTTGAAAAGAAAAAAAAAATCATATAGATAATTCAACGTTATTCAAACAATAATAATAATATTAATAATAATAAAAAGAATTTTAATAATAAGAAGAATGAGTTGTGAAAATTAAGCAAAAGAAAATATATTAAACCAATTAAAATCAATTAAATCGTACTCAAATTATAGTAAATGATGAATTAAATGAAAAAAATGTAAACGACCCAAATCGATGAAAAATACTGCTAACACAAGAAAATTGATTTAATAATAATGTAAACATATATATTAATATATGCGATATGTGTGTGTGTGCAATTTAACTCAAAAAAAAAAAATACAAAATACAAAATTTATCACATTTTTCGTACTATTGTAAATATTAAAAAACAAATCAAGACAAATTTTTATTCTTCTGAATTCCGTATACTGTTCTGCACTTCTGCCTTTCATTCTTTTCTTCTATTCGTTTTTTTTCTTTTCTTTCTTTTTTTATTTTTTATTTTTTATTTTTTTTTATTTTTTTTTGTTATAATTAGTCATAATTAATTTTAATTTTTTTTCTGATAATTAATTATTATTGACTTTTATGTATATGTTATTAAAAAAAAATGGTTATTACTGAGTTGTTGTTAAATGTTTAACTAAGAATTACAATAAATTATCAAAAATATTTACTTGAATAAAACCAATAAAAAAAAGCATAAAAATTCTGAATAATGGACATTTTCTAGAGGAAACCAAAAAAAAAAAAAAGAATTAAGAAAAAAGCAGATAAACTTTTTTTTAAATGAATACCATACATTAATAATTAATTAACAATTAGCTAAATAGTTTGTAATGAAAAATTATAACAAAAATATATTTATATTATGTAGTTATCAACCTATATATATATATATATATATAATTACAATTAATCATTAAAAATGTATTTAAAGAATTTAATTAAGTTAAAAAGGTAAAACTTCAAAAACAGAAACAAAGAAATTAATAAATTAATAAATAAACAGAAATGATCAATCAACAAAAAATTAATAATAATAATAATAACAGTTCAATAATTTTATTCTTATCGAATTTATGAAGATCTAATGATCTCGCAAAGAGTTGCAATTGAGTTTTATGTTAATCTGCTTTTATTGAATTTTCATGAATAATTCTAATCCAAATCAAATTAGAATTAATTACTTTTTAAATGTGATTGCTTACACATACCCAAGATGGATTTCTGAATTTGATGCTATTCCTTAAATATTCAAAAAGATTGTTTATGTTAATCCGCCGAAAAAAAATCATCAATATCTTCATTTACTTTCGGTTGTGTAATTTTGGTAATATCTGTTTAGACTTTTTAAATACTCTCTACAAATTATTTGTACATTCTTTAATTGATGACTCCTATTTGATATAAAATTGCCTTGTAAAGTTCGAGAATATTTCATTTTGTCCTTTTAAATTTCTTATTACCAAAAGACGTCGCTCGATGTGTTACAGAATACTTATATTTTGTAATTCTTATTTTCAATTCACGTTTTAGGTAAACTGGAATTCCGACAAGGGTGTAAATTTAATTAGTATGGACATAAACCAAAGTATTTAATAGAACTCTGCTAATCATTTCTCTGAAATTAGCACATATTTTCACATACTTGTAAATGGCAACAATAGCTGGACTTGTATAAGTTGGTACTTGGCTGGTTGCAATACTTTTTAATGTATGTTACAACTAAGAACTTTATAATTTTATTCGATATTACTTTTAAAGTAATTATTTGTGCCTCTCTCTCTCGTGCTATAAATATATTGTACTTTGAGTATTGGTAGTCTCTTATTAATTATAACCAGTTGAAAAATTATTTTTACATAAGTCTCTGTGTTAATTTCTGTAATTCAAAAAAACCAAAGTACATGCATTTTTATTGAACTATTTAAATATTTCATTTATTTTTTTTTTGTGATTAGTTAAATTATTTGTTTATGTTTTTTCACTTGTTATATAGAAATAAAATTCTCTCTCTAAAACTTATGCTCAAAAAAAAAAATATAAAAAACAATAAAAAAATAAGTAAATAAATATATAAAACCTTTCATAATTTCACATAAACATAGATTGAAATACTAGCAAAGCAACAAAAAGATGGATGATCAAGCTTGTCCTCGTTGTAAAACAACTAAATATCGTAATCCATCATTGAAATTAATGGTAAATGTATGCGGTCACACATTATGTGAAGCCTGCGTGGATTTATTGTTTCTGAAAGGATCGGGATCATGTCCACAATGTTTAGTGCCTTTGCGTCGTAACAATTTCCGCATACAATTGTTTGAGGATCCAATTGTAGAAAAAGAAATCGACATTCGGAAACGTATATTACGTGATTATAATAAAAAGGAGGAAGATTTTAAATCATTGCAAGAATATAACGATTATCTGGAAGAGATTGAGACTATTGTATATAATTTGTGTAACAATTTGGATGTAATTAACACGAACAAACGTATTGAGCAATATAAAAAAGAGAATCGTGAGATTATACAACGTAATAAACTGCGTTTAGGCAGGGAGGAATATGAATTAGAGGAAATGTTAGAATTGGAGAAAGCACAAGAGACAGCTCGCATTGAAGAATTAAATGCTTTGGAAACGGAACAGAAAAAGAAAAAAGTTCGCGAAAAAGAAGCTTTAATAAATGAATTAATGTGCAGTGGTAAAAATGCTGGCACAATTGTTAATGAATTTGCCGAGAAAGTAGAGAAATTAAGAGAGGAAGAGAAACAATTACCGCCACCTAAACCGGCAACGCAATTTTCCACTGGCATTAAATTTGGCCGTGCTGCCGATCACCAATTTCTACCTGTACCAAAAAATGATGAGGGCCCATTATTTAAATATGAAAAGCCTGAATTATATGTGGAGGGACCCAACGTTCCTAGCGTACATGATATTGAAAGCAAAGGTTTTCTAAAACATATACGAAGCGAAACCTTAGCAGAAAGAGCCGGTGGCTTTAAAACTATTATAGCGTGCCAGCGTGCTTTACAAGAAGCCATGCAAGGATTATTTCATGGTGCAACTACAGTCTAAAACACGATTCCGGAATATAAAATTTTGTATTCCTTATACTAAAACCACTGTACAAACCAATTCCTTAATAATCACTATGCTTAATATGATTAAAATCGAGGAAGAGAATTGCAAGCCAACAAAAATGAAGGAATTTATTGCAAAAGCGCATTATATTAAGCGAACTGGAAGAAGATATTTGGTACACGTCCTTTTTATGTTAAAATACAATTTAGGGTTAATTTATGTAAAAATACATTTCAAATTGTAATTTTTTTTGTATAAGAATTTTTTGTTTTTTAAGAAAGACTTAGTCAAAACACAGCCATGTAGCAAATTTCATTTGAATATCTTGAATAGTTTGATAACAAATTTACATGGGCAGACATCAGATGAACAGACTAATTAGATAGGCCTTAATCATATCAGAAAGTAATTTTGAGTCGATTTGTATAATGAAAGGTGGATCTCTCTCAACTCCTTTTGCGTTTTACAAACCTCTGTAGAATATGACAATTAATACAAAGAGATAAAGGTAGAGTGAGAAAATAAGGGAACAATATAAATGTGGGTTTTTTTAATTTATTGTTATATCCTTTTTTTAAAATTTTCTCTTAAGGCTTACTGTAAGTTTTTCTTTTTTGCTTTGTTTTCATTTCGTTTACTTGTAAAAGCATGTTTAATGTTAAGTATTCTTTACTGTTTGTTTATCTTTGCTGTTTTCTATTCCTTTTTTTTTACTTCATTCATTTATTGTTTTAAATCTTAGAGGAATTTGGCGGCACTTTTACTCAATGAAGTAACAAATTCAAGAGTTCAACTCATTCAATTTTTTTTTTTTTTTTTGTAATTAAAAGGTGGCTCATTATTTTCTTACTTATTATAAATTAATACAAAGAAACCTTAATGCAAAAATAATTCTTTTTTTTAAATATATTTATATTTATATTTATATATATAAATTTTTTTGATTAGCACGCATAAAAAGGTTATGTATCTTTTGGTTAATAAACTAAAACGCAAAAAAGGGAACATATAAATAAATAAATAGACAAGAAAGTCCAACAATGGAAATGAATAACAAAATTTTAATGTAAATATATTCAGAGAAATTATAATAATGATTGTAATAAAAGTAATAGAAACAAAATGAATAAACAATGAAATAGAAAGATCCTAGAGATTCAACTCTGTCACATATCAAAATATTAATTACTTAACTATTTTCTATTATTTCAATTAGAATTTGACTTTAACAAAATTATTGTTAAATGAATGCATTTATAAAAATAAATCTCGAAGGCAGGTTTTCGTATTCTTTTCTTTTTGAATTTCCCTGCAAACAATATGGGAAATATTAATTTGATGACAAGTAATAAATGTATTCAGATCAGCGTCGAATGTTACACGTTTCTAAATTATATTGCTATCAAAATTCTAAAAAATTGTATAAGCAGATAAGCAAATGGAATATAACAATTTATGAAATATTATTTTAGGATTTTAAAAAAATTCGGCGGCCAAAAAGATGTTTCCATGAAACTACTGGCATTCGCATAACACAAAATAATTGTTTGCGGTTGAGAAAACCGGCCTACAACGTAATCTATTTTTAATAATAATATTTTTAATAATAATAGAGTTAATCATGGAATTACGTCAAAATAATTGGACGATTTAATTAGACATAATAAAAGAAGCAAAAATTTTAAGAAGAAATACTTTGGTAGATAGATCGCCGATGCAGTCTCATTAACAATTTCATTTTTTTTTTTATTTATGAAATATTGATAGATATTCATTGCTTTTTTTAATTGAATTACGTTTCTCATTTTATTATAATTAATTCTTCTTTCTAATTTGCTATGAGTGCGGTACAAAAAAAAAATGTTGACTACGAGATTTAGAGCTCAACTTAATCGATAAGCTTCGTAGGGGAAAAAAAACAAATAAATACAACTAAATCTGTTTACATGATAATTAAATGGCATTGCGCAGATATTTTTCGTGGCTTTTTACCTTTTTTTCTTGGTTTTTTTGCTTTTTTCGTATTTTTCCATTTCCTTTTTATAAGATGCTACAAAAAAAAAACCGAAATACGTAATACCATTTGCACATAAATATATAACTTAAATTAAGGATGTTTTACAAATTCATCGATTCACTGGAAATTTCGTTATTTGCTTTCTCTTTTCCATTTCGCATTTAGATCCAACATCAATTCACTAATTATAATGCAGGTTTAGTATAAATTACACGTTTATAAAAAAGTATATAAGACATAGCGAAATATAACAAAAAAAGAAAAAAACGAGTGAATGTATGGATGCGTATCAGGGATTAATTAATTTTGCGTAAAAAACGTTTCTTTCCTACCGCTTTCAGTTTTCTTTTTTTGTTCTGTGCATTTCCTTTTTTAATTCTTCTATTTGTTTATGGTTTGCTTTACATTGTTATTGTGTGTTGTTGTTATTGTTTTTATAAGTTGAATCTTGTAAACTCCGTTTGTTTTTTTTTCTCATTATTAAAACTAAATCGAATGTTTTTAAAATAGTTTTGAAATATTGTTGACGAAATTTTGTACGTATATATGTATGTATATAATAGTACACATATATACATATATGTACATAAAACATTCTTCTTGTGTCACAGTCGCAGTCACAGTCACAGTCACAGTCACAGTCACAGTAAAAGTAAATTTTTCTTTTTTGCTTAGTTGTAAATATTTTCTCATTCAGTTGCTGTTGTTGTTGTTGCTGCTGCTATTGTTGCTGTTGTTGCTTCTACTGTTGATGTAATTGCTGCATTGAATGTTGTTTGATAATAATTTAATTGCCAGCACATTCATTCACACATTCGCAATTGAGTTATAGAATAAACAAAATCAAATAAATACGATTGGAATAATAAAACAAGACGAATTAAAATACAAAAGAAATAAAACGATGAATTCTGGTACCCCATAGACTAAACAGTATCATCATGATACCACCACTTGGTTTTTTTGGGATTTTTATTGCATGTTCTAACATAAAGTGTATTATCTGGCGGCCGCTTCTTCTCCCTACAACTGCTTAACATTGATGCTATACTGAGACAAACTGATTGAACAGATAATGCTGGTGACCAGTCTTCAGTTAATATTGACAGGCAGATATGACCATTCGAATAGACATGTGGATGTACTGGTATATTATTACCAATGAATGTTACTTCCGGTGAATCGAATGGATATTTATTATTAAATTTAAATAATAATTGGAATTCTTCACCCTCGTATAGTGTACCCTCAAAACCGGCAATATTGATTTTCCATCTATAAACAACACATATAAATAAATAAATAAATAATAAAATTAATAAATAAAGTGAAGCCCCCGCCAGTTCCCATCCATTACCCCTTTAACCACTTTCGACAAATTCTCGCTGAGGCAATTTATTTATTAAAGTTAGATATTTTAGGTTTGTCAAATTCTATTTCTGATCTCTGGTCATACAAAAGGTACTTATCTAATGGATAATCGTAAAAAAATGGATCGTAAAAATCATTTGAACCAGTGTGTGATGGAGACAATATTGGGATCTATATTTTGTTTGCCTTAAAGGCAAATCGGACTGATTTAAATAAATTTAGCAAATGATTCTTAGACGGTTTGTACGATTTAAGTGATGCCACAATTGCAAAGCCTTTTTTATGATATTACTCATATTAAGAAAAGAGTCTCACTGTGGCATACGTTCCAAGTACATAACTTAAGAGGTTAAAGAGTAAAAATCAAGCAGTTAACCAAAAAAAAAAAAAAGGAAAAACCAGAACTCACTCAGATAAATTTTGCGCTATGCTTTCTGTATCCACAGAAACGCCTGGGGGTGGCTCCTTTATTAATGACATCAATTCCTTTTGTAATCGTCTCTAATTACATTAAACATATAAAACAATACAATATTGAATTAAAATTGAAATTAAATTTCAAAAAATTGAAATTATATTTTATGATAAATTTAAGATATTTCTTTTGTCACATTACGCGCTTAGATGCATATATTTATATACATACATAGGTATCATTAAGTAAAATTATACGAATGTACGACAAATTACAATTAAATTAGGCGTCATTTTTAATGCATCCATCCTTATCGATCCATCTTTATTGTATCAGTCAGTTTCAGAAGCAATTGAGGCAAGGCTGCCTGCCTGGGTTTCTGTACGTGTGTCTCTGTCTGGTCTATCTATCTATTTGTGGAGGCAAGCAGTCCCGAGAAGTACCTGCTCAACTGGGAGTGGCTTATGAGATGGTCGTTGGTGTTGCCGGCCACCAGGATGCACCATGAGTAACGGAATCGGACCAAAAATTTCATTTGGTACCACGAGATAACCAGTTTTGATAAAACCCATCGTGGTGATATTGAGGTTGGCTTCGTATTGCCTGTGATGCCCATATCACGGGTGTAGCTCGTGCAGGGTGCCATTTCCCGAATAAAATGGGTACCTGGGTGGGCTTATTGAGCTAATCAAATTAAGCCAAGGAGTAATAGGACGGCTCCGAATCTGGATACCAAAGATTAAGCTACCGCGTGTAAGGTGCAATGCGAGCTTTTAATTGGAAGCTAGTCGCGACGGTAACATGTTCCATGTGTAGATGATTTGTACAATTGTGAACCATGCAGTTAAGCCCTCACGGCAGGTATGTATGTACAACACATTTTGAATACTGCCTATCCATCTGTATGTCTATCTGTCTGTCTATCTATATGACCTGTCGAAAGCAGTTAGCAGCAGCCCGAGCACTCTAATGAAGACGTTTTGAATTGGACATTGTTTTAATTTTAAATTTATAATATTTTCATTAGTTTATTATATGAAAAAAATACCCCACGTGTATTTAGATGTCAAATATATTGAGAATCAGAAAATCAAAATTGTGAAAATTTTTGCAGATTTTCTACTTAAAATCGATCTATCAATGAACTTTTAAAAATACTTGCCTCCCAACGCGTATTATCTAATGTGATTAATTTCATGCCACCAATTTGAGTGTTTTGTGTTATTTTCGATGTGTCCGCTTTTGTTTCATTAATTATCTCCGCTTTAGGTGTTTTATCCTTTTTCGCTTTAAATAATTTAAACATCTTTAGCTTTTATTTATTTTATCGCTTTTTATATATCTATCTATCTATTTTTTATTGTTTTCAAAATGTGTAAAAATGTAATGGATTTTGATTGAATAATCGCAATTATTTAAAATATCTGAATAAACAAACAAAAAGAAAATTCTGGTTATCCAAAAATTTTGCATCAATTTGCAACGTAATCTTTTTACTTATTTATATGCGTAAACACACTCGAAATTAATTGATTTAGAATCTTCAATTATTATTCTATTCAATTCCGATTTATCGTAGAAAAATATGTTTAAAATTATTCAATTTTTCCGATTATTCTCACAATATTAAAAATTCAACAAACTTTTTGATAATTAAAATCTTGATTAGTCTATTATGTCAAATTGTCAAAATAACCTGACGCAAGATTATCAAAAAAAAAAAAAATTCGGAAATTGGTTTTTTTTTTTGATAATTTTTACCTTTTTACAGAACTTTTCAATTGAATTTGTAAATAAATGAGTAAACTTTATTTATCATTTTGTTTTTACTCTTTTGCCAACAACAATGCCTCTGTTGTTATTTTTATATTTATTATTATTTTTTTTCTTTCCTTCAGATACTTTTTCTTTTTCTTTTAGGAATTAATTTTAATTTTATTTTTAATAATTATAACTAACAGACATCTGGAGAATATAGAGAAAGGGAGAGAGAGAGAGAGAGAGAGAGAGAGAGCTAGAGAGACGTAGAAAGTATTGAGTTTATTTTTTTATTGATTTTTAATAAGAACAACAACAATAACAAAACAAAAAACAAAAACTGGTCGAGGCCAATTAAAAAAATGCCCTACACCATCATTTGACCTAATTGAATTTAATAGTTAAGTTTATGAATCAAACATTAAGAAAATACAAGTAGAAACTTTCCGGAAATTTCAAATAAGGCCGAAAAGTTACGAGAAAATTCTCTCAAGCACAAAAAAAAAACAAAAAAAAAAAACAATCCATTAGGGTAATATTTTACGTTGTTATGACTGTTGCCTTTTGTAAGAAGGTTTTTCAATGGAAAATGGTTACAATAATTATCTGATCTGATCTTATCAATTTTGAATATCCCTCAGTGAAATGTACTGAATTAAAGTACGCTTTCATATTAAAGTTTAGGAATTAACGTTTTGTACAAATATATTTTGATAAATATCAGACGAATGAATGCCTGCATTTAAAGCATTCAGAAAGTGTAATAGAGAAAATAACTCTGCATCAAACGATTTAAATAAAGATCGATATTGTATCAGTAAATAAATTGTAATATTGTGGCAAATATTGTATAAAATCAATTTATAAGCTAAATC
Source organism: Melophagus ovinus (assembly GCA_023089585.1). Lineage (NCBI taxonomy): Eukaryota > Metazoa > Arthropoda > Insecta > Diptera > Hippoboscidae > Melophagus > Melophagus ovinus. Next base: position 8,160,777 of record JAKKIB010000176.1, on the reverse strand, counting down.
AAAAAATATTGGGAGATTTTTTTTTTTTTTTTTTGTATAATTCAAACTTCAAATTTCATTGACCCAGATAGAAGATTTTCTTATTGTAGGATACAAGATTTCACGATTGCGAACGAATTTCAATTGTGCTTAAACATTTAAAGAGCCATAATATTTATAATTATTTTTAATTAAATTAATTCATTTAAATAGTTTGCAAAAAGCAATTCGATTAATTTGTATGCTTTCTAAAAAAATGTATTCACTTTAAATTTAGTTATCGTAGTAATCTCTGCCAGATGGATGTGAGAAGTAATATCCATATCATTCATTCACTTTTTATAATCTACGAATAATGTGAGATGAGATAGATAAATTATTGAATTTTTACGAATGCATATCGAAAACTTTCATAAAAATCCTTTACCAAAAAAGATTTAATTAATCAAAATTGTACTAATAAATTGTCACCTCTCACCTCCTCTAACTTAAATTCTTTATAAAATAAGGGGGAGCGGTCTAAATTCCATATATGTTGAAAATGTATGAATTAATAATGAAAGTAGAAATCATATTATGTCTAAAAAGAAATGCTTTCCATGCTGAATAATCCTATATATTTCATGAAACAAATACATAGACTCATCTATGTTCAGTCCAGAATTGTCTATTTGTATGAAGTTGTCAATGAACAATTTTCAATAAATTTCTCCATCTTCTTCTATTTCAACTTTTCTCTAGCTCTGCAATGATGCAATAAATTCTCATTATATGGCTTAATTAGTTACAAATTGTCAATGGTTTATGGAAGCTAAGCAATTTGTTATCGGTAATATTAATATCTTTCTTTATTGTCATCGATTTTATGAAATTTCTTTTTGCCATAATTAAAGAACTTTTTTGTAAAGTTGTATTGGATCGTTTGGATTAAAGCATTCAATAATGTTCATGGGTACTGATATGATGACATTTTAATTTGGTATTTATGTCGAGGCCACAGCTAAGTTTCATTCAGTATTTCTTTGATTAAAAGACAATCAAGATTAATCAAGAATTAGAATTCTTTTTCTAGTGTCATAATTTTGGAATATTACATAATTTTAAAATCATTCCCAAAATTTCTCTGGAATCTGGTAACTAATTCCATACAATATTATTTAAATTTTAATATTTTTCCTTTCAAATTTTGACACTACATCTGAAAATGATATAAGTGATACTAAGTTATGAATGTTATTACGTGCAGATTAAAACGGAGATTTATTAACCATTATATTACATATATATATTTATATTTATATTTATATGTATGTGTATTATATCCATATAAAAATGTATATCCATCCGTAATATAGCACAAGGCTTTTGACTTATTTGAAGGTCTTCACAATTCTAATGTTTGTTTACCCGTCACACACAAATATAATAGCATTGTAAAACTTTATTATTAAATTAAAATTTATTGCGGTACACATTTGCTAGGTACACAATCAACTGTAACTTTGTATCATAATGAATATTATCCTTTCAGTTCGTTATTTTGCTAAGCTACAACTCTGCTGTAAACTTCACTAAAAATTAGGCAGGGCACATTAAAAATGAAAACAAAAAAAAAACCCTAAAAAAAAAAAAAACAAATCATAAAATGTGCAGATAAATTTTCAGGAAGACTAGAGAATATGAAAAAAAAGAGGACAAAATGAAAACTTGATAAGAACTTGATAGTTTTTAGTGGGAGTTTTTTTTTTTTTTTGAAATAGAGTTGAAATACTTGTGACAAGGCTGTCAGGGCTGGTCCTTCCATCACACTTGTGAATAACTAGTTAATAAACAAGAAAAATTTTCAATTAATGGGTTTTTTATATAGCTCTGTGTGAAGCAGCCGTTTGATCGATTCGACATTATTCTCAATGTAAACATACGCAGGACGTTTCTAATGTCTCAATGTTCGGGATTAGTAGAATATTTAAAATATCTGAATAGATACCTAAAACGAATTTAATTTTGATTGAGAATATTGATGGGTCTTGACAATCGAATCAAATCGATTTGATGACAATTTTTCTGGCCCATTTATTTTTGTGTGTCTGTCTGTCTGTCTGTGTGCCTGTCTGCTTGATATTTGGTTTTACTGTTATCAAGCCACAGGCTGCATTTTTCGAGATATTTTAATAAAACTTGTTATATACATGTGTTATGGGCCAGAGACGAATAATCGTATAATACCCCATTTTGAAAAAAACTTGTCTTATGAAAAATTAAGTTATAATTATAAATGTATTTCACCCAAAAATTGCCCGGTTATTATTTTTTAACATGGAAAATATGTATAGGAAATTTGGTTCAGATTGGCCCATTTTTGCGATCCTACTTATTTAATGTAACGCTTTTTTTTAAAAAAAAAAGGAAAAGTTGTCATATTTAATACATTTTTGGGAAAATTATAACTGTTTTGTGTTATGATATAAAAAGTAAGTTTAACCCAGTTGGTTCCATATTTTGAACCATATACCATATAACGAATCTTTCAAATAATTTAAAAATTATAATTTCCTTTTACAGTCTGTTGAAAATTATAGTTCTTTAATTAAACTTCTTAATCAGATTAGATAAAAATGGTGTAGGGTGTTGAGAAGTCGGCCCCAATTTACTTGCTTTCAGTTACAAAAATGTATATTCTAACTGCTGATTGAATAAGTTGACGTCACATAAATTAAAAATACAAGAAATTATTATCCGCTGAACTTATTACACAAATTATCGTGTAAAATATTTTCAATTTTAACTGTTTTATGGAACAGACAGAAATTAAAAGGCATATTGTGTTTTACAAATAAATTTCGTGTTTCTTTTTTTTTTAGTTTTTTTACATTTTTACATTTTAGTTTTAGTTTTAGTTAGAGTTTTTAGTTTATTTTAAAATATTTATTCATTTATTTACCGAAAAGCTATTACGTGTTGAAAAAATTGATTTTACAATTATTAGTGTAGGACAACGAATTGTAATTGTAATTGAAAATTTACATACAACTGATAAGAAATGTCGATGAAGCGGAAAGACCAAAAACCGAAAATGAAGATGAAAACAAAAACAAAATACAAAAAAAAAAAACCAAATAAAAAAAATGAAAACGAATAAAAATAATAACTAAAAACAATCAAGGCATTCATTAAAAATCTTTATCGTAGCTTCATATGGAAAGAATAGTAAAAGATAGAATAACTATTTTTCTATTTTATATAAATATTTCGCATTGATTGAGAGAAGTCCAAACAATGGCACTTACTTCAACTCAAATCAAATCAAAATACATAAAAACGAAAATAATGTATTTAATGTTTTATAAAAGTAATAATTAAATTAATTTAAACACCAATCACTGAATTAACATTTCCTTTAGTAGCTTTTCATTCCCTTCTTTAAGAAATTCTATTTATTGCGAAAAGTTGTTCTTTTTTTTTAACTGACATTTTTCTAGAAGAAATTATCTGTACGCATAAAATGCAAATTGATTTGTTATACTCGTTCGTTTTACTCTTCTTTCTTTTTTCGTTTTTTTCATGTAACTAAAAAAAAAAAGTACGGAATTTTCGTGATATTTATGAAGAAATATGTGCGTACATAATTTGTCGATCTTTGAACGACAAACAAACAACACTTGTGATATAATGTATTATAAATTTGTGGATTTGTTTGTAACAATCAGAAGGAGTTGAAATAAATTCGATCGACTCAAAATCACTTCCTTGATCATTTTAATGCATATGTGTCCGTGTGTCTGTCTGTCTATTTGTGGGCCTATATACACGCTATAGATTGCAACTTTTGAGATATTTTAATGAAATTTTTTACATAAATATGTTTTGAGCTAGAGACGAACCCTATTGAAATTGGTTGAAATTGGGCAATTTTTACGACCACTTTCTGTGTGACGCCCTTTTTCAAAAAAAAAAAAGGGCGTCGTAAAAAGGGGCTCGTATGAGAAAAAGAGTTACAATTTGAAAATATATTTCAATAAAAAAATAGTTACATAATTGTATTTAAACATGAAAAGTATGTGTGTATTTTCAGATGAATTTTTTTTTCCAAGAATCCCCATTTTTCGGACAAAACTCCTTATGTGGACAAATGTTGCAACTTGGAATATATTTTAAAAAAAATCTTATATTGCCTTGTATTTTGATATAAAAAATATTTGTATCATATTTGGCCCAAGTTGGTCTATTTTTTGAGCCACACCCCCCCCCCCCCCCCCTTCTCAACCATACAACGACTTTTTCATAAAATAGAGAAATTGGGAAATTATAATTTTTTATCACATTAATTTGCAAATCATTTATTTGACTTTTTAGAGGAACTACGATCGACTTAAGACTCTTTTCTTTCAATGCGATTCAATTTGTTTGCATTTTTCCATGTTACAACGTTTATGATCCAGAAATGTTTTTGTGTATATAATTTACAGCTAAGAGCTTGACACAGATTCATCATTTACTTATACTGATGAACTTGAAATCATTTACGATCCATAGCTCCATATACAATACCATAAATAAATAGTTAATGATAATTAAATGTCCAATATAAAATTGATACTCAAAAAGCAAGAAGAAATGTTGATGCTACATTTATATTTATGATGTATAAGTGTTAGTATATAATGAATTTTCCATTTTCGATTTAAGTTCTAAATAATAATTTAATTGAAATATTTGAATTCTCTGTTGATTTGGCAGTTTAGTTGTTCATTAGGTAGCTTTGTCATTAAAATTCAAAATTGAAATGATCAGCTTGCAATAAAATGATCATCTGTTGGTGTAAAGAACGGTACATGAATAAAACTTATATATTTGATTTGAAAAATTTCCTTGGCAGAGGGCCATTAAAAAAAAAAAAGATGGATTAACATGTGCAAAATTTCATGAATATATCTAGAGAAAATTGTGGCATGACGCAGCTTAGAGTTCAGAAAAATATGGATACGAATGTACGCCTAGACAAAGTCAAGTTAATTCGGAAAAATGATGCTAAATGCAACGTTATGATAAAGCTTTGATATCGCTATTCCGAAAGTGATACAAGTTTAAATTCATAAAAATTTTTGTTCGCTTATTGGTGAAAGTCACTAAATTTGAGAAAGTATTTTCTCATACTAAATTTGTGCGAATAATTTTAATTGCTAAAAATTGGTAGCCTTCTGATTTTTAATATCTCAAAACTAATAATGGGATTATTAAAATAAAAAATTATGAAATTTTGGACCGATATTTATGTGTTATATTTGATTTACATTCTCCATCACCTCTCTACCTCATTCAAATTATTTCTCTCTCTCTCTCTCTATTTCCCTTTCACTCACTGCTTTAAAATACAAGGCAATAGAACTTAGAGAAATAAAGCACAACGGTATTCAATAAGATGATGATCGTGTTGCAACAATAAATTTTCTTTTAATTTTCCTTCATTTTTTTTTTATACTCAATTTACTTTCACAATTGTACTTTGAATATCAACTTTAATTATTTCATTATTTCAGATGATACACGAAATATATAACAAATAAAAAATAATTATTTTCTATACTAAATTTATATTCTATTTTCTTTGTCTTTTCTTTTTTTAATGTTCTTTTTATTAAGGCTGTTTTTTTTTTGTTCTGTTCTGTTCTGTTTTGTTTTGTTTTGTTCTGTTTTGTTTTGTTTTATTTATTAATAATGTTAAATTAGTAATGATAAAATTTCTGATTCTTATGATTTCATTTGATTTGTATTTAAAAATTTTATGATATTTTAATTGTACTTATTTGTTTATTTAATTTGATTTGATTCATTTTTTTTTGTTGTTTTCTTTTTTTTTTTTTCTTGCATAATATTTTCAATTTACTGCTGTCACCGCTTACGGCCGCGTGCCAAACATAACTGATACTAAAATTCGTTAGGATCGCAGTCAGTGCCATTGATTTTATATTTTTATTTCATATATTCGAGCAAGGTAAAGCATATGTGTGTGCACTATGCAAAAAACGATTCGAGGAGTATGGGGCTTATTTTGTTTTTTATACCCAACAAGCAAAGTTTTTGGTGTTATATTCATTTTGTCATACCATTTTGTAACCTAGACAAGGAAGCGTTAGAAGCTCTAGGATATCCCACAAATTATATATAAATTTTAGATCAGCATTAAATTTTGAAATGATTTATTTCTGAAATGTCTATCTGTCTGTCCATCAATCTTATATTGAAAATTTGCGAAGGGGCACATGAGAGATACGACACATGAGGACATTTTTTAAAGGAAAATTTCATAGCTTTGTAGAAATGTTAAGGGTCGACTCTTGGTCTACAACAGCTAAAGAAAAAATTGTAATACTCTCTATGTTATAATGTCACGATATTTGAATGATGGCTATACCAAGATTTGGCTTCAATCAAATACAATTTTCTTATAGACCAATATATTCAGAATGCTAGATTTAATCCCGCTCATCTATTTGTTTAATGACGTTCCCTGTAATTTGCTTAATTTAACTATCAAAAACGAGGTATTCATTTTTCGAGTTATGCGGAAATATGATACAAAAATATGTCTTGATTTAAGGCTGTACGCCGCCAACGTAATAGAAAATCGGATCGAATTATCTATAGGAAGAGTTTTCAAAACTAGTCCACACATTGAAAAAGTTGACCAAATTTACTTGGAAAAATTATTATAAATGATGCCCTAATTTGAAAAATATTAATTTTAAGATAATTATTTCGGATCGATTCATATAAATTAAATTGAAATTAAAATGAGATTCATGGTCTACATTTTATTGAGTATATTAGTGAAAAATCTTTAAGTGGATTAATGTGAATCGATTTGTTCGATTTTTCGATTATTGTCTTCAAAAACAATTTTAATATTTCGTATAGCCTTAAAAAAATATCTTTAAAAATCATACAAGTTAATTATGGCAGGGACGTCTGATTTTGACTAAAATCGATTTTTACAATTATTTTTTATAAACTCTTTGTATTTTGCATAAAGTTGCTACTTTTGAATGTTATTATTAAATGATTAGAAGGGCATATAGAAATCGATGTCGATCATCTATAAAATTCATATTAATTTTTGCCCATACTTTTTGAGATGGTCATGATATCTAAAGCACATTCTCATTTATAAAATGTGCTTGTACAAAAGGAATCGAACAGAGTGCAGCTAATAAAGTAATGCAAAAAAATTAATAAAAAAAAAAAAAACTGGAGAAAGAGTCCAAGAATTGACATGAGTCAATAACAATTGAAATAACAACAACAATCTTTTATAGTATATCTTTGCTGAGACTTTTTTTATGTTTGTATTGTTTTGCTTTTTGTTTTGTTTTATTTTATTTTATTTTGTTTTTTTTTGCTGCAAACGTATTCTTTTCCACTAGAAAATATGTTTTTAAAGTATATGAAAGAAAATATTATTTTGATTATTTCTCGTTGCTTTCCTTTTGTTTATACAGTAATGTCTATAACTCTCTAAGACTTTATGATGGCACAAATAGAAAATAAAAGAAAAACTTTCATCACACATAAATTCAATCTCTCATCTTTCTTTTTTTGGTTTTGTTTTTTTTTTTCTCATTTAGAATTATAATTTTAACAGTTTAATCAATTTATATTTGAAAATCATATCAACGTGATAAAATAAATCTCCCGTGTACAAGCAAGTTTGTATCTTTAGCGTATGAAGCATATGAAAATATTCTGAAAATTCAAACTCTAACTACTTTCACATTTCTCTATTAATGCATTCGTTCAATAAACAGAGAATCACAGTGAGCAACAACAACAACAACAACAAAACAAAAGCAATACAACAAATAAAATATGCTATAATCGGTTGGGCCGATTATTATACACCTCAAACAACATCAGTTAAGCATAATATCTAAAAAAGTTAATCGAGTAAAAGGAAATCTACAATTTTGTTCAAATTTGTAAGAGATTTTATATGGAAAGAGGGGTTCAAAAAATACAATGATTTCTTTCAAATTTGCAAAGAAAGTTGCATGAAGAAAGGTTGATGAAAAATGGAATGACTGAATACGGATTTGAAAAGAAAGTTATATTAAGAAAAGGTCCAAAAATATGAAATGAGTTGATCCAAATTTAAAAAGGTGGTTATATGAAAAATGGTCCAAAAAATTGAAAACAAAGTTATACAAAAAAAGTCGACAAAATGGACTAATTTAATCCAAAAATTGAGAACAAACTTATATTTTAAAAAAATCCAAAACTAGGAAACGAGTTGATCCAAATTTGAAAATAGAATTATTTGAAAAAATGTTGACGAAATGGACTAATTTAATCCAAAAATTGAAAAGAAAGTTTTGTGAAAAATGGTCCAAAAAACTTATGAAATACTTTTATCCAAATTTGATATGTTCACGGTCCACTGGAAAATTAAATTGGAATGTCTTTTTTTAAATCGTTTGCTATGATATTCCGAAGATTTAGAATTCATCTATATGAATAATTGAGAGAAGTTTGAACAAAGAATGTTCCCAAAAGCTCACATGAGAATAATTTTGAGAGATCAAGTTCCATATAAATTTGTTATTAAAATATAGGCCGTAATTTTCGAGATATTTAATCATTGATAATACATTTTGATAAGTGGTCATGTTCTTGAATCAAAGGCCTTCGAAAATAGTTAACGGCATGGTTGAATAATTTTTTCTTTGTTCTGAAAAATGGCATTTTATGAAAACAATTTATAATTTTGCACATTTCTCAAAGGAAACCTACACGCAGTGCTCATTTGAGATAGCAAATATAAGTAATTAAAGTTAATATAGATCGGTCCAATTTTTGAAAAACCCTGCCACATAAAAACCTATTTTAAATGTTAAGAAAATTATAATTTTTTACTTTTTTTGATTTGTCATTTATTTACTCAACATCTTAATGGGCTAAAGCGGAGTAAAACAGAGTATGTAAGAGTTGACTTTTAGCGACCAAAATTTTTCCCCATTCAGATTTTACATTATTCATAAATGCTGAAAGTTTTGTTAAAATCTTTACCAATTACAAAATTTTCTTAAAAAGTAAAAAGTATAAAATGTGAAATATTTTGGAACAAGTGTAACGTTCGTTAAAAGTTATTACTTTTCAATCCGTAAATAACAACCATCTTTTAAATCTTTAAAGTGTTGCTTTTAAGACATATGCAAGCAATATTTTACAAGTTTTCCTTTCAAAGACAATTAGATTTTCAATTTGTTAGTTATTTTGTGATCATTCTAACTATTGACTAAATATTCTAATTGAATAATTCTATAGATAAAATGTAATTTCTATCATTTATTTTCTTCCAGTAATCCATTACAATTTTTATGCATTTTGCCACATTAAGTCAACCGAATGAGTATAAATGGGGGAAAAAACAAACGTGTATAAAAAAGTTGAGAAATGTGAAAAAAAGAAGGAAAATAGAAAACCAAAATCTTTCTTTTTTTAGATTTGTCTAATAGACTTAAGGTAAATTAAAAAAAAAAAAATAAAAGAAATGAGAAACAAAAGCAGAAAAGACGGAAGAGAACGGCCAAAAAAAGAAAATTATTTCACAAATAATAATAAGAAACACCGACTCAGACGACTAATCGAATTTAAGGCATACTTTCTTCTGCAATTTTCTTCCGCTTCTTGTTTATGATGATGATTGTTGTTCATGCGATTCTTATATTCGTTGATGAATGACGTAAATCCATTTGCATTCAGTCAATTGCATGCAGGTTTTAAAGTATTGTCAATCACATTAAAAGATAGTTGGACTAATCTTTTTTTTTTCTTTTTGGTAAAAGTTTTTTAATAATATGACATGCCATGGCACATGGGCTCATGGCAAATGGCACCTGGCAACACACGACAACAAGCAAACAACAAAAATTTTTCCCTTTTTTTTTATCCTTTACCAATTATGGCAAGTTTATTTACTTATTTATTTATTTATAAAAAAATATCATGATTATTATTGTATTTATAATTATAATTTCAATTATAATTATTATGTTATTACCATGGCAAGCAATAACATTTTGGTGTTAATATTCTTCTTGTGATTTATACTACGTGGATTGGTAGGCACAAATGTGAATCATTATCATCACATTATGTAAAAAAAAAGGAATCGATTAAATCGATATATTATTGATATTATTGGATAATTTTTCGAAGAACTATCAACACAAATTTACTCTAATCAAACTAAGACTTTGTTGGGAAATTGGTTATATAATTTTGAGCCTTAACTAAATTTTTGCGTTGTACTTAGTGAAATGCTTCAAACTATCGAAAATACTGAAAATTTCTTATCTTATACTTTGCTTCCATTTTTAATCAGTTTTAACTTCCTATTCTTGGTACCTTCAAGTTCTGTACATGTTTATAATAAAAACAATAAGTAAAACGGTCAAATTAAGCCAAAGTTGTACTCTACCTTTTAGGAATATCCTTTCTTAATTTTGAAATTAATTGTACAATTTTCTCTTCAATTGAAGAGTGATAAACATAACCATTGACTTAACATAGCCACGAAAATGCATAAAATAAAATATTGCTAAATCGGCTGGAATTTATGTTCGGTTATCTGGTACCTTCTTTTTAAAGTCCTGCAATGGTTTAACAAAATAAGCATTAGCTTAAAAGTTTTATATTCTCAGATAATTTAACGTGATAAAAAGAACCATTAAAAATGTGAATTATATATCTAGGATGACATTTAAGTACCCTGCCCTATGAGAAACTAATTGCGCAAATTTGAGCAAATTGAGCAAATTTTAATTAATTTAGACTTGCCCCAAAACTTTCCCAAAATACATTGTATTAAAGTTGTCATTTATTTCAATTGTAGAAAGTAGGCTTCTTTTCTTTTGTTGGTTTAATCCCGATCATCAAACTTTAGAAATTAATGGACTTTTAATAGCAACGATTTTAAGCTGGTTACTTTAGGGAAGAACACAAAAGTTGTGAATTCTAATAAACATCTTAACAAAATCCATTTTAATAATTGTCTATTTATTCTGGCCTTAAGGTTGGGCAAACTTGACGAAAAGTTTACAAATGTCTAGATTAAAGCATCAAAGGCACAATAAATGCGAATCGATTCAGTCGGGCAACCTATTCAGCCCATCTGAATCTATGTGTGTGTCGGATACCTTAACGGATTCTACAATTTAAGTCAGCGAGATAAAATTTGACACATTTGAATTTATGGGAAATTTTTGACTTATCTTTGAAATTTTCACTTCACGAATAACATCTTGTGGACTGTGTGGCTGTTTCATAAAAATAAATTTTTACTTTATGAAAATGAAAAATTTCATATATTTTGAATGGTTATGCACGTTTGGTTGTAATTTTTGAACAGGCAATACAAAATTATAATTAAAATAAATAAGGATAATTGTAACTGCCTTATCATTGGTTTATAAATAAATAATGAATAAAACGTCAAAGTTACATCCAAAAGTTGGCTGCATCTTTTGACTTACTTCATCTATTTTCAATATAAATCTGCGTACAACAACTCCCAATATATTTGGCAACTTTGAAATGGATATTTCAAATTTCAGATCCTTTCAGAATTTATACACTTTATAAAATCTTTTCTAAGGCCTACATTTATATGTTACAAACATTTTTAGAAAATAATGATACCTACAACTTTTTGGCAATGGATGCGGAAAGTAATGAAAACAAGAAAAACCTTGAAATGGAATTAAGCTATAATAACATAATACCAAGTACTAATGATATGTGTAAGCATATGAAAAGTCTGACACACTTTCACTTAAACATTTTAATAAATATCAACATTTAACAGAAAGTTTAAAAAGAGTAAAAAAAAGAGTTTAAAAGTGGGAAAAAAAACAGGAAAAACAAATATCTAAAGATGTCTCTTAGAATTCCATATATTCTTATTATTTACTTTTTCTCTCTGCATATAAAACAGAATGGAGAAAAAGCAAGGCAAAGCAGTAATAGAAGTACAATGTGAAAATTTCTTGGTGAGAAGCAAAGACCTTTTATCATTTCAAATGTATATATAATATATATATATATATATATATATATATATATCTAAACGCGTATGGATATGTATATCTGTGTATCATTATAAAAAGCCTTAGTTCATGAACTTGAATGGATGAATATTTGTACTTTTATGTTATATTTCCCATAGTTTCTTTTCATCTTCTAAATTTTTAATTTTTGTATTTTTTGTTATATTGTTTCCTCTGTTTTATATTTAATGAGCTTTACATACCTCACTGGGCGACATAGCCGACATTTTATGTGTACTGCCACCGAAATTATTAAGACCAATTCGACCACTACTATTAGTACTACTACTGGCGGCAGCAGTAGCAGCAGTACCATCAATCAACTTTTGTAACTCTTCCAGGATCTAGCACTTTAAGCGTTGGCAATATACTTATATTCTATATTCTTTTCTGAATTTCTGATGACACTTGATTATTATTATTTCTTGGTGTTGCTGTGGTTGTTGTTGTTACTATGTATGGTATGTAATATGCTGATTTTTATAAAATATTGATTTATGCAACTTAAAATTATTTCCACATATTATATACTTTCTTTGATGATTTCTTCAATAATTTTTTTTTATTCTACTTTTTCAATCATTACAATTTTTATTTTCCATTACGTGACACAATAGATTTTCTCCATTGACATTAATCCCATTACACTTATTATAATACAAATTTCTTAATATATTTCTTGTATTTGATTTTTATTATGCCAAACATATGTAATAATTGATAAGCCATGTATGTATATATGTTATGTTATATATATATATACATATATATTAAATATATATACATATACATGCATAGATAGATATATAAAGAAATTCAAAAAAAAATTCTAGAAGAACACACTAATTTATTGGTGTTTACCGATTTTCTTCTTCTTAAAAATTTATACAGCATGCAACTCTATGTATCAGAGCTGTATAGAATTATTATATTTTGCCACATAATATTTGTTCGAGGCTGTTTAAGAATATTTTTCTTCTTCTTTTTTTATATTTCTTATTTATATTGTATTTATATTTTAAGTTAATCGCTCGAATTGTCAAGTTTGCTTTAATTAAATTGAATATATTGAAATTTAGGTGGAAATCTTTAATGCAATATATCTGTTGCATTTTCAATTATCCCAACAATAAACGGTTCGTGCTACAATTGGCTAAAAACATTACAATCGTGAATATTTTAGGATAACACATTTCTTAACATATACGTAAAGGCAAGAAAGGATTTCTTCTATATATTCTTTATTTACTTTAGAGGATATGCGCGTCTTAAAAAATTCTATTAATTACAATTTACTATTGCCAGCTAAAAATTGGCGAATAATAACATGAACGGCATATTTGGCGGTGCCGGGTGCCGTTGTAACACCATAGCCACCATGACCGTAATTGTGTACAACTTTAATATGCCTACCCAAATTATTTGTAAATATTTCGCCTTCGACACGAACAATGGACCGATGAGGGCGCAAACCAACCAGTTCTTGTAAAATATTCGATTTCCTTAAACTGGGCAGCATTTGATAGCAACGTTGTTTAATGGCAGCTGCATCGTATTCACAAAGATTGTTATTATAGCTGTCATATTGGCGGCAACCACCTAAAGTTACTGCATGAAAGCCGGGAATAATATATGTATCATAATCACCATAGAATGCCATTTTAATCCATGGAGCTTCAACTTTAAGAACTTGCCCTCTAATCGGCACTAATTGTTCATCATGACAGATTTCTTTAGCACCCATGCCAGTACAATTGACAACAACATCATAATATTCCGGTAATTGCTTCAAAGAATCCACATGATAGTAAGTTATAAGGCCTCCAGCAGACGTAAATTTTTGAGTGGCAAATGGCAAAAAGAGGCGACTTTCTGTTAAGCAGGTAGTAAAAAAAGAACCATATTTCCAATCACCATGACATAACTTTAATTCTTCTGTTGTAGCTTGACGGTAAACTGGCAATAATTTCTCCAAATAATGATTTCGAACTATATGTGGTGAAATTTTCGAAAATATATACCCGGACAATTGACAAATGCCCGCTAATGAGGCATCTCGTGATTGTCGTATGTCGTCCCAATAATAAAACGAATCATTTATCCACTGCTCAGTGATTTCTTTTGTTGGCCCCATAAAACTGGTGCCCGGACGAAAGATACCTGCCGCTACATAGCTAGTAGTTTCTTCATTAAAACGATCAGCTAATATAGTAATTTTAGCATTGGGATAAGTCTTCTGTAATTCTAAAGCGGTCGTTAAGCCAACTACGCCGCAACCTATTACACCAAAATGCATCGTACTTTATGATTTGCTAATTACAAAAACACCCAATGGAGTGATAGTCTCAGTAGCGATAATACTCTTATCAATGTCCAAAGTGCAAATTAACGATGTAGATAACAATGTGAGTGAATAACTGTTGGTGCTTGTTCTATTTAAATTCTTATTTGTAAATCCCAAGAAGCAGACACTATTAGAGGCACTATGCTATATATGAACATAGATAAAAAAATCTTTTTCTATTTTTAATTGTATCATAAAATGAAGAACCAGACGAATTGTTTTTTTGAACTGTTTCATAATGAGAACTGTTCCAAATTAATGAACCATTAGATTTACTTGTAATTAATATGACTTGTTAACTTCACTTCCGTTTTATTACGTTCTATTCAAAGAAATTTGCACGCCTTACTGATAGTCACTATTTGCTAAAGAGGTTTCCAGCAGAGTTGTTTACGGCATATAAATAAAAAAAAAGTAAAAAGAAAACAAGCGATGGCGGAATACGAAAATTTGTCAGAAAGATTTATAATAAAATCTTTCGATTATCAAAAGCAATTTTCCCATATATATGCTCATCGCTTGGCAGAGATGACACCACTTCTTAAGGCCAAAGTTGTTAAATGTTGCGGTTCTCAAATACCAATAAAGAAATTATGCGACTTACATGAAGGTGATATCGAAAGTTGCGTTATAATAGGTACAATTTATAAGCATCAAGCGTTTAAACCGAGTATTCTTAAGGAGATATCAGAGGAAAATCAATTAGCACCGCAACCTCGAAGGGACAACTATGTTGATGCCGAAGACAAAATTGTTTTAGAAGATGAATTGCAACGGGTACGATTATTTGGTAATGTTACAATTAATGAAATGGCGACTGGTGTAGTGTGTGCTGTTATGGGCGTTATTGAAGAAGATGGTCGATTTGATGTTAAGGAGATAATGTTTTATGAAAGTGGTCCACAGAAGTCTTTACAATATTGCAACAGCAATGCAAAATACTTAGTGCTAATGTCTGGTTTAAGTCAATTGGATTCACATAACTATGTGGAGTCTCTAAATTTATTTCAGTATTGGTTAATTAATAAATTAAATCCGCTCGATGTAAATGGTGGTGAAGGAACAGGGGTAGAAACAACTAACGTAAGGCTTATAATTGCTGGAAATTCTTTGCGTTCGGACAATGGTACGGAAAAGCAGAATTCATCATCATCATCCTTATCGTTAGTAAAACGTTCATTATCCGAAGGTCAAGATGTTGTGAATGCTATAAAAATGTTAGATAAATGGTTTGCTAGTTGGTCCAGTTGGTTACCGTTAGACTTAATGCCCGGTGAATTTGATCCAGCAAATTTTATGCTACCACAACAACCATTTCATCATTGCATGTTTCCTTTGGCCTCATGCCATAAAAATTTTCAAAATGTTACCAATCCATATACTTGTTCCATTGATAATGCACTTATTGTAGGTTCTTCCGGCCAAAATATTAAAGATATTTTACGTACTACTAATTTGGAAAAACCTTTACAAGGATTAAGTAATACATTAATATGGGGTCATTTGGCACCTACAGCTCCTGATACTTTAGCTTGTTATCCTTATATTAAACAAGATCCATTTATAATAAGGAAATGCCCTCATGTATATTTTATGGGAAATTGCGATGCATTTGCTACATCTCTACATAATGGTTATGATGGCCAATGTACCCGTCTAGTTTGTATACCAAGTTTCGCTAAAACCCAAAGCGTTGCTGTTGTTAATTTATATAATTTAGAATGCCATGAAATCTCTTTCAGAACATAAAATAGAATATGAATTTTTATTAAAACAGCAAACATTTGTTTTTAATATGTTTATTTTAAACAGTTTAATGAAAAAAGAATTTCTTTGGTTAATTAATGAACGACAGGACCTATAGGTTCGCCTCTTATATTCGCAAAATCTAGACGTGAATCAATATTTTCATCAATTTGGCCAATGACGGCAATATTATCGCCACGTATAATATGCAAACCTAAAACGATTTGCTCAATTCCTGCTGTGGTAGAGAAAACACGTTCATGCGATTCATCTAAAATGACATTGATGGTTTGATCAAAGCCCTTCAACGTGCCAATAAAATTTCTGCCATCTGCGGTTATTATTGACACTGTATGATTGATGTATTGTTCCAGCGTTGAAGCCATTCTGTTTGCCTTTTTTTACTGTCTTTTTACTCACTTATTTCAAAATTACGCACAGATCTTAAAGACCTCACGAATATTAATAGTATTTAATAAATTAATGTAACAAATAACTGTATTTTCCTAATATATGACACACATAACTCAAATATAAACAACATTCAGCGAAATTATGGTACAGAGAGGTACAATTATTTCATTTCACAAAAGCATACAGCAACGCAAGTAACGAAAACGTTTAAATTTCGAGATAAATTGTTTGAAGTAATATCAAGAAGCATTGCAACCAGTTCGCTTACGTATTTTTCTCTCAAACTTGCAAATGCAATTGAATGCATGTTTTTTTTTTTGTACTCATGTATGATTTTGTATTCATGTATGATTTCAATCTCAATTTTTGACTTACTCTCCTGAACGTTTATGTTTATGAAAGAAAAAAACACTATGAGTTATCTTGTCACTAATCAATTAACGAAATCTGTCATTTTTAAGGTATAATGAAGTTGAAAAGCAGTTCTATTCTAAATAAATTGACAAAAGTTTGGTGTTCACTGGCTCACTAATTAATACTTGTTTGATTGTTTTATCAAAAACATTTATTCACAAATGGCAACACTAATGCTAATCACAAATGGCAATACTAATGATTAAAAAATCATTACGAATGTAACGGATTTTCTTTTTCAGCTTTAATATTAGTTTGGGCAATTTAAATACACAACACACTTTCTAAAGTAGAAGAAAAATAGCTATAGCAAACAAAAATAACAAAAACAAAAAAAGGAAACCAATGAAAAATAGAAGAAAAAAGGGAAATGTATAATATATGTAGTGTTGTATGTATATGCTTGTCAATGTTAATGATTTTTATGACCATGAAGATAATGATACACAATCGTTAGAAGCGTAAAGTACATCAAGTTTTCAACCCCATTAGAAAGTAGTACAGAGAATTAACTACAAGAAATTCTACATCTATATAAATATGGAAAATATCTAATGGAAATAAAATTTTTAGGGTTAAAAGTAAAGGAAAAAGACAAAGTAAAAAAAAAAAACCATAAGGAAAGATAAAAATATGAATAAGCGAATTCATATAAATCAAGAAATCATTTATTAATAAAATATGCAATGAACTTTAAGAGACATTTAAGCTAAGTGAGAAATACGAAATAAAAAATTTACGTCATTATCGATTTATAAAGTATAAAGTAATTATGTATAACAAAATAATAATAATGAATTGTTAAATTAATATTTTAAAAGATTAAGTAAATAATTGATATGTGAAGTAATATAAGCTAAAATATAAGGTGAACGAGAAGAAGGTGCCAGATAGCAAAACTATCGTTTACAATTCAATTGAAATTGAAACGTAAGACGCTGAAATCAAAATAATCGATTGTTTTAATTTGTTTTGGATTTTTTCCATACAAAATTTTTTATATATTTTAAATACGAAACATTTAAGAATCAAGAAAAAGCAAGTAAAATTAAGCAAAATAAATGAAAAAAGTAAAATCAAAAAATCATATGGGTTGGTTTGAAGTTGGGGTCACAGCTGAGGAACCTTAAGTAAAAAGAACAGCAATAATTAAGAAACAGAAACAGAAAAAAAAAAAACAAAAACAAAAACAAAAACAAAAATAGAAAAAAGACAAAGCAAAAAGGTAAAAGGACCAATCATAACGAGAATAAGAGAAATTCCTTTAGCTCTTGATGTGACATCAATATTTTTTCTATATGTTTTTTCTTATTCATTTAAATTTGTGACGTTATCGTAATGTATTCTGCTGTAAATGCGTTGCATGTTCATTTACAGTAGAAATAAATTTTTATATTAAGAAAATATTTCTAGTGAGATTATAAGTGAGTTTTTCTTAGAACGATTTTTATATATGTAAATGTAAGTGTATGGACTCTCAATCTTTCGCACTTGCATACTCTACGTTTCCGCTGTCATTGACGTTGTCGCTATCTCCGTCACCATCATCGTCATCAAATGTTCATCTACATATAAATAAGGAAATTTTCTTAATAAAAAAAAAAAAAAAAAAAATTAAAAATTAAAAACAATAACAAAAAAGCAAAGAAAGAAAAGAAAAAAGGAAAATAATCATTTGGAATATATATATAACAATAAAAAGGTAATGAAATAATTAAAATTGATTATAATTAAAAATAGCGCATTAAATTGAAATATAAAATTGAAAGGAAAAAAAAAATTTTTTTAACTTGACACGAACATTTGAATAAATTAAAGTGAAAATATCTTAAGCACAAATATATTTACATATGGTAAGGACAATTCAATTGATTATCCTTCATATTCATTAAACATTATAAACTGAGAGCAATTTAAAAAAAAATTGAATTGCTAACAAATTCTTTCACTATTAAAAGTAATTTTATCAAGTTTTTTGTTTATGTTTTTTTTTTTTTTGAAAGTATGATGATAATAATATTACTAATAGTCCTTCATGTATCTTAATCATAGTCATAATCATTATCGTACTTATTATGCAAAAAAAAAAAAGGCAGAAGACTATTTGTTTTGTTGACTTTCTTTCATTTACATTTTCCTTTCATTGAGGTCATAAACTCATTCTCATTCAGCCACATTCCCTTGCTCTCTCTCATCCTTGACCCCACCATTCTCATGTTTCTTTCACAATTTTAGCCGTTTCCATTCATGCCTTGCCTAAAATGTCATTGAGAATTTCCTTTTGCTTTATCGCCTTCTTTCCTTTTATCCCAATTGGCCAATATATTTCTGTACTCCATTTAAAATAGTTGCCACGTTTTTTATGCTATTTGTTTTCTATTTTCAAATTTTGCCTTATTTACATATTCGAAAATTTTAAAATTATAAATTGCATTTTTTGTGTAACATTTTATTTAGCTAAAGGCGAATATCAAATATATTGCAATGTTAGTCCTTCACTGGATCAATTAAATCTTAAAAAAATGTTTAAACAATTTCAAATGATTCTTATAAATTACATAAAGCATTTGTATGTGATGATGATAATTGATAATTGATAAATGTTCATTCTTGAATTATTAAAAGTATTTTATAATAAAATTGATATTGAAAGTTTACGGTGCGTATGAGTGATATATATTTTTCAATACCTATTATATTTTCTAAAATAGTTTGAAATGTGTTTTGTTTCACTTAGTGATGTAATTAAATTTCATCATTTATTTTATATGTGTACAATGTTGATTGTTTTGACAATTTTGATAGATTTCAGATATAACAAAATGATATTTCCTTGTCGTTGTCGCTACCATCATTTTGGCTCATTTTTGCCATTTGTGGCTCATCCACAATTGATGGCCATTCTTCAACATTCTCTTATGCTTTTTATATTTATATTGAACTATTAAACAATTGAACAATTGAATTTTGTTTACATATTTTACATAACTACATAACTACATAACTACATAACTAAATATCTACATATTTATTTATTATATTTATGAAATTTAGATGACTGGTAGCGGTGATCCCAAATGGCAAAAGGATGCTGCCGATCAAAATTTCGATTATATGTTTAAATTATTAATTATTGGTAATTCAAGTGTCGGTAAAACGAGCTTTTTATTCCGTTATGCTGATGATAGTTTTACCTCAGCATTTGTCTCAACCGTTGGCATTGATTTCAAAGTTAAAACCGTTTTTCGTCACGATAAACGTGTTAAACTTCAAATTTGGGTAAGAATTTTGAGAAAATATATATTTTTTAATATATATAAATATCCTATCAATTATGTGAATTATTAAATTTATTAAAGGATACAGCTGGTCAAGAACGTTATCGTACAATAACAACAGCATATTATCGTGGTGCTATGGGTTTCATTTTAATGTACGATGTCACAAATGAGGATAGTTTCAACTCAGTACAAGATTGGTAAATTTCCTTATATAAATTTATATATATATATATCTGTTATTTCCTTTTCTTTTCTTTTCTTTTATTTTTTTTTTATTTTTTTTTTTTTGTATTAATTTAATTATAATTAATGCGATTTTTGAATATAAAACATTTTTTTCTATTGTTATTTTAATAAAGGGTAACTCAAATAAAAACATATTCATGGGATAATGCACAAGTAATTTTAGTTGGTAATAAATGTGACATGGAAGATCAAAGAGTTATATCATATGAACGTGGCCGACAATTAGCTGATCAATTGGGTGTTGAATTTTTTGAAACATCTGCCAAAGAAAATGTTAATGTTAAGGTTATAAAATTTTATAAAAATTTCTTAAAATAATTCAATAATATAAAAATATAAAATAATATTTCATTTAATATTGTTTTCCATTTTAATTATACAATAATCATATCATAATTATAATTAAATAAAATTATATAATAATTAATATATTAATTAATTACCTTTTGGTGTATAAAAAGAAAAATTTTTTTTTTTTTTTTTTTTTGTTTTTTTTAGGCTGTTTTTGAACGTTTGGTCGATATAATTTGTGACAAAATGTCTGAAAGTTTAGATGCTGATCCAACGTTAGTGGGTGGCACTCAAAAAGGTCAACGGCTAACAGATCAACCAGCTGGTACAGCAAATGCCAATTGTAATTGCTAAATTTATTTTTTCTACTTTCTCATCAAATTTTTTTTTTCAAATATTTTTTACAAATTTAAAAAAAATTTTTTTTTAAATTTTTAAAAAAAAACATTTTTTTTAAACTTCTTAATCGTGCACTATTCACATTGCCATTTTATATGGCAAAATAAAATCCATGTGAAATGTATTTGTTGGTAAATTAAATTCAATGTAATTACAATTTCTATCCCAATAATTATTTTAATTAATTGTTTCGGTCTTTTTTTCTTTCTTACTTTGTCTCTTTGTTTTGACATCTTTTTTATTTTTTCTTTTATTTTATTTTATTTTATTTTATTTTATTTTTTTTTTAGTTTATTTATTTATTTATTTATTTTTTGAATAAAACAAACAAAGCAACAAGCAACAACTGCAAATATACGAAATGTTTACATTCATGTTTAAATTTATATTAAAAAGGAGAAAACACTTTATAAAAAAAAAAAAAAAGGAAAGCTTAAATTTGAGAAGAATAGAAATTATTATTTATATAAAAAATATGTAAACACAATTATATACATATATATATAATATATATTATATATATAATATATATATATATATATAATATTATATATATATATTATATATATATATATATATATGGATATAAACACTTATACACACAAAGATATGCAGGTACAATGGCTCCCACACATGCTTAAAGTTAATGGAATAAAATGAGAAAATTTCAGAAATTTTATAATTCATAGAAAAAAAAATTATAATAAAATAAAAAATATTATAAATGTGACAAAATATGAAAAAAAGTAAGGTTTTGTAACAACAACAACAACAACAACAAAATAACAGCAACAGCAGCAACAGTTGCAACAGCAGCAAACAGAAAATATGAGTCTAAATGCAAATAAAACAGAATCCATATACAAAACAGACACACATACATACATACACACATACATACACACATATATAAAATCATTAAAATTGTATTAAAATGAATGGGAAAACAATTGAAATTATTGCAAGTTGGTCGAGGCCGACTCTTAAATATCCTAAGGCCTTTTTTTTCTGGCTTTTTTTTTTCCAATACAATTAAAATGGCGTCTTTGAGAAGGTGTGTCAATCAATTGTCAAATGCAAAAAAAAATATATATATATATACATATATATAGAAAAATCAAATAAATGATGAAAATAGTAAAAAAATGGAAAATTGTTGAATATCGTAAAGGAATTGGATAAACAAAGTCTTCTAAAAGCTCTATACAAAATTGTTCGAAATAATAATAAATGTAAATTTAAAAAACAAAGAAAAACAAATAATTTTTTAATAAGACATTAAATGCTTTAATTCAGACGATTTTGAAAAGTTTTAGCAATTATTAAAGCCAAATAATTGATAATCTAGAAAATTTTCTAAAAGTTACATAAAAATTGCGGCCAATATAAATAAACAGATAGACAGACAGACAGACAGACAGACAGATAGACAGACATATAGACTAACTGACAGATATGATGATAGAAGAACATATAAATTCATAAAATGTTTCTAAATAAAAACGATCAAATTAAAGTTCATCCGTATATATTTATTATATTCTATTTGAAAAGTGCCTTAGGATATAAGAAGATGCCAGATGCATCTTAAATTAGATTAGGGGATTAGAACATTGAAATCAAATGAATATTTGCAAAAAAAAAAAAAAAAAAAATCAAGCATACTCATATTAGAAATTTATATTAAAAAAATGTTGTATACAAAAAAAAAAAAAAACAAAACAAATATAATTGGAAAATTGGAAAAAATTGATTCCTGTTAATTAAACTATAACAATAATTTTATAAGACAGAGCTCAAAAGACTTAATGAATAAACAAAAAAAAAAAAAAAAAAAAAAAAAAAAAAAAAAAAAAAAAACACACAAAAAAAGAAAATACAGTGAAAGCCGTGTGTGGAGGCACAGTTTCCATACAAAATTCTTTAATTAAGGCTAACGCCTCTAAAAAGATCAATTTGTAAAATTTGTAAATTTGCCGTGCGCTTCTACATGTTCATGTTCAATTTTTGCTGCTTTAATAAAAGTTTATTATGTTTTTCCGAAGGGCCCATTAAGTTATCTAAAGCAAACCGGAAGGTACTTAAATCGTATTGTAGTGTACTTTTGAGAATTGTTGTGCGTTATTTAAAGGTATAATTTTTATTTTAAATATTCTATTTTTTTTTTTTTTTTTTTGCTTTTTTGGCAAATATTAATCATCGAATATTTCATTTGACTAAATTTGTATCGCATAGCACCATTTTATATCCAAATATGTACCCATTTTTTATAATCTATTGTGATAAGCAGGTTTTACTTTTATTGTAAAGACAATGATAATGATAATGATTTGTCTTAACAATTAAGTAAACACAATTAAAAGAAGGGACAAAAGGAAAATCTCACTGAAATTCCTGTTCAAAAAATTTTTCAATTGTTTTTCAATTAAAATAACTTTTTTTTTAAATTTATTTATTTATTTATTTATTCCTTTTAGTTTCTAAATATTAAATTAGTGTAAATTATACAAAAAAAAAAAAAAAAAAGGTATCGACAGTTTTATAAAAACTTTTTTCTTAATTTTCAAACGATTATCTATTATTTGAAATTGTGAACTTTTCATATGAAATTTTATTATTAGATGGTTTTGAATTGCTTATCAACTCAAAGAGACTTAAATTCATTTTAGAAGGATATGTTTTTTTTTAAATTCGATACAATTTTGATTACATTTAAATTTAAATTAAATTTGCAAAATAATTAAAAGTTACGAAGAAGTTTAGATTGACATTTGCTTTTTTCTAGCTATTTAACTTAAACAGAAATATGAACACCCATTGCAGATTTATTCGACTCTTATTTTGAAATGGTCTTGTCTTCTTTTTTTTTTTTTTTTTTTTTTTTTTTTTTTGTTGGGGGGAGGTTGGTAGTATGGGTAATTGAAGGCAAAAGGCAAGGTAAAAGAAGAGAATATTAATAAAAGTTTACAAAAATCACGTCAAATGGATTAATATGCTTTAAAATGTGAAATAAAATTTTTTCCAATATACTAAAATAGCAAAATATATCACTTATATAAAAATATTTAAAAAAAAAAATTCAATAAAAATCAGATAAAAAAAAAATTAAAAAATTTAAAAAAAATATTAAATGACAAGTGAAATAATGAAATTATAATAATATTTGATTAATTATAAATTAAATTAAACAAAAAAAAATTGTTACATGTTACATGTGTATTATGTTTATAAATATTAGAAGAAAATGTAAACAAAAAAGAAACAGAAAAAAAATAAGAAAAATAGGAATCATAAAAACTTGACATATTTTCAAAAAAAAAAAAAAAAAAGGCTTAATTAATTATGAATTAATTAAAATAAAATTGTAATAGAAAATGATCTGGCTTGTTCGATTCGATTTGTATTCGATTCTCATTTGATATGAAATAACAAAGAAAGAAAGAAATTAATGAAAAAAAAGCCATCACATTTTTTGAGTTCATGAAATTTGTAATTGGAGAGTTGCAAACTTATTGAACAACCCATGCATAAATATACAAATTTTAATAATCAAATTATTTACGATAATTATACAAAAATGTAATAAACAAAAAAAAAAGTTATCAATTTTCTTTTTCTATTGTACAATTTTATATTAATACAATAGTTCTTTTTTTTTGTTTTTTTATAAAATTTTACTTTTGTTTTTTGGACGAAAGAATGCTTCAAGAATTTTTCATAAATCCAAGCAAATTTATTCTGCTTCTTTTATACCCACCATCCAGAGATTAAAGTTAGATTCAACAAAAAAAGTAAATCAAAAAAAAATCAAAAAAAAAATCAAACAAAAAACATTTAAAACGTCTTTAAAATTTATAAATTCTTGTTAAATAAACAAAATTTCGCATCGATTTAGATAAAATAAACACGAGATCGTTGAGTAAGAATCTTAAGCTTTGAAAATTCGTTTTAAAAATGGATTGTGGCAATCAATGGACACGCCCACAGTGCAGTCTAAATTGTAAGATTGTGAACTCATCGAAATACAATTTTATGCAAAAATATAACTCAACTGTTTGCTTTCTTCTATTTCTTATGCAATAAAATTTTCAAATTTTTTCATTCCTTTGTAATTTTTGATTTCAAGTGATTTACACAAAAAGCAACAATTAAAACTTTATTTGTGCTTTAAAAGAAGGAAAATGCCACACGATTATCAATCCAAGACAATAACTGGATGGCGGTGATGGGGACTTCAAATATCGCATTATCTAAATCTTCTTATTCTTCTTCTTCTTCCTTTTCTTATTCTTCTTTCTCTTCATATTCTTCTTGCACTTTCCCTCACGCATTTTCCATGTTTCTATTTTTACTACTTAGAGTGGATTCTAATTGTTTACTCACAATACAATTATTAATTATAATAGAAGAGAAATGCAATAATAACAACAACAATAAATCCAGCAACAAAGTGCGATAAAAACAAAAACAAAAAAAAAAAAAACGAAAAAATCTGCCAACTTTTTCTCTTACAAAATTAAAGCACAATTTTATTTTAGTGTTAAAATTTTTGTATAAAAAAAAGAGAAACAATACACACACACATACATACCTTAATATATATCTACATATATTTATATATATATATTTATATATATATATATATATATATATATATATATATATATATATATATGTATATCTATTTTATCCTACCGTTTGAAAATAATCTTTCAAAAAGTAAAGTTAAGCAAAAATTTTTTTGTAATGCAATTTTTTTCTTTTGGACAATTTTTAAATATCTCATAAATCTTTATAAAATTCATTTCATATTGTTTTGAAATCACTGAGTATTTACATTGTACAAATTGCATGCTTTCTTTCTCACAAACGATATAAAATAATGCAAAGGAAAAAGACAAAAAAAGTCGAATAAAACGTTAGAATCGATTAGAGTCATTTGTAGCATATAACCCTATAAAAATTCACTTGATTATTTCGATTGGGAAAGTTAAGCAAGTTAAGAGCAAATCAAGAAAATCCATGGAAAAATTTGCGATATTCAAAATATGTGAAAGATGTGTTATGCGATCGAGATCTAATCTATTCCAAATTTTACACATGCATTTATCATTAATTGACTTTCATTAGGAACTAGGCGAGTGCAGGAGAGTGTACGCGAGTGTACGGGAGTGTACGAGAGTGTATGAGTGTATATGGGGGTGTAGGCGAATCTACGGGAAAGTACGCGAGGTTAGGTGAGTGCAGGCGAGTGTACGGGAGTGTACGCGAGGTTAGGCAAGTGTAAGTACGTGAAAGCGGATGTAGGTGAGTGTACACGAGGGTAAGCGAATGTACGGGAATGTACAAGAGGGTAGGCGAGTGTACGGGAATGTTCGCCAGGATAGGTGAATGTACGCGAGGGTAGGCGAATGTAGGAACGTGTGAATGTAGGTAAGTGTACGGGAGTGTACACGAGGATAGGCGAGTGGACGGGAAAGTACGCGAGGTTAGGCGAGAATAGGCGAGTGTACGGGAGCGTACGCGAGGGTAGGCGAGTGTAGGCGCGTGAAGGCGAATGTAGGCGAGTGTGCGGGAGTGTACGGGAGTGTATGGGAGTGTATGCGAGGTTAGGTGAGTGTAAGCACGTGAAGGCGAATGTAGGTGAGTGTACCCGAGGGTAGGCGAATGTACAGGAGTGTATGAGAGGGTAGACGAGTGAAGGCGAGCATAGGCGGGGGTAGGCGAGTGAACGGCAGTGTACGCGAGTGTATGGAGATGTACGGAAGTGTACGGCAGTATAGACGAATGTACAGTGGTGCAGGCGATTGTAGGCGAGTATACATGGGTATAGGGCATAGAAGAAAGAGTGATACGTGGCATAAAATTTCCTAAAATCTCATGAATTATGTATTTAAAATGATGCAGATGTAAATGTCTGATGGATGGATGAGTGAAATGTGTAAATGTATAGAACATGGACTGAATGTTTCACAAATAATGTTCTATAGTGGTTTTAAATATATATATACGTATGTATGTATGTTTGTGTATGTATATACAAACATATATAATTGTTTATTTATGTTTTTCTAATTTCTTTTGTCAGTCGTCATCTTTTCCGTGTTTTTTTTAATAAAATTGTAATGGGCAAGAAAACGTCAAAAAATTATAACAACTTTACAACAACATTATAACAACATTTAAAAAAAATATTTTTTTATAGTAGCATTTTATTGTCTTGTCTAAATTATATTTCATGTATTTAATCTCATATTTTGTTTAATGCAAAATAAATAGAAAATACAAAAAAAAAAAGACAAAAAATGAAGGAAATCCAAAAGATAGAAAAAAACTAGGATTTATCGTAATATATTAATACAAACAGAACATTTAGCATAAATTATACAAACATACAAATATATATACATGAATATTAAACTGTATAAATATTTATGTAATTATTTAATGGCAAATCATTCTATAAATGAAATTAATCAAAAAAAAAAAAAAAAGAAACCATAAAAACCACAAAAACAAAAACACAAAAACCAATAAATGAAATGAAAATGTAAATGAAAATAAAAAGTGAGCATGACAAAAGATAGAAAGTAGAATAAATGAATGAAAAAAAAAAAAAACTATGAACATGAAAAATTATGTTTTAACAAGGAAATTAAAAACAATAATTTATGTAATGTAAGCGTGTAATGTAAAATAATGAAGGATAGAAAAAGAAATTTAATAAAATATATTAATAAATCAATAAATCAACAAATTATTATAACATTAATAATACAAAATGAACAATAGCGAACAAAAAAAAAATGATCTAAATAAATGTTAAATTGTGAAAAATGAATTAATAAAATATCAATAGAACAATAAAATCTTAGATATTGATAATGATGCAAAAATATGCAAAAGAAAAATAAAATCAATAAACAAAAAGAAAACCAAAAAACGAAAAATAAATAAACCAAAAAAAAAAAACCCCCCGAAAAAAGAACTCCCAAAAAAAAAAAGCCAAAACAAAGTAAAAGCAATTACAAAAGTATAAATATAAAATTACGTGCTTCCAGCATTTTTTTTTTTTTGGATATAAGAATATCAAAAAAAAGAATTATTGGGCCATAACTAATTTCTATATCAATCGATATTTAAGCCAAAACATAATTTCTATGACATTTGAAAAGATATTCTTTTCGTTATGCGATCACATGCCATAATTGTACATGGCAAATTTCAATCTAATTATCTTTTACAATTCTTTTACAACTGAATAATTAATAGAAAAATTCCTGAGGTTTGCTAAAAGTCAGATAAACAGAAGTCTTAGCAGTGCACGTTTCGACTCTAATTTCATATACAGGCCTTTGCAATGTTTCTCTAAATGGCATGGAAAAGATATTTCAATAATTTTGATTCAGAGAGTGTAATAGCTTTTTTTAAATGCTTCTGATGCTTCTATTGCTGATGCAATGCTTAAAAAAAATTGTCTCCATTCTCAACAGTTAAAGTTCCCAAATAGTCGCCTATAATATAAATAGTAGTCATTAATAAAATTTGAAATAGTACAAACTTAAGGCGTATCATAATTTCAAAATGTGAAAATCTATATTTTATTCGATTGGATTTCCATTTTTATCCAATTTGAAAATTATCATTGTTTGTATTAGTAGACCTTTGGTGAATTAGATATTGTGCATCCAAGAATATACGAATATGCGAAATATTGTTCGGTAAACTGTTGTCCCGATGTCCTAATGTTCCGGTGTCCTAATGATCCAGAGTTCTTGTGTCCTTAGTTCTCGTTGTCAGAATGCCCCGATATCCTAATGTCCTAACGACCCAATGTCCCGACGTCATAATATCCTGGTGTCCTGATATCTCTGTGTCTTAATCTACCTGGGTTCTAATGTTCCGATATCCCGTTGTCTTAATGCCCCGGTGTCCTGATATCTGTATGTCCTGATGTCCCAAGGTCCCGATGTCCTAATGTCCCGGTGTCCTGATATCCCGGTGTCCTAATCTATCTGGGTTCTGATGCTCCGCTATCCCGTTGTCTTAATATCCCGGTGTCCCCGTATCCCGATGTCTTGGTGTCCCGATGCCATTATGTCCTGATGTCCCGGTATGGTGATATCCTAATGTCCCGATATCCTGGTGGCCCGGTGTCCCGATGTCCCCGTATTCTGATATACAGTCCACTCTTTGAAATCTAGATGACTTAAAGCTCTAAAAAAACCCAAAAATACATAGTTTTGATGGAATATTTTACACTTTGTGAATTTTTTGAATAATTTATTATTATTCATATAAATATACATACTTATTTTTATATATATATGTATACAATAATGGATAAATGATGAAATCATTTACGCAATGGGGAGAAAGAAAACTTTCAAATGGAAATTATTATAAAAGTGAAGGTGATAGTAGAATTTATTTCATTAGTTTAAGTAAAGGTAACCCATTTTCTTATCATCATCATCTGCATGATGAATCATTGTATCGATAAAGTGATGTAAGTAAAATAGTTAGTATTTTGTTAATTTAAATTATACAAACGGCCATAAGGATAACAATAATAGTAATAATAATATTGGTAACATCACTAGCAACAATAACAATAACAATAACAATAACAATAACAATAACAATAACAATAACAATAACAATAACAATAACAATAGCACTTAACTTAATTAGAAATTCTATCTTTGTTTGTGTAGATTTCAGTTAAATTTTCTTCTTAGGATGTAGCAAGGATGTCAATCTTAATTAAATTGAAAAACCAAACAATAGAAAACAAAATGAGAAAATTATATTTGGTCTAAGCATTTTATGGAATACGCCTCAATTTCAGATATTACAATTACAGATATTTTTTATTAGAAGTTTATTAGAACCATAATTAGAATAAATTTAACAAAATTCTCATTGTGGACAACTTTCATCTAAATAAATAAATAGAAAAATTTTCAGTTAAAATTCAATTCATTTAGCAACATTGCCAACATTTAATATGAAAATTTATAAAAGAAGTTTCAAATTTCATACATTTTTTTTTCAAACAGAAAATTATTAAAAATTTTTTAACAAATTGTCGTAAAGAATTAGACCAGCAAAGATTTATGATTTAAAGGGATACCTAATTTAATGCTAATTAAAAATATTATAGATATTTTTATGTGAGTCTTTGATGCTAACTTTTTTGGAATTAAATTTTTGGAATCTTAGCAAAAATAATGGATTTTAAGTTTTTTAAAGTTTTTCAAATATCTCACTATTCTCTCACTTATTATATTAATAATTATATAAAGAATATTTATCAAACAATAGAAATATAACTAATTAGATAAATTCTATGCCATATGAAATCACATGAAGGCACAAGCAAACAAATTGTTCTTCTTTATGATAATAAAATATTGAAAATTCACAAAATTGAATTATATGAAAACTTGTTTTTATATTTATATATTCATTTATACATATACATATTATATATGTATATATGTATATATGTAATATGTATATAATTGTCATTCATATTCTAAAGCCTCAAAAAATATGTATATAAAGAAATATAATTTGATATCCAAAACAAAAAAAAAAAAAAAAAAAAAAAAAAAAAAAAGAAAAATCCTTCATTTACCACAATTATTACGATAACGAATAACGAACGAATAATGCGTCTTATAAATAGATTCTATGCGTAAAGTTTTTCTTTGATAATTATTTAATTAATTTTATGTAAATTTTAAAAAGAAATTTGAAGAGTATGTGCCATGTTTTAACGAAATGATAAATTTTTAAGGCTAACTTACTTTCAATTCAAACTGATATTTAATAAAAAAATTTTTTTTTTGTTTTTAGTTCCTCTGTTATTTTATTTTCTATTCTTTTCCCCTTGAAACATTTTATAACAGAATTGTACATTAATTTTTTGTTGGATTAAAATTGAGTTTAATGCAATGGATTTTGTTGTTATATCTATCGGATTCTTTAATTAAAACTATTGTGTTTTCAAATATAAGAGATGAGCGTTTTTGTTTTTCTTATTTATATAAGAAAAATTTTACATATAACATTTTACGATTGAAAATTTACAGTTTACAAACATTCTCTTATCAATTTTTAATATAAAATTGTGCAGTTCGTGTAGTGTTCTTATTGTTATTTTTTTATGGTTCTTGTTGTTCCTGTTGTTCTTGTTGTGTTAGTGTTAGCTCGCCTTTTTTATTGTTGCCAATTTCATTGAACAACATACCAAACTTTCTAATCTAATAATAATAATAATAAAAATAATAATAAAAATAAAAATTTGATCACAGCAATAGAGAATTATTAATTATATTGAACAATGTTGTGCGCTTCATTTGTTTTATTTTATTTCATTTTACTTTTTACTAATAAAAGTTGTGAAAACAAAATATGAATAATAATAATAGAAAATAGAAACAACAATAACAATAATAATAATTACAAAAAAAAAAAATAAAATAAAATAGGAAAATAAATATGAGATTTTGCGATTGGTATTTTACTCAACTAAATCAAAACTAAACCAAAACAAAAAGTAACATAAAAGTTTGGTGATTAGCATGTTAAATTTTAACATGCTCATTATTCATGTTATCATGCATAATGAGTATAAAATTATATATAACATATTTAAAAATTATATGGATTATAAAGTAGAGCATCAGCCCAAACATTTGGTGGTATATATATTTTATCATTTTGTTTGTAACATCAAAAATAAAAAAAACGAACAATCAATTTAGACATTTGTATCTATCTGTCTGTCTGACCGGTTATTTATTGTTAATATTCATCTGATCATAGAAAATTGAGATATTTGTCACAAATTTGCCAGGAACATTGGAATCCGTGCAAAATGGGCAAAATCCATTAAAATACACGGCCACAATGCAATGTCAACTGAAAAGACAATTGTTTTTTTTAAAGCAAATTATAAGAAATGAAGAATGGAATGGAATGGAATGGAATGGAAAATTAAATTTTTGTAGAAAGTATTAAGGTCACAATGTCTTTAGAAAAAGTATACGAGCATACATTTATTATATTTGAAACAGAATTGAAAAACGTTTAGAAAAGATGATGATTTCAATTTTTTATTGAAATAACTTTGAAATGTATTGTTGTTGTTAGTGAATCGTTGCCAACTTTTCGATACATTACTTTTACATTAGACTTTCATCATAATTCAATCATCGACTTGAAAATACATTACGCATTTAAAAAAAAATATTTCTAAGATACATTTTGTTATAGAAAATGATGAGCAAATGGAATGGATTTAATGATACAAAGTTTACATTAATAATTTGCCAATCAAACTAATATTTTGGGATAATATTTTGGGAAGATGAGAGAATACTTAGATATCATATTCATGTAAAATATTACTTCAAACAGAAGATGATTTGTTGCCTTGTTTCTTCGATTAATAAAACCATTTAGAACAATGAAGATTTTATATGAATTTTTCATGGAGTTTTAAAAATTTGAAATAAGGGCAAATAAGAGGCAGCCCTTTGTAAAAACAACAGCACTGATGCTATTTTTCTCTATGAAATTTACACATTGATACGAAATATATAAGTGACAAATTTGTTTAGAAGCAACGTCTTTAAACATTGAACGGCAAATCGTTAAATCATAAAGAAATGAATCTATAACGAGAGCGAGTATAGGAAACTAGGCTCGTCTCAATGGAATATTTCTGTATACTCTACTATAAATGATTTAATAGCAACATCTACCAAAATCATATTTTGCATTTTTTTAACTTTCTTTTTTGTCTTTGCCTTTGTCTTTGCCTTTGTCTTTTTCATTTTCACTTTCTCTCTGGCTTAACGTCTGATATTAATCGAATTGTAATTTGAAATGAAATCTGATGATATCTTTGACCTTAATGACTTTTAACTTAAGCATTAACGTTATGCTATGTAGTAATATAAACACATATACACATACATACACATACATACATATACACTCACACATTCATATATACATATTATTATTACATTAGACATTAGACGTTAGACATTAGACTTAAGAATGTAGAATGTAGACAGATGTTTCCCCAAATTATCCATTATAAGGGACAGACAAAGTAATATGAAATAAATGTAACATTTCTAATAAATGACAAGAAAACAAACAAAAAAAAAAAAAAAAGAAAATAAATAAATAAATAAAAGAAGTTACAAAACAAAAATTCGATGTTAACAAAATTAGTTTTGCGCAATTTATTGAAAAAGTTCATATAGATTAAGTGGAAATGTTATATTGGATCAGAGTCGACTAATTCAGTGATCTACATTATATCGGGTTTAGATTCTAGAAAAAACAATGGGCCACGTTGATTTCAAATCAGAGCATTTTATATCAATTTTTTTTTTGTTTTGTTGTGCCTTTAAATTTAAATAAGTTCCCAATTTTTTTTCATAAATATTGGTTTTTATGGACCAAAACGTAATTAAGTCAAAATCGATATTAAACATTTTCTATAGATTGGCTCGTCTAATGCAACACTTTTTAAAAATTGTAAAATTCACAAAATAAATATATATATTTTGCCATCAGACAGACAGACAGGCAGACAGAAAATTTTAAAATGATTCTGACTATTTCTACTGACTCGAAAAGTCCAATGTAACATTTATTTAAGTATCTCAAGACCTTTTCTTTGATATAAACAACTAAAATTTTGTATCAAAAATCTTGTAATATTAAAAATTGCAATTGGCATTAATTGGAATAGCTTAATCTCGATTTTTATGCTTAACGTAATAATAAATCGAAATAGAAAATTAAAAAATATGAGCTTCTCTAATAAAGCATCGATCTAAATGAAATTTTACAAATTCATATTTGAATATATTTGAATAAATTTCATACAAATTGTTTTCTTATGATCTCAAATAAAATGTATTAACTGGTATTCAATGGAAAATGTTCTCAAATGAATGTTGTTGAATGAATATAAACAAAAAATCTTATAATTGGGCAGCCTCCTTAATAATAGTTTGAAATCAAATGGCACATGCAAAGTGCTCATTTTAAAATACGTATAAATTCTGTTCTGTCTGTTCTGTTCTGTTCTGTTCTGTTCTGTTCTGTTCTGTTCTGTTTTCTATGAGTACACTTAGAATTATAATTATTTTATGAAATTAAATACACATGCATGAATTAACAAAATATAAAATTAATGAGTGATAGATAAATTTTCAACATTGTTTTCATATTTTTTTCATACATTTATTTTCTCAGTGATTTTCTTATACAATTTCTGTACTTTTATATTTTGGCGTAATAATGAATAGAAAAGAATATGAATGGAATTAAATTGAATTATTTGCAGGTAATTTTAATATTTCTGGTGCTCTTCTTTTTTAAGAAATATCCAGTTAAATAATAATAAATATATTTAGATTTGATTGTAATTGATCCATCTAAAAGAAATTTATAATCAATTTGTTGAAATGTTTAAAAAATTTATTAAAAATTTATAAAAAATCATTTGAAATATCGTTAAAAGAATCGTAGTGTTGTAGGCTTAAGATTTGGGTCTAACAATTCGAACACATCATCATCTACTTAAAATAAAAATTTTATGTGCTTAATATGCTCAGGGCATAACTCACATAAGGAATTTATTATGATTATCTAATTTTATAGATTATTTAAATGAATGAATTAGCAATTGGATCCTTAAGTTGCTAAGACTGAAGCACCATTCTCTCTATCTAAATTTTTCTTAATGCCTCTCTTTTTCACTCTTTTCACTCTTTGTTTGTACCACTGTGAAGGCAGAGTTCACCTCACTCATCTCATTCACCAACTCAGGCAATCACATACCCATTCGCCTTATTCACTCACTCACTTATTCACTCACTCACTTATTCACTCACGCATATTATAGCATGTAAGTTAAGTATTAGAACTTTACTTGAAATTCTAAATATTGTGATATCAATATTTGAAATATTTTTCCTTATCACTTTAAGTCCTTTTAAGTGTTTTACCCTTAGCCTTCTTCCTTTTTTATGATTACCTATCACCTATTTATTTTTAGGTTTATTCTATTTCCTTGCAGTTTTTTTTATTTATTTTTTTCTTGTATTGAATCGTCTATACGAGACTAAGAGATTTGAAGACTTGATGATTTGATTATCTAGTTTATGAAGAATCTTGAATGAAAACTTTGCTGTTTGCCTTTCGTCTCTTTAACGTAATTTTATAATTTTATTTTATATATGTGTGATATTATAAAAAAATTGTAAAAATATACTACAATTTATAAACAATTATAAAGTTAGTTTTGTATCCATGCATTCATTGAAAATAAAAACAAACGTATACAATTTTTGTTTGAAGAACAAAAAAAAAACAATAATATAATAATAATAAAAGTAAAAGTAAAAGTAAAGATTGGAATGATATTTTTGAATGGCTACCATTCAGTTTCAGGTTTCAGTTTTACATTTGATTTATGAAATTACACTGATTAATTATTCATTTCACATTTTATACAATTTAACTTTGTAAAATGAAAAATCTAAAGCAAAAAAAAAAAATTGAAAACGGAAATAAAGAAAAATGTTTTTATGAAATATTGAAATTTCGAACGGGAACATTGTTCATTAAAGTTCTTCCTCTTCTTCTTCTTTTTGTTTTTGTTAACCCAAACAATAACTTGTTCACACTTGAACTGTTTCGTTTGGTGAATTTCATATAAAAGCATTGGCAATTAAAAATCTACCAAAAAAGAAAAAAGGAAAAATAAAAAACAAACTAAAATAAATTAAATAGATGTTTTATAAATTATAATTTTGAAAAAACGCAATAAAATTTATACAATTACTTGGCGGAAACGCTGAACATAAAAAGTAATAAATCAAATGTTAAAAAGAAAAATGAAAGATATTGTTTATTGTAAGTTAACGTAACATTGTGGGCGTGCCCTTTGACTAATTTTACTAATTTCGAATATCATTTTCTAGGTAAAAGTATTTGGAATTATTCTATGAAATTTCAAGTTGTTAAGACAAGTCAAGAGCAATCGAATAAATAAAATTAGATGAATTCGAAATATTGTATTCAATCGAATTATGGAGCTAACGACCTAATGAGCTAACGAGCTAACGAGCTCTTGAGTTAACGAGCTCTTGAGTTAACGAGCTCTCGAGTTAAAGAGCTCTCGAGCTAACGAGCTTTCGAGTTAACGAACTCTTGAGCTAACGATATCTTGAACTAATGAGTTAATGAGCTCTCGAACTAGCGAGCTTCATAGATACTAGTTGATTTTGTGGCATTTTTAAAGCTTCAATTTGAGTATTAAAAATCTATGATCGAACAATATGTATCGCTAACTTTGGCATTGTGTTTACAAAAATTATAAAATTTGCTCGTATTAAATTTGATTTAAAAACCCTAAAAATAAATGCAACAAATTTTCAATTTGCTTTTCTACTAATTTACATATTTAAGCCACTTTTCAATAATAAAAATATTTGCAATCCTTTTTTGTAAATCGCTTAATAAAGATGTTAGATGATGATGAACTATAGAAATTGAAGATTAAGGGCAATTATTTTTGCGGAAACACAAAAAATGTCCTTTCAATAGAACAATATTTAATGTAATGAATTACGATAAAAATCTAAGTAACAACAGAAAGTGGAGGAGAATCATAGGACTGTCTATAAAAAAATCTATCTATAATCTATAAATTCTAATAGATTTGGCATATTATTTTGATGGAATAGAACTAACAGAGAAATTCTTTGAGGCTAGTTTTTCGTTTAATAATGTTTTTCTGTTTTTAATAAAAAAATCTAAAAAATGAAATAAACGGGCGTAAAACAACAAATTTTTTTATATAAAATTAAATTGGTTTAGTAGTTAATCGGACCGGGGCCCAATAACTTTTACAAAATACATGAAAATTGAATTGCAATTCAATTCAATTCAATTCAGTCATGTTTCAAATTTCTCTATTCAGTCGCCTCACTCTCGCACCCTCATTTCTTAAAGTCTGTAAATCTCTTTTTGAGGCAACACAAAATAAAATAAAAATAAAAATGTAACCAGCAAATGTTATAACTAAATAAATTAACTAAAAAGTAAACAAAAAATGAAAAAGAAAAAAAAAAGTAAAAATTGGATGAAATCAAAAAAAAAAATTGTTGAAACAAGTAAGGAAATTATATTCGACTGGGATCAAATCTTGAATATCTACCATCCAGATACTAACATTATTTAGTACTTTATGCTACAAGCAGATAATTTGAAGTTGTATAATTTCGACCAATTTATCTCATTTCTTCTTTTTTTTTTTGGACGTTCATTCAAAGTTCAAGTTTTGATCTGTTTTCAGTTTTCTGTTTTCAAGTTAAGAGCTAAAAACTATAAATATTTTGCTTAAAAAAACTAAACGGAGATGTTCTCAGTGTATGTTGCATTGTGGGCGTGCCTTTTAAGCGATTTTCAATATCAACCTGCTTACAAGAACTCTTGATGTTTCAGCCCAATTTCGGCTTTCTTTTTTTATGATATTTACGATCCGTAGAATATTTACCTTACACGAACACACAGATGGACAAACTGGTAAACATGTTTAAATCGATTCCATATTTGTAATTACGATGCTTCCATTTTGAATGTTACAAACGTAATGACAAAAGTTGTATACCTCTAAACTCTGAATGATCGATATGAAAAATGAAAAAACGAAACATTTAAAGTGTGTTTTCTTTTTTTTTTTTGTTTTTTGCCACAAATACAGGCAATATTACATGCATGCATACACACACACACACATGCACACACACATACATACATAAGCATATAAGCACATAAGTGCATAAGCGAATATGACATATCAGATATTTCTTTGCCACTCTTATGGAATAATTGAATTAAAAAGTGAACTTTTATTTTTATTTTTTGTTTATGTTTTTGTTTTTCTTTTTTTTTGTTTTGTTTTCTCTCTCTTTTTTTGTTTTTCATTGAAAATTCCGAAAACGTTATCACTCGATTAGTTTTATATTTAATTTTTTTATAGTTGTTGTTATCAACATTTTTTTCTATTGTTAGTTTTTGTCATAACAACATCCAGGTGGAATTGAATAAAATACAATAAAAAAAATATGTAAAAAATATTACGTTTAGCTGAATGAAAATTGTACTTCAATACTCATTCAATTATTTAGACGCTGCTTATTTCAGATAACAAATTTTCAATCTTCTTCTTTTCCTCATCTGCCTTTCCATTAATAGTCATGACATTGTGTAACATCATATGGAAAATATGCTTTGATGCCTAATATTTTCACTTCATAATTTCTGCGATAAATTCGGAAGAAATGAATTTACAAAAAGAAAAAAGAAAAACCTGTAAAAAAAAGTATAAATACAGAGAAAAAAACGCACAAAAGAAAAATTTTAATGTCTTATACTTATGGAAATATTGTCAATATTCCTAATATTCCCAAATATGCAAACATTCACTCCCCCCCCCTAAAAAAAAACTATGCAAATATAGGCAAAAAATTTTAAAATTCAAAAAAGTCAATTCCATATAGAAGGTTAGCAAAATCTAAATTTTACATATGATTGAAAATCCTCGCAAGTTATCTTGTACTTTGCAAAGCATTTTTGGAAATTTTCAGAAATTTTTCGCAAATTTTTTCAAAGTTTTGCAAATTTCAAAAATTTTCAAAAATTATCAGAAATTTATAGAAATTTTCAAAAATGTTCGAAAATTTATAGAAATTTGCAAAAATTTTCAAAAATTCTAGGAAATTTATAGAAGACAAATTTTTCGGACATTTATAGAAATTTTTGGAAATTTATAGGAATTATAAGAAATTTTCGATAATTTTCTTCTTATTTCAAGAGCAGAACAGAAATTACGCAAATATAGGCTAATTTTGATTACTTTTAAAGTTCTTTAATTTTAAAGCCAAAAAAAATATATATAAGCAGATATTGAACATTTTTTTTAATATATCTGAAATTTCAAGTAGGCCAAACAAAAGCAAAATTGCATCGATTCAAAGTAATCATTCTAGATAGTTTTATTTCAAATTACTTTCCGTACGGCAAAATGGTGTAGAGGTGTGAAAGCACCAAAAATATATAAAACATTAATCCGACTTTATTTGAATTTTTTAAAATATTTCTCTTTCTTTGGTTTTTTTTTTTTGCTTTCTATAGCAATTTTGCCATTTACTCCCGATTCTAGTTGTCTATTTATTTTTTTGCCATTTTATTATATGAAAAAAATCCATTTTACAAAAGTACATGGCAAGCAATGAGATTTGAGTTTATCTTTCTTTTTTTTGGATTTGACTTGTTTTTCAGTGTTTTGGAGGAAGGATAAATAATAATCTCTTTCATATATATATTTTATATATATATATATATATATATATATATATATAATATTATATGTATGTTGTGTGTGTGTGTGTGCGTATGTGTGTATATACATCAATAGAAAAATAGAGTTCGTTGAAAAATATTATGCATGACTTCTTATGCCTTAAAATCTAATAAGCTAAAAATTATTCATAGAGAGTTGATAGCATAGAAATGAAAATTTTTACATTCCATACAACTTAAATTAACTGAAAAATTCAATAAGAAGAAGAAGAAGAGAGTTCTACAAATACTCTACAATAATTTATATGAAAAATGAAAATTTCTATGAAATTGAAATGTAGAAACATGTTATAAAGAAAGATGTTATAAAAAAAAAAGATTTAACTCTCTTTGATTTTTTTTTTTCAATTAGAACACATTTTTTTAACATTTTAGTGTTAACATTCATAAGATAATGTATGCAAATTAGCAAATTTTATTTTAATTTCTCTTAAACTAAATAATTTAAAAGAAAAATATATAAAAGAATTGTAGAAATTGCATAAAAATTTTTTTACACGCCTTTTTTTTATCCAAAATCATTCATCATTTTTAGTCTCTAAACAAATTTGTTAGATGATTTTTGTGGCATATTCTGTTCATTTTATTTGTTCTAATAAATTTAGATACATTTTTCATTATATACAGAGTTTTTTTAAGCAAAATATTTTAAAATTGAAATCCTTTTTGGTTTTTCTTCTGGAACTGTACTGAAAAAGCTTTTCGCAAAAAAAAAAAAAATGAACATTAAATTCAAGGTAAAATTTCTTTGTCTCTATTTTATAGTTTTACGATCTAATATTTAAATATTTCTAGTTTAATATTGTTAAAAACAAATATAAAAAAAGAAATTGAATTGAATTGTTTAGGTCTGCTTAAAATTTTCCTACATTGGCTTTAAAAAGTGTTTTTTTTTCTTGTTAAAATTTTTTCATACCTTTAGAAATTCCAGAGGGACTTTGTAAGAAAAAAAAAAAAACAATGTTATTTTATCCATATAAAATATCTATATGAAAGTGGAGAAAAAAAAAATATGGCTCATACTCCATAGTTATGCAATTAAAAAAAAAAATCTCGTAGATTTATTTTAAGAAAAAATGTTTTGTAGTGATTTGGTAAAATGATCATGCTCACTAAAAATTTCCAAAAATTTTATTCACTTATATAAATTCATCAAATGTCATTGAAAATTTATTCATCCAATATCTGCCCGGTCTATCCAGTTTGTCCAGTTTGCCTTTTTTTGTCTTCTTTGTTTGGACAATTTATCAAAGAGGAAAAAATTCGGTTATGCCCAACTAAGTATAAGAAAATCGTTTGCATTTTGTGTAAACAAAAGTTACCTTTAACTAAACATCACATTTTTACTAGTTACAATTTCCTTTCATTTCCATATATACGCATTTTTCAATGTAATGGATACTCTTAATGTAACTGAATGAATGATGCATTTTCGTGTGTTACAAAATTTCAACTTTTTTCTTTCTGTTGATTCGTTTTGTTTATTCGTTTGTTCGTTTGTTCGTTTGTTCGTTTGCTTATTTAAGATCCATAAGAGTATTTTGATTTCATTAACACTCTTACGGTTGGGGATACCTTTAAAAATAAATCATTTTGATGGTTACAAATGAAATTCCAAAAAAAAAAAAAAAACAAAAAATAGAAAAAATAGGAAAACACGGAAAAGAAAAAAAAAGATTAAATAAGAAAATAATATTTGAAAAACATATACAAAAAATACTAAAAATTTCGTATTGTATAATTTTATGTAGGCGTGACCTTTTTACATCATTTTCTACTGGTACAAAATTTCAGCTCTTTCTTGTGTAGGTTCCAAATAATAAGCAAAATATCACGAAATTTTGCTTAAAAAAAAAACTGAGATATTCAGATATTCGCCCACAGTGCACTGTGGGCGTGTCCTTTAAACGATTTTGCCCATTTTCAATATTAATCTGTCTGCATGAATTTCTGATGTTT
Source organism: Melophagus ovinus (assembly GCA_023089585.1). Taxonomy (NCBI): domain Eukaryota; kingdom Metazoa; phylum Arthropoda; class Insecta; order Diptera; family Hippoboscidae; genus Melophagus; species Melophagus ovinus. Next base: position 8,119,132 of record JAKKIB010000176.1, on the reverse strand, counting down.
CTGCCAAATTTGAGCTTGATATCTCTTTTTTTTGGCTACCGGTAGAATATTAACAATACACGGAGAGCGGAACATGTGGGCAGACAGACAGACAGGCATGCCTAAATCGTTTTAAAATTTAATGCTGATCAAAAATATTTATATACTTTGTAGGAACAATAAGGCTTCCCCTTGATAAAATGAATATACTTTTAATCTTTGAAAGAAAATACACCAATAAAAAAAAAATTTTAGAAGACAGATAGAAAGAAGATGAAAAAAGATGGGGACAAATCTTAAGTGTCCATTGTTGCATAATGCTTTTCTTAGCTGGACAGACAATGTTACACTAAATTTATAAACATACAAATATAAATTTGTAGTACAACAATTGTTATAAGTCGCAAGTAAAAAGTAGTTTGACCTGAATGTTTATCGTAGAATCGGGGTATTATGCATGGCATGGGCCATGAACAAATATTACGCCAAGTTTAAGTTTAAATCTTAAAATCTTAATCCTGAATATCCATTTTAATTTATTGCTACAAAAGAAAAAGGAAAGAAATCGGGTATTTTATTAGTTTGCTTTTTGTTTGGCATGGTTTTCAAACGATTCGAAAAGGCACATCTGTTGGTTTGGCATATTTAAGTTAGAATTGTCATGAATTGGCAAGAATTGACTAGAATTTTTAATTGACTAGAATTTCTTTTTTTTTGTTTTTGATATATATAAAAACGATATCCTTCGTCACTTGTACGTCTTCATTTAAGGCAAATAGACGACATCGATATGTTTAAATGGATACAAAATTTAATTTTACAAAAATATCTTATAGGACTTATAATAATTTATAAGAGAAAAGTCTCTAACTCTCTCTCTCTTCTCTCTTCTATTTTATTCTATATGAAGGTCTTTAAGGAAATTTGTTAACAACCAAAATACAAGATATAACACATTTATCACTATCATTTATAGCTGTTGGATTCTATGAAATTTTTTTGATAAATATGTGTTCTGAGGGCATTTCTGTTTTGTTACTTTTCTTCTTTATTGTTGTTTGTTTATTAAAACTGAAAAAAAAAAAATAAGAAAAAATAAGAAAAACAGGGAGAAAATTCATTTTAACTTAAAAATATCAAGAACGTAATATCTAACAATAAACTTTTTTTAATGGGTCATATAAAAAGATATTAAAGTATAACATTTTCAATGAATTTCATAATTTTATCGTTGCAGTTCTGCATGAAGTTTTACAGTTGAGAAGCATGGACAAGTGATTTTCGACGTTGTTGTGAATCAATCAACCAAATGTTTATGAATTAAGAAGAATTTTGTAGCAACATTTCACTGATGGTAATTTCCTTAATTAAATTACTTTGGGTTAATCGAAGCGAAACTTAACCATCGTGTGGTTTTGCGTAATCTACTCTGCTTAAAATGCTTGCAAACTTTCATGTGAGTTGAAGTAACGGTCATATTTACATTACAAAATTTTTAGAATCGTATTAAACAAGCAAAGGTTATGGGGATGCAACTTTCAGCTACACTATGCCCATTCCAGTCCATTCCATTCTATTCGATTCTATTCCATTCCACATTAAATTTTTTTGACAATTATTTTTTTTCCCTTTTTACCTTCCCATACACTTCAACCTAAATGTTAAGAGATTCGTAAGCACAAACATTTTTTTCAAACATAGAAGAAAAAGTGAGACGATACTTTTTCTATGATCTGTTTTATACAAAAGAAAAAAACATTGTGCCTAGATTATTGTATATTAGATAATATATGAAAACATTTAGAGAAGTTAATTATGCCCCAGAGACTCTAAATGCTTAGACACAAATGTATCGATAATTCTTGCTATTTGCTAACAGCAATAATGTTGATAAGGTTATGTATATAGACATAATATACAAATGTATATAATAAGCATTTTTGTGCCGTTATTAAAATGTTACAATACAATGAGCAACAATATGCCATCTGCTTGTACTTGTTGTTGTTATAATTCTTTTTATTTTAGTATTATTGTTGCTTGTATGTCTGAATGCCTGGAATGCTTGAATACTTGAATGTTTAATGATATTACAGGATATCAAAAGTCATAAAATGTTACCACATTCATAAAAATGTCATTTACTTTTTTCTGTCTCTTTAACCGCCATCATCGCCATCAACAAGTAATAAAGAAATAATGGAATGAATGTAAACGCACAAAAGACTGTTCTTATATGCCACAATATTAAAGAAACCAGTAAAATAGTTAGGTAAATAACTGGAGAAAACAGAGATGAAGAGAAATTTTTATATTTTTCTCTATGTAAAAGTCAAGAATAAATCTAATGCATATTTAATTGAGTTTATCAAAAGATAAATTGAAATACGAAAATGAAAAAAAATTAGTGAGATTGAGTTTCGTAGGACATGTGTAAAATGTAAGATATATTCTTTATGAATTTATTTAATGACTCATCAATAATGTGAAGCAATATCGATCATGTAACGGTAAATGCAAAATATATAGATTTTTTTTTTTAAGAATGCTAATTATGTTGCTTCAAAAAATACTACTGTGGCGTTTTACACATTTACAAAATTTCTATAACGTATATTATTCAATGTATATAATGCAAATGAAACGTTTAGATTTGTGGCGACCCTAATGTTAAAGGGTATTATAAGTTTATGCAGTTGCTTGTAACACCAAAATGCATATCGAGATGGTTTCATATCTCATTAGACCAAACAACTTAAAAATAACCAAAAATTTCTGAATCGATTTAAGTCTAACTGGCCGTATGTTCAATCATTCGTCTGATAACTATCCAAATAAAACTACTTACTTGTTATTAAACTACAGATGTTAATTTTTGAGATATTTCAATGAAATTTGATTGACAGATTTTTATTTAGTCCAAAGTCATCTAAAGATTTATTGTTAAAAAAAAAACCATAGTTAATTAGGGAAATGTACAAGATTTCAAGGCGATATTTGATATAACAAAAGCACTAAATTTAAAGACAAAATTGAAAGCCCTCTAAAATAACAAATCTTACAAAGATCATTAGAACTCTATCATTTCTTAATTACTCTTAATTTTTCTTGAAGTGTATTTGAAAGTCGCCTTCAAACTAATCAAAGCGCTTTAATTTATCTATTTCTGTGTTTTTTTTTTTTCTTTTTTTAGTGATTCCCTAAGGCTTTACAGAATGCCATAAAATTACAATCTGTGTAATACTGAAAGTATTCATAACTCATTGTGATAGCATTCAACTGAAATTGTAGGACTCGAGGCGAGGGAAGAAAGACTTTTTGATGCATGATACGGGCCTCTATGTAGCAGAATCACTAGAACTGTGAAATGTTAATTTGATGAATTGCGTAAATTATGCTTTCAGTTATAGTTGCTTCACGTTTATACAGGTATCCAAACACTGAAGGCATTGAAACATTGAGTCATTGAGATATTGTGGCATTGAAAGCATGAAAAGTCATAAAGTTAAAAGAGGGAAATTTCTATTGTGTTATAAATTGAATGTTTACCTTTCGTGTACATTGAAGATTTATTGTTAAGGGGAGAAAATGAATTAAATATGTCACGCGATGAGTTGCTTTCGGTTTTTGCTTTTTGAATTCATACAACTAAAAATTGTGTCGAGATTTTCTGCACATAAAACAAACAAACAAACAACAACAAAAAAAAAAGAAGACCAAACAAGAATAAAGGACAAAAAAAAAGAGATTTCATGATGGTGTGTAAGTTGGGTAATTTGGATAACTTGGGAATGGGTGACCAAAGCAATCTTTAACTTAAGCCGTATAAAGTTTCAATTTTTCCTTGTTTTTTTTTTTTTTTGTCTGTTCTTCAACTTTTTTTCCTTTTTTTCTTTTTTTTAATCTTTCTTTTCTTACTTTCTTGCCTTTCTCTCTTTCTCCTCTTTATCACTTTTTCATCCTCTCTCCTTCCGCATCTTCTTTTTCTCATGTATCAACGTCCTTTCTACTTCGTTCTGTCCCCTTAAGCTTCTTTTTTTGATATTGAGGCTTTCTTTACTTTTTGCTTTTTTGATTTCTATGAAAAGTTTTAAGAATGTTACTCAAATATATTAAAATAAATGAAAAACAAACGTATTTTGAAGAAAAAATTTCAGTAAATCATATTCGTTATTAAAGAAAGTTTCTGTAGTCGCTGGAGGGAAAAATAAAATCTTGAATAAAGATAAGAAAAAGAAGAGCAGTTTTGTAGAGTTAAAATAAGCTAAAAAAAAGATGGAGGATGGAGGATGGAGGATGGAGGATGGAGAATGGAGATGAACATAGCATGATAAGTATTACAAATTATGAAATTGTAAATTGTCATGAAAGAGCAATTGTCCATTTGCAATTGTAATTCTGCTTTGTACAATACAAAAGAATAAGCGAATTTTTTCGTTTACAATTTTCGAAACGCTCAACTTAAATATGGCCAATGATAATAACAATAACAATAACAATAACAATAACAATAACAATAACAATAACAATAACAATAACAATAACAATAACAATAACAATAACAATAACAATAACAATAACATAATAACAATAATAACAATAACAATAACAATAACAATAACAATAACAATAACAATAACAATAACAATAACAATAACAATAACAATAACAATAACAATAACAATAACAATAACAAATAGCAGTAACAATAACAAATAACAATAACAAATAGCAGTAACAATAACAATAACAGCAATAACAATAACAATAACAGGAACAGTAACAGTAACAAAAATAGTAATAACAGCAACTAAAATCAGAGCGTTCACAATTGTTTAGGCTCATTTAGAAGCAACACCTGTTCTATGTATGTATGTATATATGTATATGTACACGTTAATATTACCCCCCCCCCCCCCCCCACCTTCCCAACCCACCAGAAGAGAGTACGAATTCAAATGAATGAAATATCCATTTTTCTACGTTTACGTTAACAACATTGCGTGACTTCTATTAAAAACATTTACATACATACATACATACATACTTATATATATATATATATATATATATATATGTGTGTGTGTGTGTGTGTGTGTATGTATGTATGTATGATTTAAAGAAAATTGTGATATTCAATGTTTGCTAAAAGTATTTAAAAATGGCCCAGATTTTGTTGGTCGCTGCTGAAAATATAATTTTACGTGTTAATGAGTCTAATAAATTTAGTAAATATACGTATACATATACATTTTTTTTATCTAATATTTTCCAGTGGAGCATTACACATTCAACTGATTTCGATTTCTATTTCTATTTACATTCTGTAAATATTTTTTCCCTTTTTTTTTTTTATTTGTAATACAAAAAAATTTCGGTTGTCTTTTCGATTTATATGAAAAATCTATTGTGGCAAATCTATTTGTAGATTTTCAAATTAAATTAAATGATTAAATTACGTTAAACTTTGGACAAATGTCTCGAAATGTAAATTAGATGATATCGGACAGATTTATGGCCTGATGATTCGATGAATATAACTCATTAACTTTATTCTGCTTTTTTTAAGATTCTGCACTTTTTTTTTTTTTTACTTGTGCTGTAATATTTTTATGGTATCATGGACCTTAGTTCTATGTTGGACATGCCTAAAAAATCTTAATAAATTCCTTTGCTTAAGGGGTTTATTTATTGGTTGTTATTTATATAAGGCTCAGATGCCACACCCTTCAATTAAATGATTACTTGACTTAAAATGGAAATAATAGTTAGTTAGTTATTGAATTTAGGCAAAGTCAAAATGTTTTCTCTGAAATTTTCAGAAATTTTCAGAATTTATTTCACTTCTTTACATGCCCGATTATAAGTGGCCGTTCTTAATGCCAATAATGTTTATTTGCTTTTTTGGTCAAAAAAAAATGAATTAATTTTTTTAATAATAATTCATAAATAGTTTAAGATTATCAGATGAGTCAGATGTAACATGAATTATTTATACATTATTATTGTTAAATTGTTATAAACTCCAAGGGAGTTATTTTCATTCTTCATAACTCAATACATTTTTTTAAAAACTTGAAATCTGTCGGGAAAACAAAACACAAAATCAAAAGGAAAAATTCTTTTGTTTTCTTCTATTTTTTTGTTATTCTTTTCCTTTTTAATTTAAAAATTTTAAGATCATTGTTCCTGATTCATTCTCATGATAATGGTATGAATGCCAATGTCTTATTTCTAATGGCATCTTCTCATAATGCAGATACATTTTTTCTATGATGCATTAAAACAAATGACATATTCTGCGTAAATGTCTGTCTCTTCTAATCTAATTCATCTTTTTATGGTTTTGTTGCTAACAAAATCAAATCAAATCAAATCAAATCAATTCAGACTAAATTGAACCAAATCAAATTGGAAAAAAAAATGAAATCGAACCAAAGATGTTATAAAATTATACCATTTTTTTTTTAATAAAATTTTTAAATCAGAATTTAGGGGGTATATTCATTTTATCATTAGGTTTGTAATGCCCAAAAAGGCCACCTTAAAAATTCCCAAGAGTTTATAAATAATATTCAGCAGCATCAAATATTAAAACGAATCTATCTGTCTGTTCATCTGTTCGCCGTGCGGTCTCCAAAAAAAAAAAAGATATGAAGCTTAAATTTGGCCGAAAAATCGAAAGTTCTTGCTGGCAGGTTAATATTTAAAATGAGGAAGAAAACTCTTAAAGAACACGCCCACTTTTATGTTTACATTTTCAAATTACTCCAAAAAAAAAAAAACAAAAACAAAAAAAAAACTAAAATAGACTTTGAAACGTAATGTCATGGTGTTTTGGAGTGGTGGTTATTCAAAATTTGGTTCCAGCCATATAAAATTTTCTCGTTTGTTTCTGATTTCTTTTCTTTTTCTTCTTTCTACTTCTTCTTAAAGTGAATGGAGTGTCATAATCACACATACACATACACACACACACACACACACACACAAGAGAGAGAGAGAGAGAGAGAGAGAGAGAGAGAGGGAGGGAGATAGGGAGATAGGAAGATATAACGATAATAATGGTGACTTAATCAAATGCCCCAAATGTTTACATCTCATTTTACACATCTAACTGATGCTGATACTGATTATATGGGCAACGGGATGGCATGGCATGGCATAGCAAAGGCACTTTATACATATGGTAATATTTAGAAATAATGGTGCCATACAAGTGTATCTTGAAATCTGGTTAGAAAAACATCCAAAAAAAAAAACAAAAATAAAAGAAAAAAAAATCAAGTGAAAATAAGGAACAAAATGTATTTCTATTAAGACTCAAATGAATATTTTTTTTGATTTTTTTCGAGCAAAATGTACTCGAAATTGAAGGGAATTAAGGAGAGAGAGAGAGAGAGAGGTACGAAATTGAAATGATATTTATCCTTTGGCATGATTATAATTATGATGTTTAAGTATTTAAATAAGAGATAAGGAAAAAAGTCAAGATTTCATTCATTTATTCAGTTTGCTGCATTATTAAAATTTATGAGCAAAAACTGACAACTGAAATTATGTTTTATAAATGGCAAAAAAGTGCCACGTTCATTTAAAGGCATACGCATATATATACATATATTTATATATATGTATATATGTATATATGTATATATGTATGTATGTATGTATGTATGTATGTATGTATGTATTGAAATTGAAGCAATTGTTTGATTGTCAAGTGGAAAAAGTATATTAAATAATGGTGAAGTTAAAATAAAGTAAAAATCATTTCATGGCATTTCATGGTATTGTATTGTAGTATATATCTCGAAGGAGCCATAACTCACATTTTATAATAATGTCATTACATTTGACAAATCACTTATGAAGCTGCTACAAATCGTTAATCGTAGCAATTTAATACGATTCAACTAAAATCGTTAACAATAAAATCCATAATTTTACGTGTTCCATGGGCCTTTACAGATAAACTCTATCTCTTTATCTCTCTCTATCTCTATCTCTTTCTCTTTCTCTCTCTTTATTATATATATATATTTTTTTGGCAATTAATTGAGTAAGCAGATCATCCATAGATAACTTTAAAGCATCTTTTAATTGTATAATTAAAATTTCAAAATAACTGTGATCCAAAGCATTTCCTTATTATTTGGTTTTCTATATACTGAAGCAACATCTTGAGGAATTATTTATTACATTCGTTTTTATCTAAAAATTATAGAGCAAAATAATCATTTGCGTTATTTCACATTATCTTGTTACTGCTTCCAATTTAAAGTCCATATTGCAGCTTTTATACGAAGTTTCAGGTTCAGGTGATATTCAGGTTCGGAGCATAGTTTGGTTAGCTCAATAGACCTTACCCAGCTATCGGTTTTATTAGGGGAATAGGACCCTCCACGATAAGCATATAAATATGCTAGAATGAGCATCGCTCACGATAAAGGTATCTCAAATACCTTATGAAGCCAATTCCAATATCAACTCAATGGGCTTGTATCAAGACTGACAATCCCGTGGTGTCAAATTAAATCTTTGGTATGATCTTGTGAACTTATGACTGCCCTTGAAGGCCGATACTATCAAACGACTTTCTCATGAGCCACTCCCAGTTGAGCTGATGCCTCTCAGGACTGATTGCCCCAAGTAAAACAGTGCAACGACATTTTAAGCATTAATAAAATTAGGCGAGTGCTAAAGTTGATTAATCAAAACAAAAATCGAGCAGATGAATTGTTATAGAGCAAGTGCATCCATATAAATAATCTTAGAGTAAGGCACATTTAATCTAACGCTGGTGCTTTCTCTCAGTAAAGAAGGAATATACACGTGAAATATCAGAAAATCTACAAAATTTTTATAAGTTTAAATATTTAATCAACCAACCTAATAGATTACGCTAATCAAATATAATAAGGAATCTCAAATTTACAAAAAAAAAAACATGCAAAATTCAAGCATTTGTTGAAATCTTCATAGAAGTAAAACGTAGATTCATTACTAAAGAAAAAAGCACCTTTTCTTGTTATATGTTAACTTAACGTTTAGTTAATTAACAAAATAAAAAATTATTTAATAATTTGATAGAGAAATTCATTTTAGCAAATATTTCTTGAAATCAAACAAAGTGAACTTAAACTTAGTCTATTGTAGATAATTTATTTTGAGAGCTTGAGAGCGATTAAATGAAATTTGAACATTGAATAAGTATGGTTTATATTTGATATGAAATTCTCATTTATATATAATCACAATTTTATATATATAAATGAAATGTTTTATTTTACTCTTCAACACACAAATCAGATCGCATCTTATCATATTAAAGATTAGTTAAGTCAAGTTAAACTAATGAGGTTTTCTGTTCATTTTTATATACAATGCCCAACCAACAATTGCCTCTCTCACTCCCCCCCCCCCCCCCCTTCAACCCTCCCTTCATAGCTCCCCTCGCAAGCCATTCGTTTTCCTACAAAAAAGAGAAAACAACAACAAGTTTGTTGGTACAATCATTTTTGGAAGAAATTTCCTGAAAAAAGTGATGGCAATAACTCTGGATTCTGGACTCTGAACTCTTGACCAACATATCCTTTTGTATCGTGTTATTCATGTCTCTCCAAAAATCTATATCTAACTATTATTTTAAATATTTTACTTATACTCTGCTTTGTTGTAATGGAAAATATCAGATGTAAATGGGTCAAATGGCAGGTGGAAATTTTTGTGTCAAAAAACAAAAAAAAATTATATAAAATTAGATTATTCACCCTAGATGGCTGAGGCGTTCACAATTCAACTTCATCTTCAGCTTTCTGAATAACTTTCTTTATAGCGCATAATTTTTATTTTTATTTTTATTTTTTATTTTTATTTAATTTTTTTTTTTTTTTTTTATTTGTATCATTCTCATGGGAGTTCAGTATGGGAATAGACATTTATAGAGAAAAAGTATGTATTACAATGAAGATTGACATTCGAAATTAAATTCAAATTAATGATGCTTTACTTTATTAAATGGAATATAAAATGCCATGAATATTGAAAGTATCAGTAGAAAATTTTTATGATTTCAAGGTAAAAACTTTAATGAATTTCCCTCAGTTGTTTTGTGTTTCTTGTGTTTGTTTTTCCTTTTCTCCTTAATGACCACACAACTGGCAACTAATCGAATTTTATTAATAAAATTTAAATATTTGAGAATAAATTCATGCGTTCATTTTTTACAATTTATAAAATATTATCGAAAATCTTTAATAGAAGCAAGAAATTTAGATTTCATCAAACAAAGACTTTCATCAATTTTATAGATTTTCTTTTTCTCTTTTCTTTATTAACACATTTTTTTTTTTTTTATGTTAGATGGCTAGAATTTAGTTTCACAAGCTTACACTGATCTAACATGATGAAACTTTCAGCTTATATGTCCATCTGTCTGTCTATGGACATTATTAAGTTAGTGGTGAAATGTATGTAGCATCAAATGAAGCCACGTCTTGGGCCATATTAAGAAAATGCTTCTTATAAGTAAACTTATTAAATTGCTTTTATTTTGATTAGATTTTTAAAAATACACATAATAAAAGTAACAATAAGAATGATAGAGATAGAAAGAGCAAAAAAGAGATAGAGAGATAGAGAAAGAAAGCTTTTCAATGCAATAGATAAATATATAAAATCTAGAAAAGCAAATGTATAAACTTCTTGTAATTTATTGCCACATTCACAATATAGATTCATTTATTTGTATAAGTGTAAGTAAAGGGTCATACAATTCTATTGTACATATTTATATATAAATAATTATAAATGGATAATAATATTAGATCATATAACAAAAAATTCATGCTTAAAGTTTATACGCGAAAATCTGACCATTATTAGGCAAAATTATGTTAAGCAAATGTCAAGATCGCTAATGCGAAATAGCGATGATATATCACATTAAATTAAAATTAAATAAAAAAATTTTGGTTGAATAAAGCGTGAAAAAGTGCGGTATTATTTTGGCCAAATAACGCTTTTCTCTAAAAAAAATATCACTTTTTAGAAAGTATTTTATAGTTTAGGTAGAGATGACGGGCCTTAAGAGGATTTCCCCCTGATACGAAAAGCTCAATATCAGTTGAAAAGATCGATATCAGATTGTTCAATATATTTCACTTATGGAACAATTCCAAATTCCATTTTATGAAATAATTTTATGAAATGGAATATGGGGCAAATGAGGCCAAAGAGGATAATTTTAAAGGGCCTAAGATAAAAAATTAATATATTAAATTTTTACTAAATTCGATACAACTCCACTAAAATAGATTCTTATTAGTTCTACTTCTTATTATATGATCATAATTCTTTAAAGTAATTTAAAATATTTCATTCTTAGTCTATGTAAGTCCTAAATATTGATGCTTAGTTTAATGTAAGTCCTAAATATTGATGCTTAGCGTTTTTGTCTTATATATGAATATTGATTTCAGATAATGGATACATTGTTTTTTTCTTAAATATGATCGAATACATTTTTTTTTACCTTAACAATGCCATCTCAAGGACCTTGAAAATTACTTGAAAAATTACATATATATATATATATATATATGCATATATATTTATCTGTATGTGAAACATTTTATAATAAAAAATTATTTTAGCGCAGCATTAAGCCAGCAAAGTTAGTTACACCTTTTATTATTATCATAAAGATGAAGAGGAAGAAATTTTCTTTTTTTTAATGAAAGTTTTCTGTCATACAGTTGATACATACACACATACACATACACATACACATACACATACATATGCACACGCACATATTGTGTTAAGGTACGTTTCGTTTGTATGATTAAACCACTTAACGTGCAGAAAATGTATCGTTCGCTGCTTCTTTTCCCTTTTTTTTTTTTGCATTTATTTTTTTATTTTCTTCTACAGTTTTCTTCATTTTCCTTTCATTTCATTTATTTCAGCATCTATTGGAAATGTGTAATAAAGTTTATGGTGAGACGAATTTTTCAAGTGAATAAAAACGGTGAATAAAGAAAGCAATAATTAAAAAATTATTTCTTTTAAGCGAATATAAGAATAATAGCAATAATAAAAACAACAGCAACTATAACAATAATAACAAAAAATAATAACAATAACATCAACAGCAACACCAGCAACTGGTTATGGTCGAATATTTGTGAGATGAGCTTTTAAGGGAAAACGGAAAGTAACAAGTAAAAATCGTTATTATCGAATGCAGTCGACTATTAACTATCCCTGCACCCTACACCAGAATACATAACAAATTATAATTCTCATATGAATTGAAAAGTTTATTATATGAATGCGAAAAAATCTTTTACAATTCAATAGAATTCAAGGAAAGCAAATTATTTTTAGTTAAAAATCGAACTATCGTTTAAAAAAAAATATATAAATTTTATGTAAATTCCAATAGCTTTCAATGAATAACTTTAGATTACTCATTAGGCCAGATTAGTTTAAAATGTGGCCTATAAAATGTATAAAGACACAAATTACTGTTATTCAAGTTTATATAAGAAATGTTGTCATATGCCGCCAACCTTTCTGTTTTCCATCCCAACATGGTCACCCCCCTTCTCACCATCCCCATGGTCTACACCCCTATAATGGTCACCCCCCTACCCACACAATGGACACCCCCCTCCCCACACAATGGACACCCCCATGGTTACCGCTCTATAATATATTATCTAGCATATTCCGTATAGCGGAAAGTTTAGATCATTAAAAATCAGATTCGATTTGAAATTGAGTCTTAAAGATTCTGAACATTTTATACTACATAAAATTTTCATATAAAATAAGTACACAAAATTTTAAGAAAAAAATTTTAAGAATTTATATTTTGTTATTTCCATCCTTTAACAAGTTGACCAAATCTGAGTCATGTTCTTCTAAGCAACAGTTTCTCTTCCTGGCAAATTACCATAAGCACTTTATGTTGCAATTTGTGCAACAAATTCATGAAACTTGATACACTACAACTTTATTGGAATTTTAAAATCATTTATAAAAAGAAAAAAATCTATACTACCCATAAATGTTTTTTATCTTTGTTTCTTTCTTTTTATTCTCCTTTTTATAATATTTCTTACTGCTAAATTATTGCCCCCCATTTATTATGCTGTATGTTTCCTTTATGCATTGTATCGTCTCTACTTTGCTTGTCTATCCCATCACAATTGATGATTTTGTTTTTTTTTTTTAATTTTTTTCAAACTTTATCATATCTTTTTACTCCTTAAAACAAATTGATAAACTTTTACAATTGATTAAGTTGCCTGTCTTTACTGAAGCCCCAGGTGATGGATATTCATAGTAAACAGTTTGTGCTTTTTTTTTTTTCTATTCGATAAACTCAAATGAATTAATCTAATTTCGTTGGTTTTTTTTTTTAAATATGAATGTCATGACATGATTCATCAACCAACGCCTCCATATCCTGTATATCCTGTATATCCTGTATATCCTGTTATATAATCATAAATATATATTTACAATCATAAAGTTAGTTCATTTCATTCGAACAATTTTGCATTTTGTAATTTGTCACAGTCAACTTCATATGGATAACATTATCAACATTATGGAACATTATAATTTGACTTTGAAAATTCCATTAATGACAACAACAACAACAACAAAACAACAACAACAAACAACAACAACAACAAAAAGAAAAGAGAAGAGAATTCCACAAATACTACGCAGTAATTTATGATTGCTTCCACTAATTCTATTTCAAATAGAACGACAAGAAAAATTGACTTATTTGGTTTATTTTGCTTTTCCAACTAGAAACTAGAAATTACAAATTATAAATCAGAAATTAGAAACTAGAAATTAGAACTTAGAACTTAAAAATTAGAAATTAGAAACTAGAAATCAGAACTAGAAACCAGAAATCAGAAACTAGAAACCAGAAATCAGAAACTAGAAATTAGAAGTTGGAAAGAGCAATTCGTTTCTTTAAATATTTAAATGTACAGTTATTTTAGGATAATTTTCATTTTTAATTTTCATTTTTGTTTCGTGTAATGATTGAATAACCAAAAATTGTATTCTAAAATCTAGATTATTACGAGATGGATTATTCCATAAATATTTTCTTTCATCATTTTGAATAATTTAAGGTTATTAAAATGCTTACATTTAAACATGAAAAGATGGAGAAGGATAATTCTTATAAATAAAGGCATATATAAAATATGGTTTGAATGTAGTGAACCGTAAAATTAATTAAGTAAAATTATTGAGAGTCGAAAATTTTGTCAAATCAAATATAATAAAAATAATAATAATAATAATAATAGGTAAGAAAGAATATTGGTAATAAACGGAGTCGACTCTTGAATACCCTAAATCTCTTACATGCTTAATCCAAATTAAATTATTTAGAAAGTGAAAGTTATCAGGGCGAAATTTGAAATTGTTGAAAATTTTATCAAAATTTTTATTCAGAGTTACAAAGTACAGTTAATTAATTAATGCATCTGCCCTTGTTTTTTTCTAGCGTTACATATTAATCTAAATAATTTTCAATGGAATACATCTTTAAATCCAAAGACGGCCATTGAAAAAATTTGATGAAATATCTAAAAAATTGCCATTAACAATTTGACATGAACAGACATGGACAGACGGAGGGACATACAAGCTTAAGTCATATGGATAAAGTGGTTCTACATCGCTCAGCATTTGAAATTTTCGATTTTATATTAAGCTCCTTTAGCACTTTATATGCATTCGCATAAACTTCTATTATTTGGGACTAGAAGTAGCGATGAAAATAATCATTAGTTCTAGTCCTTATTTAGATACTTGTTTCATGGAAAAAGTTTCATATTTATATATGTATGATATAATATACATATATATGTATGTATGTATATATGTAAAGATAACTGTACAATTAATATAATTACTTTTCATTTTAATAACAAGACTTAGATGATAATTATAATAATTATATTTCAATTAAAACTTACATTAAAAGGATTGAAATATTTTAGTTTCGATTAGACATAAAAAGGAAATTGATGAAATTTCAATATCAATTTATAGATACAACAAAATTTAAAAGTGGAAGTGAAAATTTCTTTTAAATATAATAATTAAGAAAAAAAAGTACTCTGTGAAAAGGAAAATGAAAAATGAAAGGAAAACGCAAGAATAATAATGAAAATAAGAAGGAATAAGAGTTGAGAATATTAAATTCATAAGGCCGGTCCATTTATCGATAAATTGTTTACAATTGTACTTATAAAAAGCCGCTCTAAAATTTATATAAAATTCATTGTAAAGCGAAGCAGAAAAAAAAAATGAAAATGAAATGACGAAAAAATTCAATCGATTTACAAATGATTTCATTTAATTTGATGACAAATGAACGAATTGATGAACAAATGGACAAATAATCTTACATCGTTTCAGTACAACATAATCGATACATTAAAATGTAACTCAATTTTTGCTCTTTCTTAATACCCCAGTCATGCCATAAGTTCTTTAAAAAAATCAAAAAAACCAAAAAAAAAAAAAACAGAAAAGCACGACATTTCTCAGTTTTTCCATCAAAAAAAAAGAAAAAACAAGTTAAAGAAAATCCGGCCATTTTGTTTGAAGAAGAAAAAAAAAACAAGTTAGAAAGTGATTTCTTTCTAGGATTAAATTTTGAATTGAAACAGCAACCAAAAACTATTTTATTGTTAAATAGAAATATTAAATATAGAAAAATAGAAAAATAGAAAAATAGCAATAAAAAAGAAGGCTATTAAATTTAGGTATGTAATATTCAAGGTCCAGCCAAGATACTCAAAGCAAATGTGAAGGCATCTTTGCCAAAATTTATTTCAGAATGAATCAGATTTTGTAAGCATACAGAACATCTAAAATCTAAAAGACAGAAAATTTGTTAGGATATTTAAGGTTCGGGCCCTGGGTTGTCGGTTTAAGTAAGTAAGAAAAAAAAGAGCTCTCTTCTAATTTCTAGGTTTTTTTTTTTTTTATATTCAATTCGCAAAGTTTTGCAAGCTATACTCATTTTTTTATAATGTTTGTAATGCCTAGAAGAAGACGTCACATATTCGAATCGAATTTAGATTAGATACACCTATTTGTGTATCTGTCTGTTCGTCTGTCTGTTGCAAAGCATTCTCTTAATTGTAAAATTTCACTAAGGCCATTTCATTGGGCCAATTTAAATCATACTTTATTTAATATCTTAAATTTGAAATTTGTATATCAATTTTAGCATAATTTAGATTATTGTAGAAATTTAAAAATATATGAAAATGGTGAATGGTAAATGGAAAATGGTAAATGGAAAAAGGGAAAAGGAATAAGAAAAATATGAATTCAATTTGCTAAACTCAAATAATTTAAGTGTAGAGCTGTTAAAATTTTGGCCAATAAAAAATTCTATAGAGCAATTAAATTTGAGCTCATACAAAAGCAATTAGTCATAAATTTCAAAATTATTTTATTATTTTCTCTCTCGTTTTTTGTGTATTCTTGGTTTTTTGTATTTTTTTTGTATTCTAAAATTCTATAGAAAAACGACAGATATTATAGATAACGATAGAGATAGAAATAGAGATAGAGATATCAATAGATAGAGGCAGCCCTAGTTGGTTAAGAGTAATGTAAGATGGAAAAAAAAAAATATAAAGAACTAAAAAAAATAAATGATAAAGTTTCCCATTAATGTTGTGCTATTGTTAGCATATTGAGAAGGAAGTTGCAACAAATCCTACAAATAATGTCAATATATGAACAATAAACAAATAAATCGAAATAATGGCAAATGTAGCAAAAGAAAAAGTAAAAATAAGAAAACAATTGAATGAACTCGCTCAAATTTTTTTTCTCAGTTATTTTATTATTATCGAATAAGAATAAGTTGAAAAGCAATAAGAAGAAGAAGAAGAGCAATAAAATGTAGAACAATAAGATCAAGAAATATATTAAAAATAAGAAGTGGAAGACATTAAAAAATAATTATTAAAATAAAGAATTTGTAGTGAAAGATGAAATGGCAAATTTAATGTAGACATAATCGATTTATATTAAATTTCGATATTCCCATAAAAAATTTCTCTAATGTGATTAAATAGATCGAGGCCAAACTTTCACTTTTTCAATATCAAATTTCTTTTTCATCATTTGGGCACTCACTTTTCAAAAACCTAAATTCAATTATTAACTATTGAAATTATGAAATTTTTTGGTGTGGCAAGCAAAAAAAAAAAAAAGAAGAAGAAGAAGCAGAAAGTGTAATAGAGAAAATCAAGAGAGTAAGGGAAAAAAAGCCATAATTTACAGTAAAAGTAGAAATTTATTATTAAAATTTTTAAAACTTTTTTTTATTGTTGTTGTTTTTTATAGCTTTTGTGTTAACATAATAAAATAAGAAGAAAAAAAAGAAGAGACCAAAATAATTGAAGGAATAACGTACATTGTTCTTATTATCCATTCTCAATGAAAGGAAATTCATTTTCATATTCAGCAAAATATTCTTGCGCATTTTTACTTTTATTTCCTTTTTAAAGGAACAACATTTTCAATAATATGAATATTTTCAAGTATTAATTATACTTGAAATATTCCAAAAAAATAAAAAAAAAAAAAGGAAAAGAAAAAGTGAAAAATTATATTTTTTTAATTAATGTATGCAATGTTCGAATTGAAATGATCACAAGTTTGGAATAAAATAATTTATTTGCATGTGCAATCGTTTCAGTTGTTAAAGATAACTTAAGAAATTTATTATAAACATAAATGCATTCAAATATACGGAAGTGAATGATAAGTTATTTAATTATATGAAAATCTTAGCTGGCCGCCATCATGGCCACTGCACTACTCTTCAGAGAATTTTTATTAAAATTAAAAAGGTCAAACACAAAAAATTTCATTGAAATTATACTTTATAAATATTTTTGTATATAAATATAATAAATTGAAAGTTGAGCACACACACATACACATAAAAAAAAAAGATTTAAATGAATTCAATGTAAATATGGGCAAGCGAGAAAGCGTGAAAAGCGACGAAATAAGAATAATGGCCAGCAATTTGCAAAAACATGTCATAAATATTTTTCAATTCGTTTCAAACAAATTTGTCAAAAAATATATGACATTTATACACATACACACACACACACACACACACACACACACACACACAATATACATATAATTTATTGTTATTGTTTGCGTTATATGCAAAAAAGAAATATTGCAAAATGTTCAAGCAAACGTGTAGTTCCACCCGCTCTGAGTCAAACTCAGCCGGTACGCCTGGATTCAATGGGTACCCACCCTCACAGGCTAAGTTAGATACACATAAAAAGAATTCGATTGTGCACTCGTTCGAAAATAAAACTCTAACTCTTGTCTTTAGCTGTGATCTCTTGTACGGTTTTATTCTTGGACATACAATCTCCTTCACACTAACACAAATTCACTAGTTTTTCATTTTTTTCTTTTAATATTTATTTACTTCTTTTGTTTTCATTTATTTTTTTTTTATTATTATTTTATTTTTTTTATTTACACGTGCGATCGCTTTTAATGTCATACATCGAAAGCCTCGCTGATTAATCATTTTCATGTCCGATCTCTTTTAATGACATGCACCGAATGCCTTGCTGTTGAATAATTTTCACGTCTGATCTCTTTTTGTGACATATATCAAATGCCACGAATATGAAAGCTCTCTCTTCTAATATCGCTCTCACAAACAAAGCCAGCAACGGATAACAGGACTCTTACGAGGGATGCTTTAGGAGGCTGTATTCAGAGGATAAAGGTTGTTAAGAGGTGTGGGAAAAACGAGCGTCCGACTTTTCCCTTACAAACGTATGAGAATTAAACAATTCATTCAATTCAAGCCAATCAATCCAATTAATCAATGGATCAGTCAATCAATTTTGTAAACGTTGTACAATTATTATAATTTGAGTAACATGCAAAATGCCGACCCATTTCTTTCTTCGTCTCTTGTTTTACTTTAGCAAATTTTCATATAAACTTTTTCTTAAATTTCATTGAATTCTTTTTCAAAGTTTTTCTGGCAATTTCTTTAAGTTCTATAAACTGTTTAAACAACCCTCGTACAAGGCATTACATTATATTATATAAATAAATATGTGTCAAGCCAATCACAGAGCCAGACACGAGTTCGGCACTGTCATTTACCATTTTTTGTTTTGTTTTTTTTAAATTTTGTGTACTGTTGATCTTAACTAACTAAAGCACTCAAAATAAAAAGCTAAAAAAAAGCTAAAAATTATATCAAACATTCGCAGCAGAAAGAAAGTAACATATTCTTCTTCTTCTTTTATATAAAGCGTTAAGTTTGTTTATTGATTTCTTTATTGAGACAACATTTCAAAAAGTGTTAACGCCCTCGCTCTATTGGCTACTTAAAATATATAAACATTCCATAAAAATTAGTTAATTAATTTACTTAATTTGAGGAGAGAAATTAGACGGTATCTTTAGTTTTGAAAAAATATTTCTTAACACTTTAATAACAATCAAATAAAATGTTCTTAGCAAGGAAATTTTAAAAAAGTAAATCTAAATGAAATGAGTCCTCCATGGCCAATTTTATAAAAACCCTAAAGCACTTCACTTTGCTTCACTTCATTTTATAAAATCAAAAAGTCAAGATGTTCACAAATATTTCAAGGGCCATTCGAAGGAAAAATGTTCATTTTCATAATAAAAAGATCTTTAAAGATTGAAATTTTCAATAAGGATTTTAAGTAATGCTTTGAAAGCGGCTTACATCACATTTCATATAATAATTAATTTTCAAAAAATTAAGCGCTCAGTCATGGCTCATTTCAATTCCATTTGTCTTCGAGTCAAGATAATCTCGGATCATTCAGATCATAGTTTCATTATAGAAATACAAAAATCAAATTAATTGATTGACACAAATCGATACAGATACAGATTGCTTTTCTAAAAAAACCGTTATATTTTAACGCTATCCAAATGTATCCAAAAAAGCAGCTTGGACTAAACCAAGGAAAAATCTACACAAACTAGAAGTAACTGACGATTATTTTACAGCTATGGTTATTATGCAGTGATAATGATGATGATGATGATGATGATAATTATGATGATGAAGAACAAGAAAAATGTAAAAATAATGAAATGTTAAATGAAATTCTCAAAGTAGGAAAACTCATTTACAGTAAAATAATGGAGAAATGAGAACAATTTAACAGACAGAATGAGAACAAGATAACAGAAAAATACTCCACACACTTTATGAAAATTCTCCAATTTTGGCGGGGAATTTTTCATCAAGAAAAAAGCGCAACTGTAACACAATAACATAGAAATACATGAAATGTAAATAAAATTTCTCATTTTGTTCACTTAGATTCGCTTTACTTACTCATCTGTAAAGTTTATCTTTGCTTGCTATTATAAATTGACAATTTAAGGAGTACAAATTTCACTGTTAAATTAGTTTTGCTTTTTTTTATATTACATTGCTAACATGAACATTAACATTGTTAACATAAATATGATGATAGATTTAACATTAAAGAGTGAGCTTGGAAAAATGGGATTTTTTTTTACAAAGAAAGCACATTTTGCTTGAATTTTTGTAGGTAATTTTGATACCACTTAAATTAATGGAATGCTTTATTTTGTATTTGTCATGATATGATAATTCAAAGTCTGTTTTAATTTTACCGGAGTAAATGGAAAAAGTAATCATAAACGTGGGCATGGCCTTTAAGCGATTTTGCTCCAATTTGCCCCAACTTGCCTAACCTTATTTGTATAAACTTTCGAAATTTTTATCAAATTTCAACTTGATTTTTCCGTGTTTTCCAACGCAGATTATGTTAACAACACACGGAGAGACAGTAAGATGGCCGGACGAACAAACATATTTAAATCGATTCAAAATTTGATGCTAAACAAGAATGTGTATACTTTGTAGAATTTTCAGCACTTCACTGATTTCTTTTATTATGTTGATAACATTGCCCTTTATATAAGCAACAACATTGTAGCTAAAAAAAAGTCTCCATAAATTTCAAGATAATGTTAAATGTCTAAAGAAATTTATCTTTATATTTATCTTTGAAATTCTTCAAGCCTTGAAGTTTTTTTTGTAAGGGGAATATTTATAACATTTACATTATGCTAAGCAAAAAATAACATTCATTTAAATTTATAAAATATTCATGTTAATTTTTCAAACTGTTCCCAAATGTTAATAGAAGTGTGGACACTGAGAGAATTTTAGAGAAGCAATTCTATATTTGAAGCTCATTTAATTATTAATGCTCGTTAACATATAAATGTTATTTAACTTAACAGAACATTTCAGGTCTTTCTCCTTCCATTTTTCTTCTTCAATTTTATTTATTTCATATATTATAGAAAATGGATTATAATTTTATGTAAAGAAAGAGCAGAGATCGGAGAAGAAGAAGAAGAAGCACTTTACAGTCTTTGAAAAGAGTAGAAGTTTAACAGAACTTCTATGTTGCCCAAAGTTGGTTTTTTTTGGATTCATTTAACATAATAAACAGAGAACATAACGTATAACTATAATTAACATAAATGTGAAAGGATAATAGTTGGCCAAATAGAAGAATATTTCTATTACAAATGTTAATTTATTTACATGAATTTTACATAAATTTGGGTAGCGCGAGAGGAATTTCTTTCGTACATTTAACATAACATAACGAATAGATAATATTTTACAGAAATGTAATGCACACGTAATTACATTATTTATATTTTGTTAATGGTGAAAAGGCGTGAACGCAGAGGCCAGAAGCCAAAAGCCAGGAGCCAAGGGGCCAGGGACCAAGGGGTCGTGGGTATATTTGAAATCACTTGTTAACGATGATGATGATAACCTTTCAGATTTTTATTATCAGTTATAGTCAGTTAGCTATATGAACTGCATATAATTGGACGTGTTTTGCTTATAAAAAAAGAAAACATGAAAAAAAAAACAAAACACACAAAACAAAAAGAAGACACATATATATAAGGAAACTTTAAACAAAAAAAAAACAACAAAGAAAAGGAGAAAAACACAGCAAAAATCACAGAAAAATTGCAATATTCTTAAACTTAATAATAAGTTATTTAATAATGAAATTAAAATCTTATATATTTTTGTTCCTTTTTACATGAACTTTTATATAAACAACTTCATATATGTATGTTTATATAAATAAATACAAATGATTTAATAGAGAAGCAACACCATGTGAATGTGAGTTAATATGTGAAGTTTTGCAATAACAACAACAATAATAAATATATACATTTCTATTAAAATTATTCCGAAAAATACACATGACAAGCAAAAAGAACACAAAAAAAAAACAAAAACAAACAAGAAACAACATAAAATATTTAAATATTATATGTAACATGTAAACATGAAAATGTGTGTAAACATGAAAATGTATATAAACATGTGAAAATAAATGAATAATATAATGAGAGTGTATACAAATGTTGCATACCTTCTATGGCTTTTATAAATAATTGTCACAATAAGTATGATTACAACAACAATAGTAGGTAGCAAAAAATAACAATAACAACAATAACAGCAACAACAACAACAACAACTATAACAATAACTATAACAATAATAATAATAATCTTAGAGCAGACACATTCAATTCTACGTTACATTAAAGAGGATTAACCATAAGATGAAACATTTCAAAGGCAATCGCAATAAATAGTAAAAGCAACAACCATAACAATAACAGTAACAATAACAATAATAAAATTTCATATTTAACCAATCTATAGATATATATATATATATATATATATATGTAAATATATGTAACTGTATGTGTGTTTATGTGATAAACTTATATGACAATCTTAGTCTTGTCCAAAATAAATAAAATAAAATAAAATAAAATAGAAAAGAAAAGAAAAGAAAAGAAAAACCAAAGAAGAATTAGATAATGCCAATAAAAATCGGCTTACAGAGGCTTTTGCTTTATAACACTCACAACAATTTTGGCAAGAAAAATTAGATATTTTTTTTAAAAGTGTGTAATACACTTTAAATGAAATGAAATGTTAAATATTTTTATAATATAAATAAGAAATTTAAAGTATTAGAAAGAATTTTTGTTAAACTCTAAGAAAACAATTCCCTAATAAACGGAATATGTGGCCAACACCGAAATTTCACTCTTTATGTTACATTTAGCCGGCGTGGCCATAAAATTCAATGTTATAAATTCTTAGTTATGTAAAAAAAATATATATAAATATTTCATAATTTCTAAACTCAAATTCAAATGAATTAAAAAAATTTCAGGGCAGATAACCGATAAATTTCAAATGTTGCACCCCTTTTTTTTTCTTTCTTTTGTATAATTTATGAGTAATTGTAGCAATAAAAGAAAGAAAAATAACAAGACCAAAAAAAAAGAAAAATTAAAAAAAATTAAAAAAAAGTAAAATTGTTGCATGTTACACAATAGAAAGTGTTAAATATTCTCAAGGAGCTTTAATGAGCTCTGTGTAATATGAGCGTGTCCTTTAGTTGATTTATTTAGTCGATGCTACATTTTTTTTTTTGGAACGATGTGTTGCATGCAACAACTATTTATAGTTCATTCAAAAAATGTGATAACAAATAATTTTAAAATTACAATCGATTTAGATTAATTCAAAATTAATGAACTTTAGAAATTTTGATGAGGTTTCTATGAAATTTTCAATTTAGAATAATAAAATTATTAATAAAATGAATGAAATGAAAAGTTTTGGATCATCATTTAAATAGCCTCTATTTTCTATTTATTTTCTATTTAAAATTTACAATTTCCATATAGAAAAATTTTCAGAATAAATGGAGGCTTGTTGTAGTAAATCAATCAACTACAAAATTTGTTTCAGTATCAAAGTAAATTTAGCAGAATTATTTAATCAAACGTAATTTTTGTTCCAGAAGCAATTAATATTTTATTTTTTTTTTTGTTCCATGAAATCCTAAAGTCTTATATATCTGGTTATGTAGAATTATGTTGGTTTAAATTTGAACAAGATGAAATTCCATTCAAATGAAATGGCCATATATTTGCATTTTATTTAAATGGAAAATTTTTTGTGTTGCATTGCTCTAATGTTCCTCCCAAAATCTAAATCTAAACCTAAAGAAAATCTATAAATGAATTTCTGGTTTAGAGTGAAATTAGTTTGATCCTTTATCTATACAAATTATTTGTGTTTAGAGTTTTTTTTTTTTAAACAATTTTTTTAAACATTGTATAAATATCATTATTCGATCTTTAGATCGAAACTTTTCTAGAATTTTATAGCATTTATAGAAGTCACAAAAAAAAGGAACAAAAAGTAACGATGCAATACAAATTGCATTTTATAAGATATCAAATTTATTGCTAGCATTGATCTAAGTTCCATTTGAATAATAAAAATTGCTCAGAATTAGATGAGTATCCTACAAAAAAAAAAAAAAAAAAAAAAATCGATCAAATTAAATCATCTAAAACAAATCTATAAAACTAAAATTTAAGGCTATAATTTTCATACAAAATTATATGAATATAAAAAAACTTAATTCATTTACAAAATAATTTCAATTTTGCTATTGCATTATAAAATTACAGATTCGCTAATGCAGCCTGTAAGCATCCTGCCTAAATATGAAATAGTCCTTTACTCATTATGAAATAATGTAATATTTAAAATTTAAAATAATTCCCAAAAATATTGAAATGATATGAAAGTGAAATATTTCAAGCATTTCAAGCATTTCAAGCATTTGCTTATGCTTGAATGATTTTGTTTGGTTAGTTGGATCCAAAAAAAAAAAAAAAACGCAAAAAAAACAAAAAAAAATGGCAAAATCAAACAAAACAAGTTTTATATACTCGTGATTGGCTGGAAGCCAATTGTTTAACATGTTACATATATTTAGATTTTTTTTTTTTTATAAATACATTCAGCACAAAAAAAAATCCTTAATTTTATTCGTAATATTTTAAATTAATAATTAAATAAAGCAATAACTTGATAGATTTGATTTGATTATTTTGTATTCTCTTTTCGGCATTTGCCATTTAAGCCTTAAGAATGGAGAATAATGGAGAAAAAAGCTTTTTTAGATTTGAAGTTGAAATTCCACTATAAATTTACTAAAATTAGTATTTTGCTTCAACATTAATTTTATAGAAGATTTTATAGAAAAAATGTTTATCAAAATTTGCCCAAAAATTGTACACGCATCACTCCAGATTTCAATACACAATTCACCCAACGTCGAATCCAGCCGATTTACTTTTCATTTTTTCGATTTTTTTTTTTTTTTTTTTTTTTTTTTTTTGGAAAAGCTCTATGCATTTATGGCAACAATAAATTTCTACTTTAAATCTTTTTGTAAAGCATGAGTAATAGAGTCCCAGTGTAGCGTAATATTTGTCCAATTGGATCCATTTAAAATGGGCCAAATTAGATAAAGTTCTTTTCTTATAAACTTTCTATTGATTGCTCATTAAGTCAACAATCAATTTAAATTGATGCAATTTAATGGTCATGCAGACATGCAGACAGACAGACAGACAAACAGACAGATAGACAGACAGACAACAATGAACAATCACAACTATTTAATAATACAGAAATTTAAAGCATTAGTAAGAATGTTGTGTATTATAACAATGTTGGATTTGATTCTATCAATTCATCTAATTCTGGCCAATATTTAGAGAATAAATAAGCAAATGATGTATCATTTAATTGTTGCATTTAGTGCTTTATAAACATTATAATTCATTAGATTTGCTATATTTACTTAAAATCGACATAAATTATTCGAATTGCATTTTTTAAGTGCCCTTAAAATTTATTAATTTTAGCAAAATAATAATAAAAAAAAAATAATAAACAAGGGCAGCAATAATAATCTAACAAAATTGCACAAAATCCAGAAAGACAGAGAAAAACAGAGAAAGAGACTGAAATTAATGTTGTTAAAAATCTTGTCGAGGTCGAGACGCATTTATTGCTCATAAAAATTTTAACATATAGATTAATGTCATTCGCAATTAATTCAGTTAACTTTTTTTTATATGAAAAAAAAAAACAAAAACAAAATAATTTAAATAATTTCAAAATGCAGCAGACTTTTGTCTCAAAAGCACAAAAAAAGTGAAAAAAGTTTTACGAATGGAATAATGGAAACGTCTGCGATTACAAATCCTTTTGAAGCTAAATGTTTACATTGATTTAATAATATTTGCATACAGATTATTATTCAAAAATGTAAAGCTTCTCAAAATCCAACCTCCCGAGATTTGTAGGTATACTCATTTTTTTATTATATTTGTTGAGCCCAAAATGGAAGCATCAGAGATTTTATAAAGCATATAAATATATTTGATCAGCATCAAACTCGTAAGTGATTTAGATATGTCTGTCTGTTTATCCGTTTATTCATTTGTCCGTGCGATATTCAAGTACCAATTTGGCGCAAATATTGATAGACATTGAAAATGAAGCCAAATCGTTTCAAAAGACATACCCACAATGCAACGTACCTTGAGAACATTTCTGTTTCGTTTTTTTTTTGGTTATAACATGAAAACTGAAAACAAATCAAAAACTGAAATTTGGATGAACGTCCAAAAAAAAAAAAAAATGGCACAAATTGGCCGTAATTTATCTCTCTGCCTATAAATTATATCAAGATTTGGACTCAGCCGAAAATAATTTTCTTATTTGATAGTTTTTGGAAAACATCTTTCAGTTATAAAATAAAAGGAATAAGCACTGGCCCATATTTTTTTAAGGCCTCATTTTTTCTTTTTTTAAAATACCCCTAAGTGATAAAATTAATTTAATCCTTAATTAAGTAAGCAATTCAAAGTCATGTAGTTTATTTGAAAAGAATAATTTATATCGAGACCTTCCCGGATGTTACATAAGCGTGGTATAAACTTAGTACACTTTTATTATAAAAAAATTATAGAAAGTTTTGAAAGTAGTAAGTATTTATTTTGATGAAAAATGAAAGAAAGCCAAAGAGGAGAATCAACAAAACATAAATAGGGATGACCAAAAAAAAAAAAAAACCAATGGAGGGATACAAAAGAAAGATAGGAAAAAAAAAAAACGGAAAATTGAGAAAGTCAAACAAGAATGTAAAAGTAATAAAACACAAGAAAGAATTCTAAAATCCTTTTTTTTTTTACATATGACAGTTTTTTCTTTATTTTCTATTTCTATAATATTTGCCAAAATGATCACTGTCTTTCAGTTGACAGAGCGAACAAGAATAGAAAGGAAAAAATGAAGCAAGTAAAGTGTAAAGTGAAAATCTCAGTTAACAGAAAATAGAAAATAGAAAATAGAAAATGGAAAACGTATTATCATTTTATTGATGATTGAGGATACAAATAAAAAAACGAATTATAAAAAATGATGGCATCAAATTTCTTTCTGACAGCGTCCATCGACTCTCGTCAACATAAAAAAGATTAAATTATTTGTTATAAATATAATAAAAATCAAATAGAACAAAATGGGATTTTATGCCTGAAAATGAGAGCAATCTGAAATATAAATGCATCATTTAAAATCATCTTATTTATAAATATTTTTATCTAAATGATGCCAAAATTTTGAATCAGATAAATTATAGCTATCCAACTGTTCTTCTAAGCAGGCCTTAGATCACGGTTGCCAAAAAAATTACATTAAGAATGAAAAAAAATTTTCATATCAGCCATTTTAATTGAAATGTTGTGTAGTATAAATTCATGGATAAAATGACATGTCCCCTAGTCTATCTTAATCAATTTTTGAATGCAAAAATCTGTGCCACTTTCTATTTATTTAGTAGTAATCCCTAAATTAAATTACAACGTGAGACCGATGAACCATGTTTCTACATTGTTTCTACATTGAAAGCAACAATAAACAAATGACCATGCCCATCTGGCCTGTCCCCAGTCTTATATTATTATTATTATTATTATTATTATTATTATTATTATTATTATTATTGTTGTTGTTGTTGTTGTTGTTGCTGTTTTTCTTTGAATTTTCAATGCATTATTTTATGAACACTCAAAATATTTATAAAATGTTTATTCATCAGTAGGCCAATAGTGATTGGCTATCAGGGCTATCAGTTATTGAAGAGCTATAGAAATTTAAATAAATAGCAAAAAGAAGAAAGAAGAATGAAAAAAACAAAAAAAAATTGAGCAGAGTACATAAATCAATAAGTAAACATAATCATAATAATTCAAAGACAAAATTCAAAAATGATAAAATGCCACGTGTTGATTTTTGGCATGAAAATGAATCGTTATGTTATGTTGTACATTAATATTTGTTAATATTACTAACAAAATGTTTAGGCATCATTTATTTAGTGAAATGAGTAGAGAATACTTTTCACCATCATCATCATCATCATTCATCATCATCATCATCATCATCATCATCATCATCATCATCCATTTATGGATAGATATATAAAGGCACATAAAAATACCCAATAAAACATAAAGATTCCCTAATACATTTTTTAAAAAAAATCATAGTACCTTTTCAATTAAGTACCAAAAAATTGATTTTAGCGTAATGTAAATATGATCTTAAAAAGTTTCAATATTGTATATTAACAATTATAGAACTAATTAAATTTGATTCAGTTGCATTAAATGAATGCAAATTATAATGAAATTAAATTAAAATTAAATTCAAGGTTTTTTTTTTTTTTGTTTTTTTGGCTGATTGGCTGAGAAGACTGTTTGCTGGTAGCTGAAACTTGATGAAAGTTGAGTTATATTAAAAAGAATATTAATATTAATATTATTTAGAATTTTTTGGAGGCAGAATTTTAAATAGATTATTATTTTCTAAGATAAATATTATTATTTTATCTTTTTATTTAAAAATATTAATTTTATTTATTTGTTTAATGGGAATAATTTTTGATTTATTATTAGCAAATATTTCTTTATATAAAAAAAAAAAAACGTATTGCTTTAAATTTTTATAATTCAAAATTTTTTTAAGTTCAATGTGATTTTTATCTTATATTTAAATTTATGATATTATTTATTTTCCATTAATTATTTGTAAATTAGTTTATAAAAAAAATTGATCAAATATAAAATTATATAAATATTTATTTAATAAATTTAAGTTAAATGAAACAAATTTTTCACAATAATTCATTAAAATTATTTATATTGAATTTTATAATTTGAATTATTTTTTTGAAGGAGGGGTTAAAAGGTCATGATTGAATTTATAAAGTGTTTTAATTAAAACACAAATTTTTTAGTTTTCTTTTGTAGCATAAATGAATGATTGCTCACAATTTTTCTTCAAATTTTTCTTCAAATTTTTCTTCAAATTTTTCTTTATATTTTCATAGAAATTCATTTCTACTTAATATTTAAATTTTTTATTTATACATTACCCACATTTTTATATACATATAAAGATTTTGTTTAGATATTATTAACGCGATATATTACACTTTATAAAAAAAATATTTTGAGTTTTATTAAATCAAAATAGAAATTGAAATAATGCTTTATAATGATTCTCATGAGCTTCTGCTAACTTTTATAAAGGCATAACTAACAGGCCCGGGCACATTTACATTTACATTTATAGGGACACTAAAATGCACATGCAACTTTTAAACTTTTGTAAAATAATTTTTTTATATATATTTATCATTTTTTCTTTGTTTTATACATTTCTCAACCTTTCGAAATTCTATTGATTAGACATTTTGTTTTGTTTTGTTTTTTTTTTTTTTGCATGATATCGACAATTCCTAAACAATTCTTGTATCATTTGTTGATATAACAAAAAATATGGCAATAAACAATAAAAATTGTTCTCTAAAACAGTTTTTTTTTTAAGTTTTTTTTTTCTTTACTCATCTTTTTGGTTTAGTTTTTTCTTCAATATATTTCATATCCTTTTTCTTTTTTTTCCATTATTTTATGAAAATCATACTTTCTGTGAGAGTAGTGTTAACATGTTTTCTACATCATCTTTCATATTTTCCCTTTTTTTTTTTTAATTGATTTTCTAAGCAATTTTTTTTTTTTGAATGTGAAAAAATTTGTTCTTGGTTCTTTTTTTGTTTTTTTTTTTTTTTTGGTATTTTTTAAATTTTATTTAAAGCAGAAATCTAACGCTGTATAATTTAGAATATTTCTAAATAGAAATCATTATAAAATACAAATGCCTGGTATTGTATTTCATAATGAAAATTCTCCTAAACCTTTTTCCATCTTTCATATTCATTTTCACTTTTTATATTACAAAAATTATTAAGTGCACTTTCCTTTTTGCAATTTATTCATACAATAATTTTTCGATATAACAATTTAACAATATGCCACGCCTTAATTTGAAATTATGACGAATGAAAAGTTTCAATAATGAAAATTTACCAATTTAGGCCCCAAGAGACAAATATCTTCAAGTGTTGGCAAGAGAAATATTTCGCAGAAATATTTAGCATGTAGCCTGATCATGGCTTCTTCTAATTACCGATCCATTTTCCACTCACTATATTTTAACTTAACTAAAAAAAAAAAAAACTTAAAGAGCTATGAGAAATGTTTTGTTGAGTTTTATTCAAGAATTCTAACCCAAACCAAAAAAATTGCGCAATTCCAAAACTTATTATCACAAAATGGTAGCATTTTGTTTTCATCTTTGATTGTTTTTTACAAAATTATATGGAAACTGTTTTATTTGGCTAATATTTAAAGTGCTTATAAAAAAAAAAAAAAAAAAAAGGTTTATACGAAATATGGAAAATGGAGCATACTTAACAAATATCCTTGATTGCCCTCTACAGTACAATTTATGCAAAATTCGTTGAGTATATTAGACACCCACAATAATACTTTAAATGAATAAATAAATAATAATGATAATAATAATAATGATAATGATAATGATAATGATAATAATAAGAATTCTGCAATTTAGTAAAACAGAAGAAAAAGCAATTAAAGTCTTTTAATAAAAATGGAAACTTTTCCCAATGCAAATTGATAGAATATTCTACATTTCTATCCAACAGCTCATTTTTATTTTTGCAAACTTTTGAATCAAGAACAAACAAATTAAGAAAGAAAAAAAGAAAATTATAAATCCAGTAAAAAAGAATGCTCAAGGCAAATCGTTAAATTATCATTTCACCTTCCCTTTTTCTTAAAACTTTTCTTTAAATTCGCAGAATTGCTTATGTTGTTATGGCAAATTCAAATTATAACAGAAAAATATATCGAATTCTACATACATCCAAAATAAAATATCATGGGATCATTACAAACCCATCATTATAGTTTCTATATGAATTATATTCGAAGAGACTTGTAATGCCTTGCAAAGCCGCCAATATGGCCTCTATTTGAATTGTATTCGCTGAATGCTTATAAAGTTTAAATTGATTGGGATATTTGTAGAAGGTGCTTGGTAATTTTATGTAGTTCCTTTTTGTGATCCAATTACTTATTATTACAATTCAAAGAATTTTCTTTTAAATTAAGCACTCCTTCTGATTCATGGTTGATTCCATTTTTAAAAAGAAAAGCTTCTGGGTGTATCCCATTAATAATTTTTCTGAAATACTCCTTCATTTCATTATAGAAAACAATAGACATGAAATGAATGAATTATTAATTGAATTGAACATCTTTTAAAGGGTCAAGACTTCTTTTGGTTTGTAACTTTTTCAAAGATATTTTTGAGGTTTTATGTTGCTTATGAAACAATCACACAAATCACCTACAAAATAATATTCAGAAAATATGAAAGTACAATAAATATAACAATAACAATAACAACTTAACTTAACAACTTAACCAAAGAAATGCAAAAATGAGAATAAATTTAAAAAATAACAAACAACAATAATTTTAAAAGTCTTCAAAAGATCTTTGCCTTATTGTTAAGAATTCCCCTGAAATAAATGGAAAATGGAAAATGTAAAATGGAAAATGTAAAATGGAAAATGTAAAATGGAAAATAAAAAATAAAAATAAAAATAAAAATAAAAAATACAAATGAAAATGTAAATAAAAATATAAACAAAAATGTAAAAAAAAATGTAAACAAAAATGTAAACAAAAATGAAAATGTAAAAGTTCTTTTTCCTTTATTGCAAACTTAGCCAACTAAATACGATTTCTTTATACATTTTCATATACATTTATACAGAAAGCAAAATAAAAAAATTTATTTGTATAATAATAATTATTTTGTATGCATTTAGTATGTACGTATATAAATGCCTCATGAGAATACTAATTAATCTCTAGAGTTTAATTGTTGTTTCCTTTCCATCTTAATTTTATGTTCCACCATTTTCATTTCGCTTTCTTTTTACCCTTTCGGACAATTGTTTAAATCTTTAATATGTAAAAGAATTATCATAGAAATTTGTGCGTATTCTTTTCATTTCTTCACTCACTCAATTAAATATTTATAAAATATTTATAGGTCAATGAAAAGTTTGTAATTTGGTTTTCTTGTTTTTTTTTTTTTTTTTGGAGTTTTTTAAAATTATGCTGAAAATCAATTTTTTGATTTTCTCTTTTAGAAAAAAACTTACATAATGCCATAAAATTTTGATTTTTTAATTATCATATAAAATTTGAATTTAGAAAATGTCCTCGAATTTGAGTAATCAAAAAATTGCCATGGCCTTTTAATAGAAATCTCAGCAGAATGCACTTTTTTTCGATTATTGAAAAATGAAATTCATTTATCATTTCCTAAAATGGAAAAGTTATACTTCTATCTTGTATAATATACGAGAGATGTCCTAGTTAATTTCAATTTTGTCTAACAACATTTTTCTCTACAACAAGTTTGAGACGAAATGTCAAACGAGTTAAATACAAAAAAATATTAAAAAAAAAAAGAACAAAAAACCTTAAAACTTTTCATTTAATTGATTTATTTGTTTCAAAAATTGTTTGGCTTTCTGAATGAATTCAAGAAATTTGTTTTGACAAATTTTATATTCTCAAATTTTTCAATTAATTCAAACACAATATTCAATGTAAATTAATTGAATTATATTTTGCATTGAATCTTTTGCATTTTGTTACATATAAAACAAAACTTGGAATGAAACAATTTTGTGCTGCCAAATCGATTAATTTTATCAAACCAAATGCGGGCCTTTTTTAAGACCCACATCGTAATATACATATATGTACACACATGCACATACATACATATATATATATATATATGTACATTTATGCATATATACTTTCATTTGACATTCAATTAATAATTAATACAAAAGAGGGCAAAAACAGAAAAGAAATTTAATTGAAATGAAAGTTATCGATTTTTTTTTCTTCTTAGGTTTTCTTTTCGGCAACATTTTTCCATTTTACATTTCAAAACAGATTGTAATGTACTTCTTATAGCAAATTGTATCGTGCTGTTATATAACGTTTCAATTTGAAATTTCTCATGTGGACATTTGAAAAGGACAAAGGAATCATACCATTTCATTTCTTTCTTCATATTTTCCTTTTTTCGCTCCCTCTCTCTCTCACTCTCTCTCTCTCTCTCTGCTCTCTCTCTCTCTCTGTCTCTCTCACATTATGTAACTCCCTCTATCTGACTTACTTATTATTAAGTAAAATGTATAAAGTTGAATCGTGGAAAAAAAGAGAAAATTATTTAGGCGCCCATATTCAAAAGATTTATTATGCGTATTAGTAATCAAAAAGAAAGCAAAAGAGTTAGAAAAATTGGATAAATAAAAATAAAAATAATAATAATAAACATCCAAACAGAAATAAAACGAAATATTAAAAATAGAAATAAAAATTTTAAAAGATGCTATTTTCACAAGAAACGATGCTACATCTCGAAAAATTATTTCCCTTGTTTAATTGCTAATTCAATTTATTCCTATTCCTATATATAACATGCACACATGCACAAACAAACAAACGATCAAATGCGTTGTGTACATTCAAGTCCAACGTGAACGAATAAAATTTGGGCCATGGTTCGTATAAATCAAAACATTCCAATAATAAAACTATTAGAACAATGCAATTAAAAGAAGAAGAAAAATAAGAAGAAGAAGAAGAAGAAGCAGAAAAAGAAGAAAAAGAAGAAGCAGGAGAATAAGGGTAAAAAGTGAAACTGAAATTGAAACAAAATTGAACTGAACTGAACTGAACTGAACCGAACTGAACCGAACTGAACTAAATTGAACTAAATAGAACTAAAATTGAACGATCAAACGGCCAAAGAATTAAATTTTCTGACACAATTAAGAAACAGGCATCTCTCATCCAAAGCGGTACTTGTAAAATATCGTTTCATTATGAAAAATTGCAATGCAAAAAAATTTTGTTAAAATGCGCCATAATATTTAAGAGTTGCCACTGAACGATTGTAAAATATTGCACTTAATATTTTCATATTTAATTAATTATTCAAAATTAACTTAATTCTTTTGTATTTATGTTTTATTAGAACATAGAATTTAGGTAATTTTTGTTTAATAAATTTTTATTTTTATATCCAAATTTGAGAAAAATGAATCCATTACGTTTGATATAATTTCGATTTAGTAAGTTAAAAACAAAATCATGTTATATGAAATTCGCTATTTATTTTGAATTTTCAATATGAAAATTATGCCACTTTGTAGGTATAAATGTCAATTGTTTTGCTTGTTCTACCATTTTGCTTGACATTTCTATTTTTTGCAAAATCTGATGTTAATAAAAAAGGCAAAAGTAACAAATGAAATTTGCAAAAACAATACAAAAATAATAATAATAATAAAAATAATAATAATAAAAGTGAAAAAAAAAGAAAGTTTAGAATAAAGAACAAAGCAAACAACTAGAAGTGTTACACAAATATAAATTTACACAAACGTTTAATTGTAACAATTAATTGCTCTATTCTTTCATTTCACTTAATTTGCTTCTATTTTTCTATTACATTTTTATAATTTTCGTTTTTCTTTGTCATTTTCACTATGTTTTCCTTGCTTTGCTTTTTATTTTATTTTATTTTATTTTATTTTTATTTTTATTTATATTTTTTGTTGTTTTTTAAGAACAAAATGAAAAACTTAACTATAATACAGAAACAAGCATAATAATAACCAGCGAAATTTGAGTGAAGCCAAATGTAATTGTTCGTAATTAAGAACATTTGCGCAAAAGTTTCAACAAACAAAAAAACAAATAGAAATAAAAAAAATTTAAGTAAAAAGAAAACCTCAGAAGAAGGACCAGAAACAGTTAAATAAATGAAAATCTAAATCTAGTATAAACAAAATATAGCATTGATCATATGAATGATGGCATTAAAATTAAGAGTCTCTGATATAATTTTATCTAACATCTTTCTCATCATTCTCATTCCACTCATTTACGACCATTTATTAGTCACCAGTTTTTGATTTGCCATTCGCCATTCGCCATTCGCTATTCGCCATTTACTATTCGCTGTTCGCTATTCGTCATTTGTTATTCGCTGTTCGCTATTCATCATTCGTTATTCACTGTTCGCTATTCGTCATTCGTTATTCGCTATTCGCCATTCGCCATTCACCATTTTCGAATTCCATTAACTAGTTTTAACATTCTCATTTTCACTTTCTATTCGCTTCTTTGAATCAACCTGCCTCAACCTGCCTCAACCTGCTTCAGTCTGCCTCAAACTGCCCCCAACGTGCCTCAACCTGCCTCAATCTGCCCCAAACTGCCTCAACCCTCTTCAGCCTGCCTCAAGTTGCCTCACCCTGGCTCAACTTGCCTCATCTCATTCAAAACTGTTTGTTTCCATATAATTATTCTTTCTCCATCTTCTATATGCTCTTGTCTCTCTCTCCCTCTTTCTATCTATCTATTTACCTATCTCTCTCTCTATCTCTATCTCTATCTCTGTCTGTCTCTGTTTATTTTATTCATTTACCGCATATCACAGTCAATTTATGTTTTCAATATCATCGTAAAATGTTACATTTTTCGGTTTTTTTTTTTTTTAATATAAAATGTTAATAGTCTTGAAAAGAAAACAAAAGTACAATAAAACAAACGAACTAAACTGAGATAAACGAAAAAAAAAAAAAGAAAAAAGTTGAAAAGAAAATTTATTGTTAAATCATAAAGTTTTTTTTTAAAGCTTTTCTCTCCTAAAACAATACTCCCTTGTCTTTCCATCCCGCATTTCCAATTCCATTACCAGCCCCTTACTTTCACCATACAAACACTTTCCACACAATTTTCTTTCTTGTAAAATTTTTTTTTTTTTTAAACTTTTAATGCGTTTCTCTTTCTTCTACTTTTGCTACCGTTTTCTGTTTTCTGGTTTTTTCTGTTTTTATTTTATTTTTATTTTTATTTTTATTTTATATGAATAA
The DNA here is from genome assembly GCA_023089585.1 of Melophagus ovinus. NCBI lineage: Eukaryota > Metazoa > Arthropoda > Insecta > Diptera > Hippoboscidae > Melophagus > Melophagus ovinus. Next base: position 8,082,636 of record JAKKIB010000176.1, on the reverse strand, counting down.
TCGTTAACAAGAAAACGGATGCAGAGTTTCCAACAGATAATGGCAAAAAAGTTAGATAAATATATAAATAAATGTGTTTTGGTCTCTTTTACTTCTTTTTATTACAATTATTTTATTTTATCTTTTCTTTTCTTTTGTCTTAAATTTTATACCTTTTATATAACAAATTTTGATAACATTAAATGGAGTTTCTGGAGTTTCTGGAGTCATACTTAGAAAAAATGCAATATTATAGGCCTTAATAAGCATAATAAGGATCTTAGATTTTTGCTTAACTTAGAAGCAAAAAAGATCTATTCAATTTTCAACTATTTTAATTATTTCAACAGAAGCAAAAGAAAAATGTTAATTATAATAAGCCACCATTTTAATTTAGTTACCTACAAATCACTCCAGGCAATGTTGCATTTATTGGTATAATACCAAACTAACACTATAAATTTTGGATAAGGGAAATAAAAATAAAAGATAAAATAAATGTAGAACCCAAAAAAAATCGAATGCAGTTGACTATTAAATGTTTAATATTTCAAAAAATCATATATTGTGAAATGAGAAATATTCAATAAATATTTTATAAAAAAAAGCAAGAATTTTTCTTATATTTTTTCTCTAAAATAGAGACTACAATTTCAATAATATGCATCTAAATGCAATTTTTCTTTAATAAATGACCAAATTTGTGAAAAAGAAAAAAGTTTCCTTTAATAATAATTTTTAGAAGAAGTATGCATTACATGAAAATTGATCATAAAAATCTATTTTATCTTAATAATATTAAATATCGCTGAACTTTGAGGCAACACTAAATGACACTTAAATGATAATGAGGTTTTTTTATTATCTCAACAGCAAAATATCTCACGATAAAACACTCATCGATCATCGTTACATATCACAAATCTTAGATCACAGATTATAAAAGTAGAGTATAAGAAGTAAGTTCTTTTGAGATGAAAAAAGCAACTAAATGAAATTCATGAAATTATAAGCAAACGGCATAACTTTGATTAAGTTGAAATATTTAAAAAAAAAAAAATAATAATTAAGTAAGAGAAAACTTTTCAAAAATAATTTGCCTTCTTTACGCCCATACAATAACTCACCCAACGATCCATAAAATTGGATTTAAAATTTTGAGAATGCTTATTTTTTTTAGAATTCATATGATTTCGTATAATTTGAATTTGCGCCTTTTTTTTTTGGTTTTTCTTTTGCTTTCTGTTTCCATTATATTTCATTTATGTTATTTCATTTATAAGTTTGTATGGATAAGTGTGCTTATTTATGAGTGTGTATGTATAAGCAAGTAGCACTTTTTAGTTTAAGTAAATGTTAAAAAACCAAATGGCATTATGATTATTATACGCAGTCATTAATTTTAATAATAATAATAATAATAAATAATTATAATTATAATAATAATAACAACAACAATAAAAGCAACAACATTTTAATATAAAATTCTTTTTAATTTTTCATCTTATAATTATTATTATTTTAATGCTGCTCATTGTTGCTGTTTCTTATTATTATTATTATTATTATTATTATTATTATTATTATTGTTTTTATTATTATTTTTATTGTTGTTTCTTATTATTATTGTTGTTATTATTATTATTATTATTATTCTTTTGCCCCAACCATGCACTTGTGACATGCACTGGAATTGTATATAAAATTCCCAAAGTCTTTAATATGAATCCATTTCCATAATTTTCTTTAATATTTTAAGTTTATATGGAAGGCCGATCCCCGATTTGGATACAAAATTTCTTGTACATATCAAATATATCGGATTCTTTAACATAACAAATATAACGATTTTCATGGAACAGTTGAGAAAATTGTACATTTCTTTCGATTATTTTTAGTTTTTTGAAAATGGTTCATTATTTTGGGGACTTATCATAAAAATGCTGCAACCCAAATCATTTTCAATAGAATTCATCTCTGGATCCAAAAAAAAAAAAAAAAAATTTCTTCAAAATATCTAAAAAATGGCGATTTTTTTTTTTCTTTGAGCTGGTATCAAATGGATGGAAAGTTTTTATAGGCGGTAAATTACAAAAGTTACGACACCAGGGTATATAAAATTTTTAATAGAAATATAAAGTTAAATTTTAAGAAATTTATTGTGAAAAAAAATGCAAATCGAAATTTTCAAAATAAGAGCTTTCTTTCTTTTATAATCTCTTTTTTGTGTTTTTTTGCTGAAACTTCTTCAAATTTTTTTTTTTTTTTGTGTAAACTTTAATTCGATAGTAATATGCGGAGTCGCCTTTAATTATAACAACTTGTTGTTTGTAATTGGTATTTATTGTTGACATTTTTAAGGTGAATTTTTATAAAACAAAAAAAAAAAATAAAAATAATCAGTAGGGTATAAAATTTTGTTCATGCTTTTTATATTCATAAAATGTTATACATACAACAATAATAACAATAATAAAAATAAAAATAAAAATAAAAATAGAAAATAAAAAAAATTCTGACACTAAACCGCATAGAAAAGTATGAAAATTATTTTGCTTTTACGTCTTCTGTTATTTATTTCAATTTGGTTCTCTATTTCTTTTACTTTTTTTTTTTTTTTTTTTTTGTTTATTACTTTGTTTTACCTTTTCATTCGTTACACCCATTTTATGAGGAAAGTCCTTTTTCTTAATTTTCGTTTTTCTTTTTTTGGTTCTTTTTTTATTATGTGCATTTTGGCAAAACTTTTGTAACTTTAGCTAAAACTGTTGATTAAAGTTGTTCAAATGAATGTCTTAGAAAGAATAATATTTTCTTCAAATTATGCCAAAGATAATCTATTACAAATTGTGTCAGATATTTTCGGAGAGTTAATGCAACAAATATCTCTTTAAAATATATGGAAAGGTTTTCTTAAATTGATTTTTCCAAAGGCAAAATGTTTTAAGTATTTTTTTATTTGTTATTTTCCTTAGATAACTTCAAACAATTGTTCAGGGAACTTCAGAAATTTAAGTGAATTGAATAAATGTGATCACATTAAGTCATTTTATGAATTCTTTTAGCGATGATCGTTGATTTATAATAATCAATATCTTTTGTTTAGTTTTGTACAGCTGAATCTATCACAAATATAAATGCCTTATTTGGCATTCCATACCAACCAAATGATTTTTCCGAAAGGCCAAATGCATTTTTCGATCTGTTTATCTCCGTCATATTCATATATATCCACCAAATTGTACATCAGTTGTCATCAAAAATACAGCATTTCCGATTTTACACATTTTAAGGCGGCATATGAAAATTTTGGCAAACTTTTTCAAACAGCAAAATATTGCAATATCAGTTGAAAGTAGTAGGAAGGAAAAAAAGCATCGAGTAATGAATGCTTCAATGATTGATAAATTAAGTGAATGAATCAATGAATGAATGAATGAATGAATGAATGAATGGATGAATGGATGATTTAATCATTTCCTTTTTAACATTCATCTCACAGATAAGTTTCTTTCAGTTTCTAATCGCCGGAATGAGTACATCTTTACAAAATCTTTAATATTACTTTGGCATGATTAACTAACACTATGCCATAATGCCTATTAAATTGTATTATTTTTGACTCACTAAATTTCAAATATATTTCATATATGTATAAATTGTAAAGGCGTGAAGGAAAAGCCTTGGATGGATTCCTACTAATTCTTGTAGGAATCCATCAATTTCATTTCTATATATTATTAATTTTTCAAATAAAAATATAATAAAAAGTTCAAGATTTAAATTAATATACTATCAATCTATCTTATTTCATAATTATCCATCTATTAAATCACATAGCTGATTATCTAATTTTATTAAAACTTATGCAACTTGTAAAAAAAAAATGCATTTTTAGAAAGTTCATTTTTCATTATTGCAATTTTAATCGAGCTGTATGAGAAAATGAGTTAAATCGATTATGGGACATTTTAAAAAATGATGATCCTCTTATGTGCTCTAGTAATTTAATTAATTTAATAATGACAAATTACTAATGAAATTATTTCAGTTTTATTTTAACGAAAATATTTGCCAAAAACTTGAATGCACAACAAAATTCTCATTGATTTTAATATTCTTCTGAAATATATGTAACTATATCCAAAATTACTATATCGTCGATTCAATGTTATAAATAATCAGCCACGCCCATTCAATACAATGCCATAACTGTATGATAATTAAACAAAATTTATACTTTAAATTAAATATATAAATTTCTTTTTGATTCTTATTAAATTGAATGCAAAATGTCTACAAACACATTCAAAATTTATTCTGCCATAACTTATATTACATCTTTTTCAATTTAATTCAATCATTTTCATTATGTATTTCTTTGCTACTCTGTGACATATCAATCTTAGTTCAAACATCATAACATCATTAATTTCTTGAAAATTCTCTGCAATTTCGCTAACATCAAATTTCTATAACATACTCACACACACACACACACACACACACATATATATATATATATATATATATATAATATATTAGCATGTAATAGAGAGCACATTCTGGTTTAAACAATCGTTTATAAATAAACACATCAATCTTGTTGTAAATGCACTATAAAATATCATACATTAATGGAATATTTTGTAGAATGAAAGAGAGATAAAGATAGAGATAGATAGAGGGACAATAATCAAAAATAAACAAGTGGTTATTGTATTAATTGAAATATGAAATCGAGATGAACTCTTAAATGCTGTACTCTCCACTTTAACTTGTCCATGTGAATGGACTTGAAAATATTACAAAATTGCACGTTAAAGCCCTCCAAATCGCACCCCCACTCGCCTAAAAAAAGGTTATACTTAAAAGTACAAAAAGTTGTAGTAATAGAATGAAGAGTAATGGCAGAAGTTTTCCGATTTTATACGACTTTATTCAATTTCTTATGCAATTTTATCCAATTTTATCCAATTTTATCCAATTTTATACGATTTCTCATTATGTTATTCTACAAAATAGAGCATGAATGAAGAATTGGCAATGGCAAAACTTTATCCAAATTTTATCCAATATTTACCTAATTTATACAATTTTATCCGATTTCCAATTGTGTTATTCTAAAAAATAGAGCATTGAATGAAGAAGCAGCAATGGCAAAAGTTTTTCGACTTTATACGATTTTATTCAGTTTCTTATCCAATACCTTATCCAATTTTATCCAATTTTATACAATTTTGTGAGATTTCCAATTGTGTTATTCTAAAAAATAGAGCACTGAATGAAGAAGCAGCAATGGCAAAAGTTTTTCGACTTTATACGATTTTATTCAGTTTCTTATCCAATACCTTATCCAATTTTATCCAATTTTATACAATTTTGTGAGATTTCCAATTGTGTTATTCTAAAAAATAGAGCACTGAATGAAGAAGCAGCAATGGCAAAAGTTTTTCGACTTTATACGATTTTATTCAACTTTTTTATCCGATTTTATCTGATTTCCAATTTGCTTATTTTTTTTTGTATATAAATAATAAAATACATTGACACGCAGAAGGTCAAACTTCGTCAAAATCGAATCGATGATAATACGATATTTTGTTGGACACAATATACAAAATTCGATTAAAACTTGTCCATTGTTTTTTTTTTCATTAAATCAAAAATTATTGCTTATATAAATGCAGGCTTAGAAATAATAAAAATTTAGGGATTACACAAAACCATTTCTGAATATAATTCTAAAATAATCAGTTCACAATATACCAGATGCTACAACGATTCTCCATCAAAGTTATTAGATTATAAAAATTTCGGGAAATAGTCAAGATCGACATCAATTTGTCCAACTGGATAAATAAAAGTTACTGTTACATATTTTTTATATCTACATATATATATATATATATATATATATATATATATATATGTGTGTGTGTGTGTGTGTGTACATATGATATGACTGAAACTATATGTCAAAAGCATGAAACGTAAACCTTAACGTTAACATTTACAAACAACTTAGATGATTTTCAAGCATAAAATGTCTAAATAAATAAGCAAAAGAAAAAAAAAAAAGAAAGAAAGAAACAAAAAAAAAAAAGAACCAACAAACTTTTGCATAAAATGCTTGCATATGAAAATTGTGTTTATGATTTACATGAAAAGTTAAGAAAAAAAAATGCAATAAAAATTTAACTAAAAGCAACGACAAATTAGAACATGAACATATTTGCTATGTTTCTTGTGTATTTTGCTTCCTTCTTTTCCTTTTTCCTTTTACCTTTTTGTTCTTATTTCTCATTTTTTTAATAATATAGAAATTTTCTATAAACATACAAAATTGTCTTGTTGAAGTAAAATCTTATGTCTTCTGGTGTATTTCAGCAATTTTTTTTTTTTTTTGCAAACGCTAAATAAAATGAAATTTTTCTGTGCGAAGCTAAAATGTCAAAATGATCCTTGTCTCTTATGGAAGCTGAAAAGAGATAATAAGTTTATGTGGAAGTATTTTTTATGACATCGAGCAGAATTAAGAATAGCATTCTGAACTTCTTAATTCTTCAAATTATTCATGCGATATTTCTTCAAATCAAATTTTTCTTACATATTTCACTAAAATTTTAGGGGCAAGATTATGCCCCAAGAAAGTGAAAAATGGTCCTTCAAAACTACATTCCCTAAAGTTTGAAGGAACTTTTTTTGCAAAAAAAAAAAAACAAAAACTCTTAATATAAAATATTTTGATGTAAGAAGTTTTTTTAACACATTTGATTTAAATCAAAATTTTAGTTGGCTGTTTTGCCTTTTTCTTTAAAATCAAAAAATTTAATTAAAAGTTAATCGAAAATTACGATTCTCTGGACAATTGAGTTAGCCTTTCTTTTGTTTTTTTTTTTTTTTTTGATGCGCATCTTCCAGTTTGTAATGAGCTCTTATCATATGTAAGTTCAATACAAAATATGGCCATGTAAATGGGCCTAACAAAAACCGTTATTGTACAATATAAATATGGATCAGATTGGACTATTTTTTTCTTTTTTCCCACTTGTTTTTAAGGTACTTTAAAAATGACTTTTAAACTTATTATACGGTCTTATTGAGTATTTAAGAGACCTGTATGACTTTACTCTATTCTTTTCAAGTCCCTCTATTTAAATTTGAAGAGAAGAATAGTAAGAATGGTAAGAATGGTAAAATCAAGTCCATTTAAAGTTATTAACGATTATGAAACACTTCTTAAGCAAATTGAGCATAAATATCACTGGGAAGGATGAAGTCAAGTTATTTTGATTAGTTCTTATGTTTTAGAAAAATGTAATAAAATAATTGTAAAAATTCACTTTTAATAAGAATAATTTGCTTATCATCCTTAAAAAGGTAAATACAATTTTAGCGATTTCCTTATCCTTGCTACACACTTACACTTACACTCACACTCGCACTCGCACTCGCCCATGCACTTAACCATGATTTATTTGCAAAAATTTTTATTTTATTAGTATTTCTATTTAATTTTCATTTTTGTAAAATATCCTTAAAGTAAATCTACAATAAAAAAAAAAATGCGATTTAATAAAACAATCATGAAAATTTTGTCGTTTCAAGATAAGATTTTTCTTTTCATTTCATTTTAACCTTTAAATAAAAGCAAATCGAACTCCTTGTCTCTCTCTCTCTCTTCTCTCCTCTCTCTCTCTCTCTCTCTCTTTCTGTCTCTATTTATATTTTTGCATTTGATATCGGTAGAAATGCAATGAAATTTTTCTACTTCATAAAATGAGTTTAAGATAACGCAAAACTCAATGATTGAAAAAAGGTGGAAAAAATTGGGAAAAATGCCAAAATACACATGAAGGAGAAAATTTGCAAGTAAAGAGAAAATCTTTCAGATTGCATTGCTATTGTATAAAATATTGTCAATTATAATACAAAAACAATAACAACAACACTGCAATAATAAAAAAAAAAAACCAAAAACGAAAAAAAAATCAATTCTTAATTTAAGAAATTTCTTGCCTTTAAATATTAACGAAACTAAAACAAAATAGAACAAGATGCACACACATATATACACATAACCATACATATGCATATACATATACATATATATATATAGACAATCACTTTTGAATGCAAAGGCTGAAGAGTTAAGCCGAGATGATGAAAAAAAAAAAACACTGAGAAATAAGAAAAAGTTTCAACAAACGATCTCGATACATTGACACAACAACAAACAGAAATGCTCTACGACAATTATCTTAATCGTAAATTGAAAATGCAATAATTATACTTGTACACACACACACACACACACTCATACATTATAGAAATCCTTAATTATATTTCATTTTCTTTCTTTTCCCGTCCTTTTTGATAACTTTCACTCTCTCTTTCTCTCTCTCTCTCTTTCTCTCTCTCTTTCTCTCTCGCTCGTCACTTTTCTTTCAACTACTCATCTTACGCATTTTCTTTAGTGCTATTTATTTCTTTTTGGAAAATTTTTGGATTTTTGTTTCTCGTTTTTCAAGTTTTTCACTTCTTTTTGTTGTAATAATAATTTTTTTTTGTACGTTATGTTGTGTGTGAAACTCATGCATTATACATCGTACGTGTTAAGTAAACTTTTCTAAAAATATTTTCTCACAACAGATTGCTGTTGATTGCAAAAGAAAAAAAAGGAAAAAGAAAAAACTAGAATCAAAACAGTTGTAACGCATAAAAAGGCCAGTACGACGAAAATCGAAAGTCAAATCGAGCAACATCAAGCAACATCAAGCAACATCAAACAACACGACAAAACGGTATACAACAAAATAACAAAATACGAAAAGTAAAAAAAAAATAGTGAAAGAGTATCGCACAAAAAAGAAGAAGAAGAATACTGATTTAAAAATATTTTCTTTTTGCAAAGGATTCTTTTTAATGGCATGAATTTTATATGTGTGCAGGGTGCCCATAAAATCCATATTTATTAATAGAAAAAGAAAAACAAGCGTAATACAAAAACAACAAATAACAAACAACAACAAGAGAAAAAAAAAGTGTAAATTGAAGAAAATGGGAAAAAGTCCAGCATGCTAAATCAAATCAAATTAAATTTCTCTTCGAAATCTTACTTTGAGATTTTACTTTGAGTTTTTTTTATAAAATTTCATTTCATAATGATGCCCATTAAAACTTATCATTTTCCTTTCAAATTAATAATGAACGTAAGTAAATAATTTTTGAATCAATCTATCCATCTAAATTATTATCAACAAAATTGTTATCTGAACAAAATTTTCTAAGATTTTGTAGTAAATTTGATAAAATTTTATTTAGAGATTATTAAAATTTTATGTTTATATTAAATTTAAAATTCAATTTACATTAACATTTAATCTTCAAAAATATTTTATATTAAATTAAATTTTTATAAAAAAAATTACCGAATACATTTTTTTTATAAAATTCATTAAAGTTATGCATTTTACTTCATAAAAATTCGTATTAAATTTCATGTGAATTGTGAGTCCAAATTATTGACAGTGAAATGTTTTTCTTTTTTCTAATTTTCTATTTCTCTCTTCATTAAACATAAATAATTTAATAATAATAATTTAAAGATGTGGCCACAATTCATCAAAAACTTGCTTTTTTATTGCTTTTCAAAATTCAACTTAGTTTGTGATATCATTTGAAAATTTTATTTAAATTGTCCAAAAAAAAAAAAAAACACAAAACAAAAAAAAAAAAAGGATAAGAACAACTTTTAGCCATCAATTATATTTTTGATAATGAATGCTGCCTGAATACGTCATAACTAAATTATAAATGCAAAATATTGAAGAAAAAAAAAAAAATTGCAAAAAATTCTAAAAAAAAGAGAAAAATTTATGTAGCAAAATGAAAAAATGTTTAGCGGGCAAGTTTATTGTTCATGTGTTTTTCACTGCTCGCAAATCTAATCATTTCTATGATTCTATGCATACAATGACAGATGAAGTCTATCTGAAATATTTCATTGGCCTCTAAACATAACATAAAATGCTTATTCAGTTAATTAATGAACGGACGCATCACTTCATACATAACATTTCAACTCTTTCAACTGTTTTGTTGAAATTTTGTGTTTGGTTCTTTTTTTTTTTTTTTTGTAGTTTAAGCTCTAAAACACTTTTAGACTTTTAGACTTTTAGACACATGTTAAACTTTAGCATCGCTCAAATTTTATAGGACAATTTAGATTTAACCTTAAACTATAATTTTAAGATAAATTTTAAGCAAATATTTTTTGCCACCATTTAAGGAAGTTTTTATTCTTAAAGAATTTTCGCAGAATTTTCCATTTCTTCATCATCTAAATTATTATTTGACTCTTTCTATTCCAAACAACGCTAGTTTGGCACTTTTTGAATACACTTAACATCTTAATCGAATCATTCAATGTGACAGTTGTGACAGTTGTGACAGTTGTGACAGTTGTGACAGTTATACCATAAATATATATGGTAGCGATATCGCCCACACAAGCTCTATCGATTTCTTATATATATATACATATTTTTTTTTTTATTATTAATGAGAGAGTCTCACACACATACACACACATACATACATTGTGCTAGTAGGCCTACACAGATAAGCTACATGTGATTAACATACACAAAAATAATGTCAAAAAATATTGCATGAATAAATTATAGCATGCAACTTTCTTTTTCAACTTTTGTGATATAAAGCATTGTTTTTTTTATTGTTTATGAAATTGTTGTCCACCAAAATGTTCTATTTCTTTAGATTTTGTAAATATTATGATATATATTTGAATTTTTAACAACAACAGCCGGCAAAAAACTTTCATCATATCAAGCTACATTATTTAAGGCATCATCCTTAGCATATAAATATTGAAAATAATTACAAGTATAATGAATAATGAATAATGAATAATGAATAATGAATTTAAAATTATGATAAATGTAAAAACAAAATATCTGTTAAATCTATTTAATAGAAATAATTTAGAAAAATTCTTGCTTATGCTTTATGGAAAATATCAATCAATTTGATTGTTTAAAAAAATTTCCTTTATAAAGTATTCACTTTATATTCAAATATTGATGGCTTAATCAAAGAGATCAAATTTTAATGAAATTTTTCAAATTAATAGTATTAACTTTAATCTCAGTCCAAAACATTATATTACATTTCATATAAACGAACAAATTTTCTTTATTTTAGTTGATAAAATTTCAAACAATTTTACTTGATAATTTATGTCCATTTTTAGTACAAAAAAATATATGATAATATTTCTAATGTGTATGTATAAAATTTCAAATTTTTTTAAATATGACATTTTTTTTTATAATAACTAGAAAGAAAAATTAAAAAATCTTAATGAAATCTAGAAGAGTTTAGGCCTAACTGATTTTTATATTCCATATAAAAACTTTTCACATTTATTTTTTTTTTATATTTAAAAATTGATCAGTCATATTTTTGCCTAAATTCGAAAATTATTATTTTATTTTAGACAATAATAAATATAAATAAATAATAAAATAGGTGTAAATTCACTCAGTTATTGCATGAATATGCAAACAGATTTTTTTGCAAAATAGAATTTAAAAAAACATCTACAAATAATTTTTTTGCCTTAGATGAAGCAAAATCTTACTAATCGTATCATTTCTAAGATGATTCATGCATATAAAATGTGTATAGATATATTATTGTCATTATCAGCCATATAAAATATTGAAACACTTTGATAATTGATTGCATTTAAATTGAATCGATTTACACTGATATTGCTTTGAAATTGTGCAAATTATGAAATTGTGAAACTAAAAGTACAAACATTTCTCATCTTGTTACATTTTATTTTTCTAATGTATAAATAGGTATACATAACAAATTTGTCTACTACCATAAATATATATGTAAATATATACATTGAAATTAAAAGCCTTCAAGGCATAATATTTTTTCACGTACAAATGCATATAACATATTTATAAAAATATATTTCAACAATAAAATTAATGATTGCTCATAGCTTTAATTAAATACATTCAGCCATTCCTTCATTTATCCATCCATGCATCCATCCATCCATCGATATTTCCATCTGTACATTCGTCCATCCGTCCATCCGTCCATCCATCCAACCATCCATCCTTCCATCTGTACATTCGTCCATCCGTCCATCCATTCATTCGTCCATTCGTTCTTTCATCCATCCATCCATCCGTCCATCCATCCAACATCCATCCTTCCATCTGTACATTCGTCTCTCCATCCATCACTCCATCGTCATCTTACGTCCATCCGTCCATCCATCATCCATCCATTCATCCATCGTCCATCCATCAGTATCATCCATCCTCCATGTCATCATTGTATTTCAATCCTCCGTCACATCAACCATGTATTTATCATAACACCATCAATTCCTTCATTTATAATATACTCATACATTAGTCTATCATACATTATGTATAAAATCAAACTTATAAATATTATTTAACATATATGTCCTTTATATAATTTTGTGTATATATAAACAAATGTAATGTGATAACAATTGCGGTTATGGGTAATACCGTGAATGACGACATCGATGCCGTTGCCGCTGCCGCTGCCGTTGTCGTTGCCGTTGCCGTTGCCGTTGCCGTTGCCGTTGCCGTTGCTGATGCCAATGCCGATGCCGATGTTGATGTTCAATGGACCATAAACCATTGTAATAAAATAATATAAACAGCTACTTCAATATATATTCTATTTTATATATATCATGCACACGCATACACATTAATATCATATATGTCTATTAACATCGATTTAACAGATCGACAGATACATGTAACATTTACGCAATGTAATATAATCATATAAAGTACTAAACGCAAAGAAAGTAATTTTACACTTCAACAAGTTATATTACGCAACAGGATAGATACAAACACCGACATCAACAGAGAGAGATAGAGATAGTTAGAGAGAAAAACAAAAAAAAAAACGAAAAAAAAAAAAGAAATTAATGTAAAGAAAGAATGCAAGATAAATATATAAATGGATAGACTGGTAGACTGATGGATATCATTTTGTTCCATTATAATATTATTCATTATTGGTAAGCGTGAAATCGAAAATGGGCGTAACCGCCTTACAAAATCATGTATAAATGTGGCAAATGGGAAAAGTAAAAAACCAAAAAAAAAAAATTACGGAAATTTTTTTTTAAAATGGGCGCATTCGTTTTCTTTCTTTTCATTATAAAAGATAGCCCTTCAGCTGGACTATCAAATGGTTGGTTTTCTGTTTGTTGGAAAGGTTTTGAAAAATAATCTAATACATTTGTAATTTTCAAAATTTTTACTTGTTATCGAAATTCTGAAATCAATTGTAATTAACTGCTAAGAGTTCTAAGAAAACTTCGTAAATTACGGTTTTTGTTTTTCTTTTTTTTTTTATCAACGTCCATTAAGTAAAGGGCTTTGAAGAGCACAAATTGTTAAATATATTAGATCTTTTTTATGGGGCTTGAGATAGATATATCTTTTGTAATATCAGTTGATTCAGAATAACTTTCTCTTTCGCTTGAAGTTTGTGCCTTCATATCAAGCTCTAGGTAGCAGTTTTAAAGATGTCTTGTTGAAATTTATGTACATAGACATGCTTTGATTGAAACATGAATTCGGACCATGACTTGAGATATGATCGTAACGCTCTATTCTGTATAGATAGATGTATAAAAAATATATATTTTCTAATAACATGCGGCTAAGCAGTTGTTTTTGACCTACATAATACATGTGCAAAATACTGAGCTAAGTCAAAACGTGGTTCCAAATTCTCAATCATAAAATGAAGCTTTTTGGGTGGGAATTTATTTTAATATTACGATTTTCTAATACCTCTTGATTTTTTTTTTTTTTTGACTTTTTCAACACAAGAAATTAGAAAGATAGTATTTCAGACTGAATTCTTACTCTGAAATGCTTCTCCTTCTTTATTCTTTTGGTTTCTCCTATTATTAGATATGAATGGGTACCGATATCAAAAACATCGTTAATCTATCTAAAAATCTTTATTTAACAAAATGGAGACAAATTCCATTGATCTGGCATTTTATAAGAAATTTCATGCACGTTAAATATGAAAATTACAATAATTTTTCAAGAGGATGGTGACGCCATAAATGGACGTTTGATAACATGTTTGTATCCTTTGTTGCCTGGAATTTTCTGATTATAAATATTGTATAGACATTTAGCCTCCACACCAAAAAAAAAAAAAAAAAAATAGAAAAATAGAAAAAGTATTATTTTATTAATCACATAAAGAAAGTGTACAATGAAAATTCATGTCGTAACATGATATACAAAATATAAAAAATAAAATATAAAAAATAAAAAATTAAAAATAAAAAATAAATAAAATAAAAGACAAATGAAATTGAAAAAAATATGAAAACAGGTCAGAAGTAATATGCAAATGAAAATTTATATTGAGTTAAAATTTATGCTTCAATGGAATGAATTGAATAGATAAAGTATAAAAACAGAAAAGATAAACTGTAAGCAACAATAATAATAAAAATAATAGAATAAAAAGTGAGAGAAAGAATAAGAAAAAAGACCAAAATGGCAAAGAAGAAAGCAAAAAAAAAAAAACTGCTTGAATCAATTGTTGGGTTAAGAAGCCGTTTTGTTAGGAGGAGAGAAAAAAACGAATGATGAAATACAAAATTAAAATAAATATAAAATAAAGGGAGAAAAGGAAAGAAGGGAAGATAGAAAGTAGAAGCAACTATATAAATATATTTATACAGTTTAAAAAGTCATTGAAGTGAATTGAAGCAAACTCTACTTCAGATGATGATGGTAAATTATTGCGGTCATTAAATGAATCAGACTATCTCTCTGCGTAAGAGAATGATGTAAAAAAAATGAAAAAGTTAAAAATAAAAAATAAAAATAATAATAATATATAAATAAATAACTAAACAAAAAAAGAAAAAAAAAAAGAAAACTAAAACTAAAACTAAAACTAAAAAGCAAATTAAAAAAAAAACTAAAAACGGCAGCAACTTAACTTACACTTTATTGTGTTGCTCTTGTGAAAATCTTCAGACGAATGGAATAATAAATAAATTTACAACACACACACACACACACACATATATATATATATATATATATATATATATATATCGGGTATTGACTATAAATAGACAGAATTGGTACTTTTTTTTGGTTTTGTTTGATTTTTTCTTTTTTTACTTTTAAAACATTTCCATTACAGCATTTAATAGTTTTGTAATTTTGTATATTATAAAAATTAAGTGTAACAACTTTCAAATTGTTGTAATTGCCGTACAAATATGTTACAACAATTTTTTGCAAAGGTCAAAGATAAAAGGCAATTTTCCTTTGAACCGAAATTCGAAATATTTATTGTCAATGCAGATAATTCAAATGTTTGTTTTTTTTTTGTTTTTTTTTTTTTTTTTTTTTTGGTATTTTTGTAACAACAATAAAATGTTAGACTTTATTTATCAATTAATTTAGCCATATATATTTTGAGAATTTGTAATAGTTAGAAATTAAGATAACAAAAACATAGAAATATTTGAAAATTCGTATTCGTAAAATTCGCAAATTGGTTTAGCAAAATGCCATTATGTGGGTTGAAAAAGCAATACAATCACAATTTAACAGACTTTACACAAACTCATACCTTTTAATTGAGTACTGAAACTTTCAACTTGTTGATTCTGGTTTTGCCATAACTGACCTAATTTGAAATATAATCGGTCAATCATCTAGAGCTTTGGGGGTATATAACTTTGTCATTATATTTGTAATGTCCAGAAGGAAACTTCAGAGACCCTATAAAATATATAGGGTCTTTGAAGCTTGATTAGTATCAGCATCAGAATCAATTTAGAAATGTCTGTCCATGTCCATCTATGAGTCAGTCTATTGTAAGTATTCTTCTAATCATAAAAATTTAAGATATTGATATCAAATTTGGCAGAATCATGGGAAATTCTTGCATGCAGGTTGATATTGGAAAATGGGCCAAATCGATCAAAGGACACGCCCACAGTGCAACATTAACTGTGAATGTCTCAGTTTTTTTTTAAGCAAAATTTTATAGTTTTCATCTGCAAATCATCTGCAAAATACAAAAGTTAAATACAAAAGAAATTTTAAGCAAGTAAGAAGACTATTGGTCTACAATGTCTGTCCAAAAATTATGTAATTTGAATACACCCATGAATGCACCCAAAGTTATACAATATCAAATTTACATTTTTTTATATTTCAATTTTCAATTTGCACTCAAAAAAGAAAACAAAAAAACTTAATCAGGTTCTGAATCGTAATATCATGGTATTTTGATTGGTGGTTAGTCAAGATTTGGCTCCAGTCAAATATAATTTTCTTACTTGTTCATTTTATCATGATTTTACTTTCCATTATTCATGAATTCTTGATGACAGAAAAATAAAAATTTATCTGAATAATCTAAATAAAAAAAAAAAAAAAAAGGAAAAAAAATTTTGCAAAAATTATGTTCTACGATTAAAATGATGTTGAAAATTCAAAGCTATAGCTATAGCAATTTTGCTATGATACAATTAGAATGTGAAATAAAAATTTCAATAGTAGCAACAATAATTTAATATATTTTTTTTTTTTGATAGAATTGAAACAATTTGAACTACTACACAAAATTAGTAGAGTTTAAATCCCGGGGTGGGGGTAAAAGAGAAAATTTTTATGAGAATCATTGAATGGAAAATAATTGGTCTACATTAAAATAAGGTCAATCATTTGTGAATGAAAAATTTATGGAATATATCAAAGATACATTGAAATTGGCATATTAAATCAAAACAGCCCTTTAAAATTCTATCATTTGAATCAGATCATGATTTTACTGATCATTTAAATCAGATAATCTGATCATATGCCATAAACAAAATCAACAAAAATAACTTTAGTAATTTTATTCAGCTCTGCTCTGCTCTTCACTGCCTAACATTGCTCCTACCCCATTATCCTTTTAATCTTTTCATTTAGTCCTATAAAAGACCATTTATATATTTTCTACATATGAATAAAATAAAAAAACAAGAAAAATAAAGAAAAAGAAGAAAAAACCACACTAAATTTAATTGAAGTATTTGCCTTTTTGTTATTGAATTAAAATGAATTAAAATGAAATGAAATCAAATGAAATGAAATGAACTGAAAAGAAAATTCACAATTGAAATGATTGGAATACGTGAAATTGATCAGATCAATTTATATCATTTTATATGCTAAACATGCACACACATTTTCATTTCAATTTATATTTGCATTTGCATTTGCATTTTCTATTACTGACTGACAATTGCACTAATTAATTACATTTTATAAAATCAAGGCAATTAATCAGAATTTTGTTGTTTTCATTATACAAAAAAAAAAAAAAATGAACTTATTTAAAAAAAGAAAGTGTTACAAACATTTTCAGTTTCGATTTCTAAATCGTTTGTTTTTTTTTTTTTACATTATTTTTATACCTAAAACAAAACAAAAATCTTATAACGATGAAAAAAATTTAAAGGATTCACAGATCCTTTTTTTTTCTTTATATCTTTTTTTTTTTTTTTTTTTTTTTTTTTTTAAATTTATGCCTGCTGCTGCTGAAGGCCCTCTTACATTTTATATAAGGCATGTACGTTGATAATGAAGAAGATCTTTAGTTTAAGATTTTAGCAAAAAATTTATCAACTATCAATTTATTAAGAATAAAACAATCGTAAGGATTAATAACCATAAAAATATGCATGAATTCACTACGGTAGCATTATGAGTATGAAGCCAACTCCAATGGCAATATTATAATTGATGATTGATCATGTAACTTCAAATGAAATCATTGATCCGATATTCTAAAAGCTTAGTTGAGCTTTAGTTGAGTAAGTAAACGTTTAGGCATAAATCGTATCGGAAAATCATTTGTAAGCTGAAATTATTATTCTACAATTTTTTTCTAAAATAGTAAAAGTTAAGACTACCCAAACAAAAATATACCTATTTGATGCCGTTCATATCAAAGTAAGTGGAAATGCCATTAAAATTAAATAAACGCCATCAAATTCAAATAATTATTTCACGAACAATGAACAACTTTTTAAAGCTATGTAAATTTCTAAATTTTATTTAATTTATACAAAATCAATAGTATAAATGTATATACTTTATGTATGTTTATATGTTCATATTTATTCTTATAAGTAATGAAATGAATTTTGCTTGTCTGTTTGCCTTTATACATTTTATCAATTACCTCGATAACTCGATAAAAAATATTCAACCATTTTATTCAATAAAAATGGTAACATTTGTGTAGAACATTATTTTATATATATGTATAAATATTCTTATCCATAAATTACTTGAGATAATAAAAATTGATTGCAAATATTCTTTTTCACTTTTCACTTTTCTAGTTTTACTTGTTTTTAGGAATAAATAAATAAATGTAAATGTAAATGTAAATGTAAATGAAAATTGTAATGGATGGATTTATTTTCTTTCCTCAATGCACAATTTTCATTTGATTATAACAATTGACTAAACATTTCAAACCTTAAAAATATTATTATATTGTTATGCTGTAGATTCTTATGAAAAGCATTAAAATTATGAAGAATAATATAAAAATATATTATAATATAAAAATAATTATCATTATTATTATTAACATTATTATCATCATTATTATTATAGAATAATAATAAGAAAAAAAAATGGCAATTTTGAAGGAATCAAATTACATCTCGTTCGCTTTATTCATATTTTCATTTTCGGCTTTTTTGTTTGTTTGACAAAATTTTCATACAACAAAATCAAGATTAGAAATTTTTGTGCATGTTAGTTTCATTTTTTATGAAAAAATTTGATAGATAAAGTCCTTTCATATAACACGCTATGAACTCTCAATTATATTTAGTTTATATATTTCTATTCATTTTCTATACGACTTTGCTGCCTTAAATATAATTTGTTTGCACGAAGTCCATTTACATTTGTCTTGAGAAATAGCATTATCTTTTGCTATGCCGATCTGCTCAGATACACTTTCTGAAACGATTTCATTCCTTCATGCCCAGCCGCTACTATTTCTGCCTAACCGGTGTGTGCGCTAATGTATGCCCATATAAATTTTACTATTAAAGTGCCAGGCCCGTCCATAGGTAATATCTACTTAAAATGGTTAGGATTAAGCCAATTTTGGAACCCTTAACTAAGAATGGCGCAGTTGATTCTTTGTCAGAAGTCAATTGTACAAGTTGGCCTTAATATGGAAAAAAAATTTGCAATTTAAAATATTTTTTTTAATAAGACTTGATGCAAAATACTTATTTGACATATTAGGCAGGCCATATCAAGATCAGGATTGATTGATTTATTGAAGGGCCTCACATGCAACACACTTTTCAAATTATTCATGATTGTTTCATCATATTGAACCAAATGATTTAGGGTATTTAACAGTTGACCTTACCATGCACTCAATATGAATGTTATTTATTTTGTTGATTTCTTTTATGCACACTATTTAAGTGTTAACAGAGAGAAAAAAAAGAGAGAAAGAGGGAGAGAGAGCGTTCGATAGTTAAGCAATCAATAGTGCTATTTTTAAGTGCTAACATGTAAATTCATTTAATTTGTATTTGCTCATTTTTGTTTTGCTTCTCTTTTTGTTTTTTTTTTTTTTTTTTGGTTGCCATTATTTTCAATAGAGAAAATAACCACAAAATTGCTATCAAAGCCTATAAACACGACATTATTTGTATTTCTATTTGAATTCATGTCAACTAACTTTGATAATGATAATGATAATGATGATGAAAATGATTGCTAATTATTTCTATGTATTTTTTTTTCATATATTGCCTTATAAATAAATAAAAAAGAGTAAAAAAAAAAGGAAAAAACAACCAACATAAAAATCGCTGATTTTCTCTGCATTTAAATTATTTGAATTCATACAAAATTTACAATATTTCGATGGCACTTAACAATTGCAACAAGTTTATAAAATAAAATAAAACTAAATATAAAAATGAAAATAAATAATAAGTTATATTTTGAGTATCCAACATTTTGTTATATTATAAAATTTTTCTAATCTTTATCAGATCTTTCAAAACTACCTTAAATTTACAACGTTAATTCTTTATTCTTACAAAAAAAATTCTCTAAAACATTTTTAAAATATTTGTATTGGCAATTTGTTGCCCGATTTAGCAATTTCTCTTTATCAATAGATCTTAGATCAGATTATTTTCTTCTTCTTAAAGCTACCATCTTAGATTTGATAAGGAAAATTCTATGATATTTTTATCTTAAATGAAAAGAAAAAGGGGTAGGTAAAGATTTCATATAAATTTTATTAGAAAGTCGCAGTAGCGTAACAAAAAAAAAAAACAAGAAACTTAACAGAAAAACGCTATGTTGCCAAATTTCCTCTCTTAATGTAGATCGATTTAGTACAAAATATGGCAGCATAATTTTAATAAATGCTAACGTTTATTCTAAAAAATTAAGTTAAAAAAAAATTTTATAAAATTGCTAAAAATCTCATTTTAAATCTCCAAGCACTTGGTTGACAATTCAGTATAAATTTCGAATAGATGGATAGACATATGTAAATCCTTTCAGATTATCTATGCTATGCTAACTATGCTAACTATAAAATTTCCTTTTAAATGTTCCAAACATTTGGAAAAAGCAATTGAAATGGCAAATATTTTTTGAATAATTAATTTTACGTGCTTCATGCACATAAAAGTTTTATGTAAAAATATAAATCAATCTACTTGATTTTTACATGATTAAGTGTAGTGCACGCAACAAATGAGTAATGATAGATATATTCACAACACACACACACACACACACACACACACACACACACAACAACAACAACAACAACAAACACAACATTAATAGTTAAGTCTTTTGATTTTTTGTTCATCTCTTTGAACATTTCAAAATATTTTTTCATACGAAATTATTTAATGAAACTTTTAAAGCGTTGTCCATTTTCAATTGAAATTTTTTCCACTAACAATATAGAAATATGCTTTTTCAAAAAAAAAAAAAAAAAAAAATCCTAAAGAAAGGGCCAATTCCGGAAAACTTCTACATTCGAACCATTCGAATTTTGCATTAAGGATAATTTTTCTTAATGAGCAATAAGTGAAAATACAAAAAGGGCAAAATGATGGTAACGTTCCATATTTTATTATATATAAAATTTTAGATGGGTGCGTTCGATCATAGTTCATAGCTAAGATATATAAATAAAATCGCAAATACTTAACGATAGATTTAACAAAATTTCATAGATCTGTACAAATTTTACATCAATAATTTTTGCAAATATCTTGATATTTTTATGGACTGGCCCTCAAAATAGATCGATAGACTTAGCTAGATCATTTCAAAATTTTATGTTAAAACTTTTCAATATTTTGTTTATTTGAATTAAATGATGATCAAGAAATTTACTAAGCTCGTTTTTCATTTGAATAATTTCATTTATTTAAATTAAATTAATAGAATTAATTTGGAAATACTTAAAATAAAATAATAAATAATGATAATAAAAAAATAATAATAAATATATTTAATGATATCTTCTTCTTCAATTATAAAATTTTTTTTGCCAATTTTCATTCATTCTCTTAGCTTTTTCATACTTTTACAAAACCTTTTTCTAAATGTTTTTTCTTCTGTTTTTTCTTTTTCTTTTTACTTAATTTTTTTTTTTTTTTTTTGTGTTTTGTTCCAGATGTTGTAATTACAAGTGCCAAATATATGAAGGTATCTCAATGGCCCACATGAAAATTATGGTATTAGAAAGCGGTTCTATTGCCAAAAGAATTGAAATTATTTCAATTGAAAATGAATTTAATGAAAATGAAATGGTAAAGGCAGAAATAATGCAGGCGCTATATTATTAAATAATCGATTCAATAAAATACTGATAAATCAAATAAAATAGATGATATATTAGATAGACAAATCGATTTCATTATTATTTACATTTAAGTAAAATCTTCTTTTTCTTTTTCTTTTTCTTTTTCTTCATGTTATTTCTCGTTTACCCTTTTTTTTCTTTTTTTGCTTTTTCTTTGGATTTTTGCTTTTCTGTTCTGTGTCTGTATTGTATTTTTTGCTTTTTACTTTTTTGCTTTCTGCTTTAGACAAAAGCTAAAAAATTAAAAATTGATAAAATCGATATCAAAAAATCGACACAAAATCATTTTGGAAAAATTATCAATTCAAAGAGCATGCAAATGGATAAATTACAAGAAGAAGAAGAAGAAGCAGAAGAAAAAGAGCCCAAAAATAAAAGTACCAACCGAAAGAGCAACAAGCAGATGGGCAGCAAGGACAATAAAAAAAAAAGTAGGAGCAAGCCAGAAAAAAGGAGAAAAATCGTATTAGAAAATATCATAGAAAAATTTATTAGTCATATGAAAATTGCTTGCCAAATTTCAAATGCTTTCTATAATAATCATAAAAAAAAAATCTTTAGAACGGTATCGGCTTAATTTGTTATAGCAATAATTATTTTAGAAAATTATTGCGATATTAATGCTAATTATTTTAAATGTGAAAAATTGTGCAAAAAATATAATAATAATAATAATAATAATAATAATAATAAAATTACTAAAGAAACGAAATAATTTCAAAAAAAGAAGAAGATAATAAAATTTAGAAATTTTTCTAGATCATATAAAATAAATGGATGAATCGGAAGCAGTAAAAAGATATATATGTATGTGTATACATAAATTTATATAGAAATTGATCTGCCATAAAATCACTGCCAATTGCCCAAAAAAGAAAGTTAAAGAAACAAAAAAAGCCAAAAAAAAAAAAGACGTGTCCATAATCGAACAAGATAAATAAATAAATAATGCATTAAGAACAGAACAAACATAACAGCATAATAAAGATACAACATCAATAGCACAATAGCAACAATAGCAACAATAGCAACAATAGCAACACTAAAAAATACTAGCAACAGCAAAAGAAAGTAAATTAGCATAAAAACCATTAAAGAATTAGGGTAACGGTATTAAAAACATTAACAGCAATTATGGCAAATGGTAACAATAATAATGTGATGAATAGTGATGATGGTGATGATGTTGCTGCTACAATTGCAACTGCAAACAACATATTTCACGATGGTCAAGAATTCAAATTATATTTCTTATACGTTAATAATTAAGTTTTCTGCATACGCATAATCCGCTTTAATCTTCACATTCATAACCAATTTCATTGTTATCATCCATAACCTCAATATCAGCTTCACTTTCATATTTATCAGCATCATCATCATCATCATTTTCATTATCATTTTCATTATCATTATCATTATCATTATCATCATTATTATAAAGCAGCAATTTATATAGGAGCATTTTTACAATGCCATTTAATAATACAGGAAATTTAACCAGATCAGAGGAAGAGATTGGTGAATTAGTACGTATGGTAGCCATCTCTATTATACTGGGTTTCATGATATTAATCACCATTATTGGTAAGTTTATTTTCTATAATCTGCTCTATATAAATATTATTTCTTTTTTTTTTTTTTCAATTTCACAATTTAACATAAAATATGTTATATCAAAATTTATTGATTATTATTATTGTTGTAAATTTTATTACATATTATTATATTTATATATATATATATATATATATATATATATATAAATGCCTGCATTATGAAATCGCAATGAGAAACTTTAATTTCCTCAATAGTAATATATTATTGACATTTAATATATAAAACATTTCTAAAATAATTATGTATAACTTTTAATTGATTGATTGCATGCCAAAATTGAATATTTTTCATAAAAAATAAAATGTATATAAAATTTTTAAACGATTTAGCAACAATTCTTGCAATATCTTTCCATTTGTACCATTATGTTAAAATGTTTAAAATTATTTATATATTATCATTTCTGTTGAATTAATTAACTTAAATGAAACTTAAACTTAATCAAATCTAACATAGCAATGAATTAATTAATAAGTTGGAGATTCCAACTTATTCTGATATTTGTAAGTCGTCTTAAAAATTGTTGATTCCATTTCAAAATATTTATAATTCTATTTTATCTTGATCATACATTGTTTCCATGGCATGGCATAGCATATCGTAACATAGCATAGCATAACATAGCATAGCATAGCATAACGTAGCATAGCATAGCGCAGCATAACACAGCATAGCATAACACAGCATAGCATAGTATAATGCAGCATAGCATAACGCAGCATAGCATGGCATAGCGTAACATAGCTATATCCTTACCCAAACGTAGGATAGTTCAATATAACAGTTTTATTGTGAAAATTAAAATATTTTGAAAATTATGTCTTGTAGCTCGAAAATAACTTTACATGGACAGACATTAGGCGGATAGGCCTAAATCGAATCGAAGTAGTGAAACTGAATCATTTGGTATAATCAATTTTTGTGAAGCCTAACTCATTTCCCTTTGGACGTTACAAACATCTGCATAAATTTATAATACCCTGTATAATAAGTGGTGTAGCGTATGCATAACGCAAAATATTATACGATTACATAAAAATTTGTGTATGCAAAAATCTTATAAACAAGTACATCTGGGTGTTCACTGAGTACACTTTATGTTATCTAGTTAGTGTATGTGTGTGTGTGTGTGTGTGTGTGTGTGTGTATGTATGTAAATTCCTGCATTTTAAATACATATGTACATTATGCATACACATGTATATTTATATATTTACATAATAACAACAACAGCAACAACAATGAGAAAATAAAAGGAATCTCAGCAGTTTCAGCAGTCTCAGCAATCTCACCGTAGTTGCAAATAACGGGGATCATTTAGTGTAGCGTATGATAGAATTCACAGAGTTATTTATATCAGTTGACAATTATATGGATGAAATTGTTGTTGTTGCCTTATTTTATTGTTGTTCATGTTGTTTGTTTATTGTTAGTTAGTTGTTTGGCTATTTGTTATTGTAATTGTTGTTGTTGTTGTTTGTTGTGTTGTTGTTGTTGTTACTGTTTATGCATAATGTCGATTCATTGAAGAGATTTGTATATTAATCCAAACATTCTTTAATACTCACATACGCACACACATACACAAACGCGCGCGCGTATAACACACACATGCAAAGCAAATACGGGAGCGCTAATTCATTTTTGTAGATGCAGAGTTAAAGTAACATGAATAAATGGACCATTTCTGTCCGGCATAAATACAAAATAATTTATATCTAGCTCTTTCTTTCTTATATATATATATATATACCTATAATATATATATATATATATAATATATATATAGTGTGTGTGTGTGTGTGTGTATGTGTGTGTTTGAAGAGTAAGAATAAGAATGCGAGTGTGACTGTGTGATGCGAGTTGAGAGATTTAATATAAATTGTTGATAAAAGGCCTACGAGACGTTTGAGTTTGTTAATATAAAACGCACACACATACACATATACACAAAGAAAATGAAAAAAGGAAGAAAGAAAAAGAAAAACGTCATAGATGAAGGTCTGTATACATTTATTCATTGATTCATTCAGTCATTCTATTCATTCCATTCATTCATTCAATCATTCATTTCATTCATTTATTCATTCATTCATTTGTTCATTGTTCAATCATTCAATCATTCATTTTATTCATTCACTGATTCATTCATTCACTCATTCATTTGTTCGTTCATTCATTCAATCATTCATTCATTCATTTGTTCATCCATTCAATCATCCATTCAATCATTCATTCCATTCACTCCATTTATTTATTCATTCATTCATTCATTCGTTCATTCTATTCATTTACCACTGGACTTTTTTCTACACTCTTCAGTTTACAAAGTATTTCTCGTTTTTATTTGATTTTTCCTTGCTCTTATTTTCACTGATACTGCTGCTACTGTTGCTGCTGCGGTGTCGGTACAAATATTTCTTTTGTTATTGTTACTTGTTATTATTTGTATTGCTACTTTCATTTATTCACTCATCCACTTTAAAATTTTCGTAAGATTTTAACTCATTAAGAATAAATTCATTTCTGTCATTTCATTCACCCTTTTTTTTTACATTATACTTACTTTACATAATTTTTTACATTTTATTTACTTCTTTTCTCTTCTCTTCTTTTATCATGAAAGCAAATTATATTCATTTAATTGAAATTTAATTTAATATCAATTTAATGACAAAGACCGTACACATTTCCTTTAATTTCATATCACTTATTTATTACAGTGTTCAGATGTAAAAGCAATAAAAAGAAAACCGAAAAAAAAAGTGACGCCTATAAATTAAAGTTTGATTGTGGCGTTTGTCCCTTCAATTGATAAGGAAAATTTCTTATCTAAAACAAGTACGTACAAAATATATCTGCAATTGATAAATTGAGAAAATGTTTAGAGCAAAAAAAGAAAAAAAAGGATGGACAAACAGACACGTTTAAAATATCATTCAGAATTGAAGATTAAACAAGAATGATAAGACTTTCAGATCACTTTATTTATATTTATTTAAATGAACTTTGGTTGAAGGAATTTGTAAAGAAAATTTTTTTTTATGTCATGGCAACAATAAAGAATAAGAGGAATATTAAAACAATGGCCAGCAATAAAGACTTTACAAAATTGCTTAAAAGTCTAATCAAGCATTTTATTACACTATTTTACAAAGTTACACTTTACACTTTACAATTTATAATTTACAATTTATAATTTATAATTTATAATTTACACACTTTATAATTTACAATTCGATACTTTGTTTATATTGTTCTATTTAATTCAATTATCATGCTAAAGGCATGAAGTTAAAATGAATTGATTTGATTGATGGGGAAATGAAATGAAGATTTTTATAACAATTTGTTTGCTTGATTTAAATGTTTATTTATATGATAATAACAATTTAAACTTAAATCATTATTATTTATGATATGATAATATTTTTAAAAATTTTTTTATATCGCAACTTATAAATTTTATAGCACAATTGTAAATTGCATTTGAAATTCATTCAAAATATCAGTGCAATCAATTTTCCATTATCGTTAATCTGAATGCCATCCATTCTAATCTCTATCACCTTAGCTTCGCAAGGAAAGTACTAAAGGAACACATGGAAAGAGAAAGGGAATGTGAGAGGGAAAAGTAAAACAAAAAAAATTCGATTGATTTAGTAAGCCATAATTTTCTTTATTTGTACATTAAAACATTAAAACATTAAAACAAAACAACAAATGTTTCAGAATCGATAAAATTGTCACACACATACACACACACACACACCACACACACACACACAATGTATGTATGTATGTATTAAAGCCACCAAGTATTTAGTTTTGATTTAAGAAATTTCCCACAAACTTGCATTCAAATTTAAATGCAATGAATGAATGAATGAATGAATGAATGAGCATTAATCAATAAAAATTGTATAATGATATTTCGTAAATGATATAATTCTTTTCCTGTACAAATTGTCCTATTTTTTCAATTTAGATGATGATGTCTCATATTTTTATGTTTTCTCTTGCTGTTGCTACCTTTCTTACCTTTCAATTATTGGAAATATCTTTATAAATGCAAATATTAACTTAAGTTTAAAGTATTATAAATTTTATAGGATGATAACAATAATCATAACGACAACAACAATAAAATAACAAATTTCCTCCTTTTCAGTTTTTTTTTTTTTTTTTGCACGAGTTTACAAAATAGACTTAACACAAGTGACATCATTATTTAGAATCGCCTTAAAAAGTCCGCTCTATGGTGTGTGGTTCATTAACTGAATCAAATTTGTTACACTTATTTATTATAACCAAATCATCATAAAGCAAAAATTTCCATTAGAAGAAAATATTCAAAATTGTAAAGTTTTTTTTTTATAACGAAGTTTTTGAAAAGAAAGCTCGAGAAGCGATACTTAAAATTTCCTAATACCAATTCATGTTAAATTGTACACATCCATAAATATTTCATAATAACATTTCATTCAAATATCTCTAAAACTGAGGCCTGTAAGAAATTTGTATGGACGACAGAAAGACAAACCGGGCAACCCGGCAATCAGGATGAACCGGAGAATTGTACAATGCGGACAATTCGGCCATTGGACAATCCAGGTAATCGGACAATCAAGCAATCGGATAATCGGGCAATCGAACAATCCGAACAATCGGACAATCCGGACAATCGGATAATCCAGCAATCGGACAATCTGGCAATCAGACAATCCGGCAATAGGTCAATCCGTCAATTGAAGAATCCGGGCAATGGAAAAATCCGGGCAATCCGGCAATAGGACAATCTGGCAATCTGGCATTAGAACATTCCGGACAATCGGACAATCCGGACAATCGGGCAATAAGCAAATAAGCTCAAATCGATTCAGAATGTAATTCTGTGATCATAGGCAAACCAACTCAAACCTTTGTCGATGTTACATAAAATTGCACAAACTTACAAAAACCCTTCTATCAAACATTTTATAAAAAATTTATGTTAAATGAAAATGAAAAGGAAAATTTTAAATTGCCTTTAACTATGTAAAAAAAATGCTTGCTTATATATGCTAATGTTGTTTGTATATATTCCACGGATCACTTTCATTTCAATTCTTTTATTTGTCTTTTTTTTGCCATATATTTTTTTCTTAAATTTTCTTGAATAAAAATTTTCTTTCATTATCGTTTTCTATGGGTTTTTCTACTGCTTCTTCTTCTACTTCTTATTTATCTCTTTATATTTCATTTCAGGTAATGTTTTTGTGATTGCTGCCATAATATTAGAAAGAAATTTACAAAATATTGCCAACTATTTGGTAGCATCATTAGCTGTTGCCGATCTATTTGTTGCATGCCTTGTTATGCCATTAGGTGCCGTTTATGAGGTAAATATTATCAAGTATAATATAAAAGCTATAGCGTAGATCATTTCATTATCTTCCATTTCATTTCATTTCATTTTGCATCATAACTACTTAAGTGACCAACTTTCATTATGCTCCAATATTTTTTATATTATTATTATTAGCTAAACATTTTGTATGGAATGTATGGTATATTATATTACATTTGCCTTAAAGTTTACATAAATATTTTAATATGCATTAAGATCAATTCCATTTATTTAAGCGCCACAAATGCTTGTTCTTTACTTCCCTTAACTTCTCTTACCAAATTTTTTTTACATTATCCTTCTTAATATTTCCCGTTCATGATGTTTAAGTCTTTTGAGAATTATTTACATTATTATTTACATTATTATTTACATATGATAACAGTAAATGGTACTTAACAATAGAATATAAATGTATTATAATTTGACATTCTATTACATTAATATTTATATTAAATAAATAGCAGAGATATGCGAACTCTTAACTGATCTCCACAAACTCTTGCCTTGTGACAAGATCAAGTTATCGCCTCAAAATATTGTTTTTGATAATGCTAGGCCAAGGCATTTATAAATCGATTTGCCAAAGTCAACGAGATCTCTAACTTTTCTTTGACCTTAATTCAAAAAATAATTAAAAAAAAAAATTAAGAAAATTATAATTATATAAATTATTATTCAAACGGATATTTAAAGTACCTTAAAACATAATTGAACATACTTAATTTTGGTCTTAATGTTGTTAGACTTTTGTAAATAAAAAATCATGAAACTTTGCATAGAAATTCAAATTGTTCGAACAATTTAGATGCAAGTGGTCTCATTAATTCTACGTAAGATCTTTTGAAATGTCATGTCACCATGTAACAACAAGTATCAAAATAATTTAGCAATTTAAAATATTTCAAATATCTAGACTTTTATAAGGCTTAATAAAATTTTGTACATCAAATCGGAAAGTTTTATGAAATTTATTAATTCTCTGAGAATTGAGAAAAATACGATAAAAGTCCAAAAACTTTTTATCAATGAATTTTGTAGTATGCTAGTGGTTAAAATAGAGTTTCTCGATTAGAGATTAATGAGTCTTTATACTAAAAATTTAAAAAAAATCACTCTTCGTTTTTAATTTTTAACTAAATATTTTGATTAGAAATTAGAAATTCGTAAAAGTTTTTAAATCAATTAAATGCAATAAAATGGAACTAAAGCAAGAAAAAAAAAGTAATGGCAAGAAAACAAAATAAAATGCAAAATCATAATAATAATAGTTGTTGTAACTTGCTGTGCCATAAAATACAATAATTCAAATGACATTTTCACATTTCAAATTTCAATTTTTACGCGATAAGCATAATATAAAGTGCGTACATAAATGTCAGAAATGTACTTGTTGCTTTGTTGTTAGCACAAATAATGCATTGTTGCATTTAAAGCATTAAAAATGAGATTTTTGATGCATGGGAATGAACGGCCCGACTCTCTAAAGTCGGGCCAGGCGAGAATTTAATCACACAAAAGGTAAATGCGAGCACAGTTTACTAAAGGCCGGAAATTGCTTATATACACATTTAGTCATTAGGTTTGTAATGTAGGATCTACACAAAAGATCAAAATTCTAAATCCATTTAAACGCGTAGTGTCCGTCTGTCCATCTCTATATGTTTTTTGTTTGCAAAAAAAAAAAAAAAAACCAGAGATAGCGACTTTAAATTTAGCAGACCAATCAACATGAAGTTCATTCAGTTTGATTGGTATTGAAAATGGGCCGCAGTGAACGAAAGGGCCCGCTAACGACGAAAGATGAACTGACATTTAGTTACCTTCTGTTTGTTATTAAGCGTCAAGCTTATACAAAATAGCCACACCCAGCCCAAAATTATACAACTTTAAGTTTTATGTTAGTGTTAATGTGTGAGTAATCGATATCCAAAATTTTGCCCTGGCTTTCTTGCTTACTTTAATTTTTTGCGAAATAACTTCAAATGCACATTTGAGACGTATAATTTTTTATATGGATATGGCACACATTGCCATTCCCATGAACTACATGGAAGAGGAGAGTAAACTTAGCGATAAATATTATTCAGCCTTGCCGAATATATTCAACATAGATTTCATGTAAAAACGACAACATTTATCCATTGAAAAAATGGAACAGTGTAAAAAAATATACATAAAATACGCTACACGATGTAAAATTTTCTTCTATTTATAGAGGCTTGTAAAAGTAACTGTACATAACGGTACTGTGCAATTATCAATACCAATTATATTTAAAATTTATATTCTTTTCATTTTATAACCCTCCCACCAAGCATCCATTAATATCTATATATTTGTCTAACTCACTTAAATTGCGCCATCAAAAAATTTCATTAATTTTTTTTTTTTTTTTTTGTGTTATCATAACTTTTACTTTTACCATAATATTTAACATTCATTAATTTATTACAATTTAAATACAAAGGATTAATATTATCCCTTAAATATTACACTTTCACTCCTTCACTCGCTCACTCGCTCACTCGCTCACTCTCTCTCTTTCCCTCTAGTTTTGTACATTTCTCTTTCCTATCATTTTATTTTCCGATTTTTGTAACTACTTATTATTAAATTTATAATTTATTGAAATAGTCAGAGAATGTATATATGAGAGAGAGAGAGAGAGAGAGAGAGATAGAGGGAAAGAGAAAGTGAAAGAGAAGAAATAGACAGTGACATAGAGATAAGGACGTGTGTATATAAAGACAGTAATTATCATTAATGTCATTAAATGTTTTATTACAAATTATCTCCCATCAAATAATTATATAATTGTTATTGTTGTTGTTATTGTTATTGTTATCATAATTTTCTACATACATTTATATTTGCCTTTTTATGCCCTACACCACTTGTAATACAAGGTATTATAAGTTTGTAACACCCAGCAGGAACTGAGATAAATCCCACCTTATGCTATGACTTCCTAATTCAATTTAAGTCAGTCTATCCATTTGTCTATCTGTCTGTCTGTTTGTGTATACGTATAATGTCTGTCCATGTATATATGTTATCCAACCACAGGTCACAATTTTTCTATTATTTAAATAAAATTTGACAAACAAATTTGATTCTGATCCAAAGACAAATCCTCTTGAAAATGATTAGAATCAGACTAAACTTACAATCACGCCCTATTTAAATTTCTTCTTAGAAAAAAAGCTCTTTATATAAACAAAAATTATAATTTTCAATAAATTTTAATAAAAATTGTTACATTATAATTTTTTGATATAAAAACTATATGCAACATATTTAGTTCAGATCGGTTCATTTTTTATGGCTACTTCTCATAAAACGGCCTGACTGAAAGTTACAATTTTAACTTTCATTAAAATTCATTCATCATTCATTTTCATAAAAATATATTATTTTAATGAAAATTTGCCATTATTTTGTATATTTGATATAAAAACTATCTGTACCAACTTTGATCCATAATGGCAAATTTCTAAATGACCGTCCATATGAAGTATTTTTGAAAAAATTTTCAAATAATTGAAAAGTTGCACTTAATTTGTTATGCTAATCTATAATTTTTTCATTTTTGATTTTCTAAACAATTTAGACCCTAAACACCTATAAAATTTCCACTTGTAATACCCTACAACAATTCGCACAATACCAAAATCCTATCTGAAATTTTTTTTAAATTTTTTTTCTTTTTTTGTAGATTCTCACTTTTTATTTGAATTTATTATGATAATACGAATCGACATGTGCATTCAAAAAAATGTAACCAGAATGTCTCCATGTATAATTTATATGTTTCTACAGATCAATACAATAAATTTTTGCAAATTTTTCCATTATTTTTAATTTATATTTGTGTTTGTAGTTTTCTCTTTTTTTTTATTTTTTATTTAATTTTATTCTAACTATTAATTTTTAATTGATATTCTTGATTAATAAATCATGTCAAATGGGAAAATCATGTAGGGTCTTTAAATATCCAACACCATTTATTATACATTATTTCTAATAAAATTTTTTATATTAGAGAAAAGTAATAAATTTATATTTATATTTAAATATTTAAATATTTCAATATTTTACTATTTCAATATTTTTATGAAATGATAGATTAGTCAAGGTTGGATTTTGGGGCCAGAATTATGTGATATTTGGACATCGTGTGATGTATTATGCTGTACAGCCTCAATATTACATTTAGTTGCCATTGCTGTCGATCGGTAAGTTATATAAATATATATATAATATATATATATATATATATATATATATATATATATAATCTAGATTTTATTGAATGAAATTGGATAATAATCTAGAATTTATTGAGAAATATTAAAGTTGAGATAGGCCCATCATTTATTATACCAAACGACTTGCTATCACTTTTTGCTATCACTTCCACTTTCTGATTCATTTTATATCAATCTATCCACTTGTCTGTCTGTCTGTCTGTCTGTCTGTCTGTCTGTTTGTCCATCTATTAACTATAGATGTAATTTTTTTTATTAAGCCACCTTCATTTCATTCCATTGTTTTTTTTTTTTTACAAAATAATTCCATCAATACAATTAACATAAAAATTTTTTAAATGTTTTTCAATTGCACTAAATTAAATATAATTTAATAAATTTAAACAAAAATAGAAAGTTTTTAATTATTCACCTTCTGTTTTTGTTTTTGGTTTTTTTTTTTTTTTTTTTTTTGGTTTTTGCTTTACATTTTCTTTGCTAATTCTTATTTAATGGAATCCATCCGATGCAGTTGAAAGTTTCAGTTTAAATGCTCTTTGTCATATCATTATTTGTATCTTAATAAACAATTTGACAAAAGCCATCCATATTTTATTCTATTCAAGAAGAATTAACAAATAAAATTCTAAAAATTCTTTTAATTCTCTACAAAATTTTGCTTAATGTAATTAAATTCAAATAAAAGAATTACAAAGTAACAAAATGGAAAATATTTTACTTTGTAAATTATTTAAAAAGTTTTTTATACGTTCTAATTCAAATTGCTTATTAGTGTCAAAATAAAAAGCCTTAATCAATTTTCACTGAGATATATTTAAAAAATTGCAATTTTCATTAAATATAAAGGAGTTTTTTTTTTTTTTAACAAAATCGCCCATATATGGGAAATGTATCGTAAAAATCAATGCATTTGGAACAAATGTGAAATATTTTTATGGCTAACACATCTAAAGCAAAAATATTCAAGAATATTTATATTTTAGCCAAACATAAATTTCTCATTTGTAGAAAATTTTTCTTTCACTTCAAAGTTAAGTTAAATAAGTTAAACAGCCAATTTATTTATATATATATAGCTTCCCTCTCTTTCTATCTCCTTCTCTCTCTCTCTCTCTCTCTCTCTTTCTCTCTCTCCCTCTCTCTCTTCAAATAATAAAATGTACAAATTAGATGGTATTTTGTTGAATTTTTTTGTTGTGCTTATTATTTTTCTTTTATTATTAAAAAAAACTTTATGCCATTAAAAATATTTATGCGATTTTGACGTCCCTCCTTTTTTTTTTATTTTATAAATTCTTTTTATAATTTGCCTTCTTTTTTTTTGTTTTGTTTTTGTTTTTTTTTTCATATTTTCTTTTTAAACATAAAATTAATACAAAAAATTAAAAGTTTAAAAAAAGACAAAAATAAATAAATAAATAATAATAAATATTATGCTATGCAAATATTACACATATAGAATATATAATTTGTTATATATATATATATATATATATATATATATATATATATATATATATATGTATAACACATGTTGTTTCTAAAAAGTATAAATAAATTGCAGAAAAGTTGAGTTTAGTTGAGTTGAGTTGAACTGAAATAAAATAAACATTCAAAATTTCTAAATAAATATCTTGAACTATGTATGTATGTACATTTATATATTGTATGTATTATGGACTGATATATATGAACACGTTTTATTTCTAGGCTTATAAACATAATGTATCAAAAATGTTATTTTGTCAAAAACAGAAAAACATTTCATCATAATTTGAACTCACTTCACTTCACTTCACTTCACTTCACTTCACCACTTCACTTCTCTCTGTCATCTGTTATTTGTATCATTATAATTCCATTTATATATATACAGATATAAATTTCCTGTTTAACATGTTAAACGTATTGTAAAATATAATTCCAATGTATCATATTGCATATTGCATTGTACAAATGTCCTTGTCGCCTAAGGCAACATTTTCTTAATATTATTATTTATGAACTAAACTATCAGGGACTTGTACAAAAAAAGTAAATAGTTTTTGTCTTCTTAATAAGAAATATAAATATTACAAAATTTTTTTTTTTTTTTTTTTTTTTTTTGGAATAATTTTATGGCACATATCAGTTTCTTTTTCTGTAATGAATTCCGTAACGTAAAATAGCAGCCTTTCTGAATTAAATTAATTGAAATTTATGGTATTTATAATATTTGCAATTTTCTTTAACATCTTATATTTACAAAGAGTTCTTAATAGATGGCCATTAATTTTATGATAATATTTCGATTTAGAATTATCCCTTTAAATGCATTTAAGCCTCCCCATTTATCTGGTGTATGACCATGTAACTTTATGTTCCATTTGCAACTAACTTACAAAGCACTTGTGACTGAAATTTATACTGATGTTTGATGTACTCAGAAAGAGTTGAGATAGATTCCCCTTTTATTATGCCAATTAATTTAAAATCACTTTTAAAATCGCTTTAAGCCAGTCTATCTGTCTGTCTGTCTGTCTGTCTATCTGCCTATCAAGCTGCTATCGAGTTTATAGATCATAGTTTTTAAGATGGTTTTAAGAAATTTACTATATCGTTGGGTGCACCAAATCTCAATGAAACCTATGCAGAATAATATTTATATAATGTCTGTCCAAAAAAAAAAAGCACAAACCGATTACGCCTACGCAAAATTATTCATTAACAAATTTGCATTTTCTTATGTTTACAATTTCAATTTACTCCCAATAAACTGAATCAGGTTCTGAAACGTAATATCATGGTGTATTGATGGTGGTGGATTCAAAATTATGCTCCAATTAAATATAAATCTTCTATTTGTTCATATTTATTCATGGCGTACCAAAGAATTCATTAAAATGTATAAAATTCACATAAAGAAACAACGCATTTTATAAAATGCGGTGTTCCTTTTGAAAGCTTTGCAGGTCCATTTTGATAAAAAAAAATTAGCAAAATTAGTAAATGAAAATAAAATTAATTGTGGTTGATTTTTAAATATCTTACACAAATTTATCTAAGTTAATTAATTCGATTGTGCTTGGAAAATGATTTCAAATACCTGAAACTGAAAATCATGATTTTATGTACAAACAAGTTTGGTCCGCTAAGGGAATCTGCATTTTCCATGAGCGGAGATTGATTTTTAAAAATCATATAAGGCTTACGACAATATACCATAAAATAACTTTGCTATAATTTTAAACATTTTTCTTATTTATTCTAAATCTGATGCTACCACTCTCTGGCTAAATTTTTACTTCACCTTAAAATGCTTTAATTTTGATAACATTTCTTACATGGCAAAAGTTCATAAGATTACCTAAGAAAAATTCATAACAAAACAAAAAATTTCTATTATTAATAGAGGACAGACGAACTGACACAGTTATCTCGAATTAGAAAATAAGGCTGAGATGGATCTATGCCAAAACCTTCTAGTACTATGAAATAAGGCATAAAAATTGCGCAGAACAAAAAACAATATTATTTTTATTTTAATTTTTTTTTTTTTTTTTTTTTTTGTAAACAAAAACAAAAACTGCTATCAATTAACTCGAATGAAACTTTCTCCAATAAAAAGACTTTATTTTCATTTCAGATTCCCACACTCTTGCTCTTTTTCTCTGCTTCTTTTATTAATTAATATTAAAGGCACGAGTACACATATCATTGATATTTATTTTTATACATATACACAATATATATATATATATATATATATATATATATATATATAACACTACACATTACAGTTAGACTTATATTTATAGTTTATATTTATTAAGTAGATACGGCACGTTCAAAGTTTTTAATTATAATTAATCGTTTATTCAATCGAACAAAAAACATAAAAAAAATGAAATATATACGGAAACCACGGAAGTAGTAGAGAAAGGGAGATAGAGAGATAGAGATATAGAGAGATAGAGAGATAGAGAGACAGAGATAGATAGAATGTATAATGTAAAATACGGACAATTTTATTGATACGTTTATAGAGTTATAAAACACATAAATGCAAAATATTTTTTTTAAAAGTAATTAATTATAATTGTTTCACACAATCAACACTAAATGAAGCAACGTAATCCCTACAATGGTATCTTGATCAATATCAAATGCTGAATCGTTCAGTCTGTCTATCCATCCATCCGTCCATCTATCTAGGTATTTGGGTGAATGATTATTATGCCAATTCTTATGGACACAAAATTTAAATTATCAAGCTCAAATTTGGCAAAAACATGAGCAATTTTTACAGGTAGATTGATGTTAAATGATGAGCAAAATCGATTAAAGGTCACTCCCATAGAGTGACGTAACCTAAGGACACCTCTTTTTTTAAAAATAAAATTTTAAAAATTTTTTTTGCTTATTACTTGCAAACAGTAAGAAATGAAAAATTGAAATTTTATACAAACATTCAATTTATTGATGAATCTCTTAATTGTAATAGCGTTTGTATTTTTTGGGTGATTGTGGGTGATGGGTATTTAAGATTTGATCTCAGCCAAATATAATTCTCTTACTCATTATATTTTATATAAATTATATGAGTAACATATAATCGAATTTATTCAGCTACATGAAAGGTTTATTTTATGAGAGTGAAATGCATAATTTATGAAAAATATTAAATCAATTTTCAGGCATCAAATGAATTTCATTTAGAACACAAAAAATTTTTTAAATTCATTAATCAAATGTTCAAATGTTAATCAAGTATTTTCAATTGAAATTTTAGACTTAACAATTTAGAAAGTTGTAACTATCTAAAGCAAAATCTTGTACATTCAACACTCAAACATTTTCCAATATTTGATAATACCGAGAGCTTAGAATCCTATTTACAATTCATAATTTTCATTTAAATTTAAAGAAATTGCAGACTTTTGTAAAACTTACAATTAATATATAAAATTATCATTTAAATAATAAAAAAAAAAGTTATAGGATCTAAGAAGAATTTTTTTATAAAAATTTACCCATAATATTTGAAATTTTAAGATCAGCAAAAAAAAAAAGGCTTATAGTTATAGTTAAATCGATTTTAAATGGAAACTAATTGCTTTGTGAGATTATTGATTAAATGAGTTTAAATTTTTACAAAATATTTAAAATATGCCCCAGAATTTTTAGATGAACAAATTTACAAAAATTAATTAAATATTGAAATAATGTTTTGAATTTGTGCCATCACAATGATTTTCATCCAATTGGTAAACATTTTGTATAACTTTTTGAAGAATTCCTTACACAAATTATTCATTTCCATTATTAATTTATTTTCATAAAAAACCACAGAATTAAAATGCTAATGTTATAAGAGTTCTCGATTAATTCTGGCCTATCTTGAAAACATAAAACTGCCCTTTAAAATAATTTAATTAGTTTCTATTGTTTTGTGTAAAACTTATTCAAATATGATTTAAACATCTTACTTATCGAGACCTCATTCTATATCAAAGTAAAATGACCGCTTTATCCATTAATAAATTACACTGCTATCAGGTTTAGAGACTAATAATATTAATCACATTTATATTTAACTTCTAATAGAATTCTTTATTATATTAATTACTTGCTTAAGCGATTTTAAAATAACTCTTTATCGATCTATCCATAAATTGATCCATTTACAATTGCTATTAAATTATAGCTAGTAAAAGGTATTCAATTCTTGTGAGAATGTAATAAATTTTAAAGACAGAATATGATGAAATAAATTTCAAAATTTTTCATTAACTATTGAACTAATTTCTGGACTAAATAATCCATTGTATTATTGGAATTCAGCTAACCCAAATGATTCAGTTGACTCAGATGACTTTCTTCCATCTTCAATTAAGAGTCAATCAAAAAACATGCTTTGATTGAAGAAAGATGCCATAAATACTTTTCCATCTATATGTGATCTTTTATATATCTGATATATCAAAATATATCAACAAATATCGCTTTAGATTTTTCATTTAACTATTCCCATTTGTAGAACTGTTAAGTAGAGAAAAATATTAATGAAATTTTTTAATTTCATTAGCAGAATATTAAATAATATAAAATAATATTATAATGAAATTATTTTAATATCTGAAATCGAAACTTAACTATAAATCTAAATTTAGATTTGAATCTGAAAATTAGCCATAACAAATTCATGTTTGCGAATAAATATAATTTCATTAAAAGTTTATTCAATTTCTTGCTCTACCTTTTTCATCTCATTTAACTACTTTTTTACAATTCCTTCTAGTTATTGGGCCGTAACAAATATTGACTATATACATTCACGTAGCCGACGTCGTGTATTTCTGATGATATTTTTTGTATGGACATCAGCTGTTATTGTTTCATTAGCACCGCAATTTGGCTGGAAAGATCCGGATTATCTGCAACGTATCGAACAACAAAAATGCATGGTTTCACAAGATGTTGCCTATCAGGTATGACATGTACATGCACACACAACACACACACACGCACACAACACACTAACACACTAACATCATCAACTATTGTATTGTGCTTTTATTGTTTTCTTTTTTTTTTTTTTTTTCATATATAAATAAATTTCATTGATACAGAAAAAGAAAAAGAAAAGGAAAAAGAAAAAGAAAAAGGAAAAGAAAAATGAAAAGAAAAATGTGTATCAAATAAATTAAATATATTCTATAAATTTATTGTATACGTGTTTCACATGTATATGGATTTATATGTAATAAATTTTTTTCATTTGATGATGATGATGTTGAGAATCGATAGACCCAACATAATTATTTATTTATTCATTTACTCACGGCTTAGTGTTAGTTTTTTTTTTTCTACATATATATATATCTACCTCTTTCTCTTTCTCTTTCTCTCTCTCTCTCTCTGACTAACTCATTTATTTATTTACTTATTTTTATGTACATTTTCTTTACAAAAAAAAAATATTAAAAAAAAAAATTCCAAAAAAAAAAAAAAAACAAACCAAAAACCAGGTATTTGCCACTTGTTGTACCTTTTATGTGCCATTATTGGTTATATTGGTGTTGTATTGGAAAATATATCAAACTGCCCGTAAACGTATTCATAGGCGACGCCCCAAACTGAACACCAAAACCATCACCACCATCAAGAATCCAGACAACAATAATCAAGTAAGTATATTTTCGCCAAATTTTCAAACCGAAAAAGATGAAAAATGTAAAAACAAAAAAATTACAAAAAAAAAAAAATGTAAAAAGTGGTGGAATTGTTGATCCAGACTGATTGTTATTTAGATCACTTTAAAAATCAATTTAAAAAAAAATTTTTTTAAATAATTTACAAAGTTTGTTATGTGGGAAGGAATTCAAGAAATGTATCGATCTGGACCCAAATCGAGCAACTATCTAAAGAGATATTTCGTTAAAGATTTTTCGAAATTATAATCTTTTTCCACACAAAGATTCTTTTGAAAAAGAGTTTTAACCAAAAAATAATGTAAGCGCAAAAATTGACCAACTAAAAATTACCAACTAAAATATTGTGACCTGTAACTTGATA
The DNA here is from genome assembly GCA_023089585.1 of Melophagus ovinus. Classification (NCBI taxonomy): domain Eukaryota; kingdom Metazoa; phylum Arthropoda; class Insecta; order Diptera; family Hippoboscidae; genus Melophagus; species Melophagus ovinus. The sequence goes on along the minus strand of JAKKIB010000176.1, from coordinate 8,041,770 downwards.
AAGAGACAATTTACATAAACGGACATTAGACGGACGATCAGACAGGGAGATAAACTTAAATCGTTTCGGAACAGAGTTCAATTGGGGGATAATAAAAGTTAAATGTACGTTAAGTCCATCTAAATATTACAAATATTTGACCCAACTTTTATGAAGCTTTAAATGGCATAAATTAAACCAAAATACGCGAAAAATATCCACCATCTCATAATGGAAAACTACCACTCAAAATGCTGACATTATTATGATGCTGAGACTCTTTCAACTTTTGAGTAACAAATAGATCTAGTTAATCTAAATATGCGATATAGTTGTACAAAATTGCAGCTTTTGGTTTTTTTTCTGCAGTTTACAAAATTTTATGTTACCCTTGTGGGCGTGTCCTTTGATCGATTATGCTCATTTTCAATAACAAGTTGAATGAAAGAAATATTAATATTTCTGTCAAATTTCAGCTTAATATCTCATTTTTTGGCGGCCAAGGAAAAATGTTAACAATGCACGAAGAGACAAACCGGATAGATGGACAGATAGACAGACAAACCTAAATCAATTCAGAATAAGAATAAAAATAAGAATAACTAGACTTTCGTAGGATCTCTGACTCTTCCATTTTCCATTTTCCATTTTCCATTTTCCATTTTCCGTGTTACAAATACAATAACAATATAAATTTATTGCCAATACGCTGGGTGGTGGATATAACAAAATTGAGGCAACCACTGTAAAATTATTTGCTATTATTGTTGTTCTTATTAATGTTTTTATAGACATGGCAAATGTTGTACATACATACACATATAAATGGCACTCACAATTCACTTACATAAACATAAACACATACATATAAATGATGCATATTTTTCTTTTTTTTATTTGCACAATTTTACATGGCGGTTAATGTTTGTATTTGTTCTGCACAGTATGGTTACAAATGCATACACATATATAATTCAAAATTTACGGCATTAAAGTTTCAAATATATATCTGTATAAATTTCTATAATAAAATTCTTCTAAATTGCATCAAAAAAAAAAAACATGAATTTCAAAATTAATACACAAAATTTCAATATAAATTTGTATAAATTTTACAAAACAATTTCAAATCTAAATTATATATATTTTGTGAAGTTATGTGTTGGTTATACGATTTAATCGATTCAATTGATACGATTTAAGCCAAGCAAACATAGAAATGCTCATTTAATTGATAAATCGCTTGTGAATAAAAAAAATTTAAACGATTAATCTCCTTCATAGAAATCTATGCATTAAGTTTGTAATTGTTAAAATAATCTATACAAATTTAATACACTTATAGAAAAACCCCAAAAAAATAAAAAAAAAAATAAAATAAAACAAACACACACTCAGCCAAACAAACATTTAAACATTTGCATGAAACATTGGCCAACCAATTTAAAATAACCACAAAAATTATTTGCAACATTCATGCGATACACATACACATACACACACACATACATACATACATACATACATACATACATACATACATACATACATACATATATATACAGATATTGGATTATATAAAAAGTGTTTCATGTTTCATGTTTCATGTTTCATGTTTCATGTTTATTGAGATATTTTTCAACAGCATTTAAAACAGTAACCAGTAACGCACTTTTACTTTAATTGAATATCAAAATTGCTCACATTTCTTAAGATACTTTTACCATTTTTCATGTACCAAAATTCTAACATTTTATACAGAATATCCATCAATTTATTACAAATATACAACTTAACATTATCAAGATGGCAAATAAAATTTTTTCTAATTATCATTTTTTAGCTAATTTATTCATTCAATTGATAGATTTCAAAAAAAAATTAAAAATTAAAAATTAAAAATTAAAAATAGTAAATCCAAAATTATCATTTCATCTAATTAAAATAAATTAATAAAATAATTTATATAAGATTAGCATCGTTTTAACCATTTGCATTTGTGTTAACTGTATTTGAATAGAAATCATTTTACATTGCCAAATTTTGTGGCATTTCAGGCGTCTCTCACTAATGGATTCTATATCTAAATGCATGCGATATTCATCATTCAAATATCTGTTCTATTTGGTTTAGATAATTTTCTTTAAATAACAAAATTTCCCAAAATTCGAATTTTTAAATAATCATGCTTCAGCATATTTTATATTTTTTCTATCACATTTCTAAATTGAAGAGTCTCCATCATAATTAAGAGTTCTGCAGATATTTCAAGATATTTTCAAAGCATTGTAGGATTTTTTTACACTATAAATCGATTCACACAATTATTTTCCTTACAAAATGTACATGTGAATACGCATGTGAAACATTTGTTTATTTCAGATAAACGGACTTGAGTTAATCGGATTTGCTTGCATCGACTTTTATTTTGTAAAGACAAAACGTGAATACTTTTTGTATGACACAATATTTATATATATATATATAATATATATATATATGTGTGTGTGTGTTGTGTGTGTGTGTGTGTGTGTTTGTATGTATACAAGAGTCTATATATAGAATATGCCGGATAATAGATAAATCAAAAAAAATAAGCGAAAGCATTATTGAAATTTTATATGAAACATTCATGAGCTTAAACGTCCAAAACTGCAATCTTTCTTAGTACTTTTCTTATAAGTTTCCCATTTTTTCCTTATCCGCTCCTTTTCCTTTTTCCTTTTCTTTTTTATATATATTTCTTATATTTTAAATGATATCCTAAACTTTATGACACTGTATATGACATATCCTTGCTACATCCTAATACTTTTATCCTTTTGTAATCTCTCTAAGACATCAAGACTTTCATACAATATAATATATCAATAGTGTACAAAGTAATAATGATGTCAGCCATAAGTATTTGTGATGACATACACCTAATTCGGAAAGTTTACTTTAATGTGCATTTGAAGTGACTTTACTTTTTTTTTTCATTTTGATTTTTCTCTACTTGATACTTTATGAAACAATATCATTGCGTATTGAAATATCCAGAAAGATTGAATGGTATTCATTTGTGAATAAAAATTTATATACGGGTAAAAAGTTAAAAGAAAATATGTCAGGTGCTTTCATCTTTCCTCTTTGCTTATAATCAAAAGCTTTAAGATAAATTCAAAATTATAAATTATATTGGATTTGTATCAATTTGAAGTATTATCTTAAATTACAAGAATCAAGCTTAAGCTTATTCGCCTATCTAAATGACATAAGCCATCAGGTGTCTCAAGACCCTAGCTTAGAAAAAAAAAACTTAATAAGTTATGCGACCACGTGAAAAAGTTTATTGTGGCAATTTTTTAAAAATTTTTCATTCACTTATTATAATTGCAGATTTAAGGGGACTGTACAAAAATATACAAGATGTTACGCTTAGTTTAATAAAAATTTACGGCTTTAGATAATTGAGCCAATCTATATAGATTCCGTATAGATTTAGATAATAGTATTATCGTATGACTTTACATGACTATAGATTTGTTTATCCGATATCCTGATACCTACAAATTACAATTTTTTTTTGTTGGCCGTTCGCAACATCTGCCCCAATCTCATTAAACATCTTTACAGAAGTGGCCTGCTTGTATTTTGAAACCCTAATACTTTGTGGTTTCATTGCGAAATTTTTTGTAGAATTTTATTTTGATATATTGAGATGAAGTTGAACTTTAAATTATGCGGGATTATGGGGCGACCAATTTAACAATTGCTATCAAAGAAAAAAATAAAAAAAAGGCCTTACTTTTCTAAATTGTTCCTTCTTTCTTTTTTTTTTTTTTTCTCTTTAGTTAACTTTAAGACCACAAAGGAAACGTAAACGTTTAAGATTACGTATGGGTAAGCGTGTTATTGTTAGAGATGATGCTCCAACCAACATTACAACCACCACCACAGTAACTACGGAATTAATTGAAGGCAATTCGACCAATACAGTCGACACGATGGAAGTGGAGGATACAGAATTTAGTAGTAGTAATATGGATTGTAAAAGTCGTACTGGCAACGAAATTATTGCCACTTTAAATGTGGATAAAAATGATGGCGTATGTATTTATCTAATATTAAATATATCAAAATTATACCTTTAAAAATGTTTCGCCGAACATTTTCATAGCACATTTTTATTTCATATCATCACAGGAAGGAAAAAAAATAAAATAAAAAAGAAAGTGATTTTGCTTAAAGTTCAAATAAAACAAAGTACAAAGTACTTGCTAAAGGAAAAGCATAGAAAATTATTATATTCAGTTAAAACTGATTATGGAAAATTTTACACTTTCTCGATGGACTTTTTACATATTTCAGAAGTTTCCTATTATTTCTATTCATTTTGAAATTTTTTTTTTTTTTAATTATATAAAATGACAACAAATAATAACATTTAATAATTAAACTGTTACGTAATTTTCCTTTCATTTCAAAAATAATCTTAAACACTTATTTGGAATGTTCTTGAATTAATGCACAAGCATGTACCAAATTTTGAATTGAAAATAACAAAAAAAAAACACCTGACATCAAGCATAAAGTTTGAAGGACTGTCAAAAAAAGCATATAAGAACTTTTTAGTCAATTAGAATCGACTCTTAAATACTCTGCTCAAGTAAATTAGATATCCATAAAATTGATTGATAAATTCCAAATTATTTTAAAGTTCCTTATATGGGAGATGATTCAAAAAAATAGACCCATCTAGACCCTACTTTTTGCTACACATATTTTTTGTATAAGAAATGCAATAATATGCCAAAATTTCATTAAAATATATTCAAAATTGCAAGTTTTATTCAAATAGTGAAATTTTTTTCAAAAATGCCTTTATATGGATAGAGATCGTAAAAATTAATCGATCTTGATTATATTTGCTACAAATAATTTCCATGTTAAAAATGCCAATTTATATTAAAATATATGTACAATTAAATTTTTTTCTAATTAATGACAAATTAATCGAAAAAGGCTTTGTAGGGCAAGTGTTCGTAAATATGATCCGTTCTCTTTCAAATGGGTCTCGTCTTTTGGTTTAAAACACGCCTATATACCAAACATCATAAAAATATCTTAAAAATTGTGATAACAAACTGTCAAGCAGACGGGCAGGGATGTTTTAATCAATTCAAAAAATGATTCGAAATGGATCTATCTTAACATATCTTCTAGGTATTCCAAACATGTGCATAAACTTAGAGTACCGTGTGCTAAAGTGTGATAAGACTACAATTACGCTGAAGCAATTGCCTCAATAAAATAGTGATAAAATTATTTCAAAATATTCTGAACCATTCTAAACTGATCTTTCGTTCGAATTCTATTTTCGAATTTTATTTGTCTTTCTTCTTTTCACATTTGAAGTTTCAATTATATTAAAGGATGTTAAAGGAGGCACTTATTTATTTGTCTTGTCGTCAATTTATAATTGTTTGAAATGCTAAGATATCTATCCCACAAAATCTCTGTACTTTTTATTTACTTATTTTTATTTATTCCTTTTTTTTTTTTTTTTTTTATGAATACCACTTGAAGTGTTAAATGTCCTTTAAAAATCTTAGTATAAGTTGAATTGCTTTATTGCTTTTGTCTCATTTCCCTTAATTTTATGGTAATATCATTTTTGTAACCATCATCCAGAGGTTGGTCATTTTGTCATTGTGTTTTTTTACATCTAAAAAGTGAGCTTCGAAAATTCTATAAGGTATATATATATTCTTGATGATCGTCAAATTATGAATCGAATTTAGGCATGTTTGTCTGTCTGTCTATCCATCTATCCATACATTGTTAACATATTCCCAGGCGCAAGAAAAATAAAATATAGAGCTCAAATTTGGCAAGACATTGAACATTGAAAGTTCTTGCAGGCAAGTTGCTCTTAAAAATGGGTTATATCAGTCAGAGGATACGCCTACAATACAACGTAAACTGACAACATCTTCATTTTTTTCAGCATGAATTTTTTGCAAAAAAATAATAAGTTGAAATTTTACACAAGTAAAGCCATTCGTCTTATAGACATCAGCCACGCCCACCCGAAATTATATTACATCAAGTTTTAATTTTTTTCGATTTACATTTTCTTTCTGTTATTCCTTATTGATTCACCTCTGAATCGGAATATCATGGTATTTTGGATGCTGGTTATTCTAGACTTGGCCTCGACCAAATATTCTTTTACTCACTACAACATTATAAATAATTCTATCTAATTAAAAATTGAAATTATTACTTCATTAACATCCATTTATATATATTTAATGAGTAGAAGCAGAAAAAAAGAGGAAAATATTAGTAAAAAGGAAAAACAAATGAAATGGAATGGCAGGGCATGGCATGGCATTGCAAGGCATGGCATTGCAAGGCATGGCATGGCATGGCATGGCATGGCATGGCTTGGCATGTTATTAAGTGAATAAATTAATTAATTAATTAGTGTAATAATGCAAGAAAATACAATGAAATTTAACCAAAAAAGCCTTTCACATTTTACTTAAAATAGCATACTCTGGACTCATCATATAACAATAATATCATGAAACAACTATTGCAATTTTTGTTGTTGTTTCTTGTTATTTTTTTACATTTTGCTCATTTCTTTACATGCTTTTTTTCTTGTGTTTTTTTTTTTCTTATTTTGCTTTCTTTTTTTAAATTTAACTTAATAAGGATGAGGTGTCTGCAGCACCATTAGCTAGTCAAATAGCAACAGTTTCCCACCTAGTAGCTTTAGCACATCAAGAACAGCAACAGCAGCAACAGCAGCAACAACAACAACAAAACAATTTAAGAAATCACAATCTTCTTAAATTAGAAGATAGCTTAGTACATAATAATAAAACAATGAGTACAACTTATGATGCAACAACAGCAGCAGCAACAACAGCATCAGTAACAACAGAATTAAGTACATATAACATGAATATTATAGAAAATGCAGCTACAACAGCAGAGCAAGTGATAGAAGCAATTAAAACTTCAATAACATTTACGCCACAAGTGGTCAACTCTAAAAAAGAGGAAATAATATTTAAAACAACAGAAACAGCAACAGCAACAGCAACAGAAACAGCAACAACAACGTCAACAATAACAACATTAGCAGAAATACCAGGAAAAGTTATAAATGATGTTAAACTTGTAGAGGAGAATGAAAATAATGTAATATTGAGTGCAGATTTAACATCACCAACAATTCTATCGACACAAATTGTCATGGCCGAGCATATAAATATATGTGACAGCAATACCCAATTGAATCAATCTTCTAGTTCATTTGCTCAAATCAAAGAAACTATACAACAAACTACAATAACAACAACAACAACAACAACAAACGACGACGACACAATGACCATCATTAGAACCGCAATAGGAACTTCAACCACAATAGCAAACCCAATCCCAACCCCAACCCCGACCCCGACCCCAACCCCAACCCCAACCCCAAGAACAATAGCAATAACATCAACGGGGAGTATGAGCTCACAGCCATTAGTTACCAGTATAGCGAATCCATTGCATAAAGTAATAAAACGTAAAGAGACATTGGAAGCTAAACGTGAACGTAAAGCAGCTAAAACTTTAGCTATCATAACTGGGGCATTTGTTATTTGTTGGTTGCCATTCTTTGTGATGGCCTTATTATTACCATTATGTAATATATGCCAAATTAATGATAATATTGCATCATTATTCCTTTGGTTGGGCTATTTTAATTCAACATTAAATCCAGTCATATATACAATATTTAGTCCAGAATTTCGACAGGCCTTTAAGCATATACTATTTGGACGACATCGTCCCTTACATTATCGTCTTGGTAAAATTTAAGGTAAATTACATTTTCATAATAATTATAATTATCATAATGATAATGATGATAATTTAAAGAAAAATCTTATTAAGCGAGTACATTTTAAATATTTCACAACATTTTATTTAGTGTTTTAAGCTAATTGCTTTAAGTTAATTGCATTATAATTATGATTAGAAAGTAAATGTAAATGTAAATGTAAATGCAAATATAAATGTAAATGTAAATGCAAATATAAATGTAAATGTAAATGTAAATTTAAGTGTAAATGTAAGTGTAAATGTAAATGTAAATGTAAATGTAAATGTAAATGTAAATGTAAATGTAAATGTAAATGTAAATGTAAATGTAAATGTAAATGTAAATGTAAATGTAAATGTAAATGTAAATGTAAATGTAAATGTAAATGTAAATGTAAATGTAAATGTAAATGTAAATGTAAATGTAAATGTAAATGTAAATGTAAATGTAAATGTAAATGTAAATGTAAATTAAATGTAAATGTAAATGTAGAATAAGAATGTGTTAACAATAACAATAACAATTTGTAACTTTGCTTATAGTTTTGGAAAAGTTTCCAATGAATTATAAAGTTCTTCAAATCAAATGATTCAATCAATACAATAAATTTTATCATATTTGCCATTTTTAATATGCCACATAATTATTTTACATAAATTCTCATTGAAATTTTATTAATTATTATAAATTTTCAATGATTGTTTACTTTCATAAATTATTGATTTCCAAAATTAGCCCTTTCTACATGATAAATGTTTGTTTAATCTTAACCAGTTTAATGGGCATTCACTCTTATAATCGAAAATATGCCAACCCATTCCTGATTAACAAAATTTACCTAACTAAAAATTACACAGACAGCCAGTTAAACAAAATATAAATTAGATTTTGTAACGTATTTTTGAAACGATTCGTGTAATAAATGATGAGTATATCTCCCAAAATTTTTAAAAATTTTAGTATTATCCTTTAAATATTCAGAAAATAAATGCTAATGACATTTTAAAAGAAAAATCTTTTATAGGAATAAATTGAAAACACAAGCAAACAAACACTTTTCATTCAAATTTCTCATAGACAATATTTCGCAATATACGAAAATTAAGTTAAGTTAAGTTAAGTGATGTTGCTGGCTTAATTTCATAAAATTCTTAGATAACATTTCTACCTTGAGAAAAATTAATTTGGTTTATTGTTTCTGTGGCATATTTTTCACATACATTTTTGAAACACTTTAAAATTGAATCATTTAAATTTTTTTTTTTTTTTGGTTTTTTCTTTTTTTGTTTTTTGGTTTATATTTCGAAAAATTGTGTTTATAATAAATTGCACAAATTTTCCAATACTTTATTAAGAATATCTGACATATGCAAGATGAAACTTTATAGAAGTATATTTAATGGTTGGGTCTATTAGACCAATTATAATATTTCTCAAATTTACTGGAATAATTATTTTATGAATTTTTTAACATTTTCACTTTTATTATTTACAAGCGTTAAAAAGAAAAGTAAAAGTGAAGATATTGAAATGAATGAAAGTGAATGAAAGTGAATGAAAGTGAGTGAAATGATAATAAAAAGAAAATAAGTTTTTATGCTTAATGACACATTAAGTTACAGACAACTAACTATACACAAAAGGTCTTACTTAATTATTAAAAGAGAAGAAAACACACAAAAGAACATATAAAAAAAATTAAACAAAAATGAATGATAAATTTATTGAGATAAATATAAAACATATAAAGTAACTTAAATATAATCGATAATAATGTTAAATGTCGCATTAATTATTTAATATTAAAAAAATAAATAAAAAAAAAAAAACAAAGCAAAAGACATTTCTATCAAAATGTCTAAACTACTTGAAAAAAATCTACACTCTTGTACATTTGTATATAATTGCGCATTATAATTGACCTTTTAAGGCGTTCATTTAAAAAAAAAAATTTACAAAAATTTACTACAATCATTATAATCGATGGAGGCCAACTCTTCACAATTGTGCACTTTAATTTGCTTAATGACATTAAAATGGAGCGCAAGTTAAGAAAGTAAAGCAAGTGGAATATTCAAATTTTGGGCAGGCAGTATCAAAAAAGTAAAGTACTTAACGACCCTGATTCGTTTTGCCTTAAAAATTTTTCAAAATTATACATTTTTATTCACAAATTGAACTATGTTTTCCGAATAAAACGTTATTAAAAAATTTGACGATTCTTATAATTTTCCTGATGTGATGGCAAAACTTGCTACAGGTCTCAAAAAAAAAAATGTGATGATTTGCATGCTTTATGAAAAATTTTCATGTGGACAGATATTAAATGGATGGACGACTAGAACGAAAGACAGGCTTAAAACACTCTTTGAAAGCGTTTCATGAGTTGTTCGATTATTAGAAACATCTATTCGCTCTAATAATATTCCGGACGACATAATTTAAACAATTGTACAATCTTTTGTTTTAATTTAAATTATCTAATAAAAGCCATCTGTTATATTAATAAAACGTAATCGAGCTTTTGAGTGAATAAAAAAATATTTATATATGTTTTCTTTCAAAATTTTATAATATTCAAAATATTCGATTAAATAGTTTCAAATTAGATATTTGACATCACTTTTAATAACACTTCATTGCAATTCATAGCAAAATGCTAAATCTGAAGCATGATTCTACACATGATTCTATTCAGAAAATTGTGGGGACGATATGATGTCAAACAGTTTCTTCTAATTGCATTTGGGTTGATCGATTTTAAAGTAGGCATGTATTAACAAATCAATATCAATATCAATAACTGGTCAATAACAAATTAATATACCATTTGTTTTTTCTATGGAAAAAAAATTATGATATGAAAAATATAATTGCAGATTTTTTTCAATCGAAAAATTTACTGGGAAGACAGCATTTCGTTGTTATAATAAATGTGCGTAAAATTTCAAAGGAATTCTCTTTAATTGTTTCTCGTTTAATTATATCAAGAGTGTAAAGTTATTCAAGCATATGGATCATTTGAATTTATTTCCATAAAATAATTTTTTTAATTTATATAATGAAGATAATGGGCTAGGGCCAAATCTGGTACAACCATCCATTTGGACACTAAGATTAATGTTCAAAATTTCAGTTTTCTGTCTCATTGCACTTTTTAAGTTATGAGGTACTTTCAGTTTATATTACGCACTGTGGGCGTGTTTTTTGATCGATTTCGAACATTTTCAACCAACATACAGGATTTTTTAATATTTAATGACAAATTTAAAAACGGTATAACTTTTCTTTGCAATTAACAGAATGTTTACTACATGATGGATAGATGGACAGGTAGACAGATGGACAGACAGACAGGCATGTTTAAAGCGAGTCAGAATTGAATATTCTGTAAAGTTTGCAACACATCACAACGATAAAATAAGTATATCGTCAAATTTTGTATGGATGCAATATATCAAATCATATTTTAGCTGATATCCGTTCACTTCACTTGACTTCACTTCACTTACCATATTTCTTATGCAAAATAACCACTTTATGTAGAATTTTTTTTTCAAAATCCATTCTCAAAATAACTGTACTCAACAATAAAATAGATATCAATTGAAGTTAAATCGTATAATTTTGAAAATTCAGTGATAGCTCATGGAATGAAATGAGTCAGTGAGTGATTGAGTGATTGAGTGATTGAGTGATTTAGTGAATAAGTGAATGAGTTAATTATTGTCGATTTATAGACGTTGGTAAATAGATAGATGTATAGATAATTAGATAGATAGATAAATAAATGAAAAAGCATACAAATAGAAATAATTAATAAAAAATTAATAAATAATTTATAAACTACGTACACCTTTATATATGAAAAATGCATATTAATTAAGTATAATAAAATTAAACTAAATGAAAACAACAATAATAACAATAATAACAATAACAATAATTATTATTATTACTACAGCAACAGCAACAGCAACAGCAACAGCAATATATTTAATATTATAATGTTAATGAAATTACTTGTTAAAATATTCTTGTAAGAATATTACAAAGTAAAAGAAAATAAGAAAGGAAACAAAGAAAAAAATGGGAGGAATATCCAGAAATTATTGTCCATTACATTTGAATAATAATATTAAATAGATAAAATATAAATAACTTTCGTATAAATATACATACAAATACAAATACAAATACAAATACATTTACAAATGCAAATACAAATCCAAATACAAATACAAATACAATATAAATACAAATACATTTACAAATGCAAATACAAATCCAAATATAAATACAAGTACATTTACAAATACAAATACACTTACAAATGCATTTACAAATACAAATACAAATACATTTACAAATACAAATATAAATACAAATACATTACAATGCATACAAATCAAATAAATACAAGTACATTTACAAATACAAATACACTTACAAATGCATTTACAAATACAAATACAAATACATTTACAAATACAAATATAAATACAAATACATTACAAATGCAAATACAAATACAAATATAAATACAAGTACATTTACAAATACAAATAATTACAATCATTTAACAAAATACATTATACAAAATACATTTACAAATCAATATAAATACAATACAACATTCTTTAAAATACAAATAATATACATAATTATTAAAATCAAATACAACAATATACATTAAACATACACTAATATTTACAAATAAATACAAATAATTACAACAAATTAAATACAATCAATACAAATACAAATAATACAAATACATTTACAAATACAAATTAAATTACATTACAAAAACATTAATTAAAGTAATTAACAAATCATGACAAATATAAATTACAAATACAAATTACTTTTTCAATACAAATATAAAACAATTTAATTTACAAATTTAATATTAAAAGAATATTTTTTGTTTGTGACGTCTATGAATTTTTGTAACTTTTTTGTGCACAATTTAAGCGAGCATATTTTGGGTTTAGCATTTTGAATATTGGACAAGCAATTTTTTTTTAATTTTAAATAAATATAATTATTTAAGAAATATGTAAGAACTACTCAAACCGAATCTTAAATACCCAACATCATTTTACTTATCATTTTAATGTGATTACAAAATCAAAATTAATTAAAAATTTACATAAATTAATTAAATTAAGTTAATTAATAGTTAATTACAAATATGAAAAAATACTTTACCTTTACTTTTTTTTTTTGTTTTGTTTAAAAAACTTATTATATGAGAAGTAATCGTACAAATACTTCGATCTTAATCATTTACAAATGGACTTCACTTTTAGATCGAAACACAATTGTGTGTAAAAGTTTTTGTCAAAATATCTTAAATATAACAATTAGATGGACGTAGGCAGACTAGAGGCATGCCCTAAATCGAGCAGGGAAAAATATAAGGGTATTCCAAACATTATCATTTCTACGGACAATTTGGGAGAATAAATGATTCAAAGCAAGCGAATTTTTACAGATGTGCAAAATAAAAATTAAACTAATTATCTAGAAAATCAATGGATAAGATTTTATCTTCTGATTCCCTATTAATTTTTATTAAATACTAATTAATAGAAAAATTCTAAGTTTGAATAGGCCAGCCAAAAAAAAAAAAAAAGAGATAAGGAATCTCTTCCAATAAAATGATCCACGAATTATTTATATTTAGGAAAGTGTACTCTTAAATAGTCCGTGTAGAGAAATATTTGCGACAATTACTCAGTAAGATTTTTAAACATTTTTAATGGCAAAAACCCCTAAACCCTTAATCCTTAACCCTTAACCCCGTCGATATTGAATAATAATCTAAAAATTGATTTATGCCATTTTCAATATAAATAAATCTCACATATAATAACTACAAAATTGAAGGAAGCGCGATTTTTAAATCAAAAATTAAACCTATTGGAATTATTAAAATTATATTGATAAAAGTTGAAGGCCATTTTTTTCATATGTCATAACTAAGAAAATTATCTAATAATGAAAACAAATTAAAGAGTTACACTTTATTCTAATTAGATTGTAAGGTTTCAATGGTTTTTTTTTTACCGGATTACTTTACCGGACAATAAGGTTTGTAAAATATTACGTAACAAGTAGATGCACTTTGAATTATTATAAAAATACTGTAAATTTAATGTTATATAAATTAGTGGATAGTAATTTTTCTTTTATCAAAATGTACAAAAATATGTAAATCTGCCATCATCATAAAAATTATATGAAATTTGAGGCCAAAGTCTTTCTAATGTAAAATTTTTCATTCTCTAGCCAATAGCCAATAGCCAACAGCCAACAGATGGGCCAATAATATTTCGCTATATAGAACAGGCCAAACACTTATTAACCTTTATGTTACACATACATATATACAATCTAACTCTACAAACCGGTTTTAAAGTATATTTTGAAATTTTGAAAAATTTTTTTATACTTCATACAAAGAAAGAAAAGACCAACGCATAACTTGTACAAAGAGCATTCCAATTAGTATTCATTTGTTACATACATACAAATTATATCTAGATATATCATATATTTATTGATTATTATTAATATTAGGCAAAATAATATTAAAAACAAAAAAACTTTAATATAATAATTGTATTAATCAAACATTTTATCGCAGCTCATATATTAAACTAATTACAAAGAAAAATCTATGCAAGAAAAAAAAAACAAAAACAAAAAGTAAATGCATCTTAATAAGAAAGTAAATAAGACAATTATATTTGGCTAAGGCCAAATATTGGATACCCACTATCACCATCACCATCACCATCACCATCATCCATACACCACAGCATTACAGTTCAGAGCTTGTTTCAGTTTTTTGGCGGTAAATAAAAAATGTAAATATAAAAAAGTGTACTTGTGATATTGTACAATTTCGCGTGTGCGTTCCCCGATTTGCATAATTTTTGAATAGATATTATAGACCAATGGCTTTACTTTAATTAAAAAAAGCTAGCAAATTTTCTTTAAAAAAAAAAAAAAGATTGAAGTATTCTCAGTTTATGTTAAGCACTGTGGGCATGTACTTTGACCAATATAACCCATTTTCAATAGCAACCTGCTTGCATAAACTACTAATGATCTCACAAAATTTGAGCTCCATATCTCTTTTTTTTTTACAATCAAGATAATGTTAACTACACAAGGATAGTCAGGCGGACAGACAGAGAGATGGAGACAAAGAAACGGATGGACAGGCATATCGAAATCAATTTAAAATTTTATACTGATCAAAAATATTTATAGGCTTTGAAAAGTCTACGATGCTTTCTTTTAGGTTACATTACAAACCTAATAACCAACCTCAGGATGATGGGTATAATAAATGTAAAATCAAATCATACTTACCATTCCTGTAATTCTTTGAATAAGTAAATAATCGTACATATATATACAAGTTTGTGTGTGTGTATGTTTAGAATACAATCATATATTGATTTTAATATATAATATAATTATATATATAATATTATTTATTATATTATTATGTATATATGCATGTATGCATGTATGTATGTACATATATATTATGTTTATGATATCTACGTGTGTATGTTTATATAAAAGTGTATATATGAAAAAATTCGGAATAAAATGGGTATATTTAATATTGAATTTGACTCTCTCCCTCTCTCCTGTTTTCTTGTTTTTTTTGTTCTTTTTTATTTTCATATAACTTGTTGAACATGCGCATATGTACACACACTACTTGTAAAAGGATCCTTTTAAATGTAATGTGATGAATAAAAGTAAATTTCTCATACACATTTATATAGTATATATATATATATATATATATATATATATATAATTAATTATTATAAAATATATATACAGAATAAGTCTCTCATATATTTGTAAATATAAGCCACATTCCATACATAGTTATATGTATATATATATACAAAAATTTGTATCGATATTCTCTTGACTTTATCATTCTGGTAATTTCTCTTTAATAGTGTAGGCAATATTGTAAAATATATACTCTTTAAAATTTTTAGAGAGTCTCTAGATATAAATTCACATCGTCTCTTTCTAAATTTCTTTATAATTTCCTTCTCGCTCTCTGTTATACCCTGAGTAACTATAGGACTCTTTCTTTCACTCTGGCTTCATAAGTCCAACTCTTTGCTTTTCTATCTCTCTCTCTCTGTCTATCTCACTTTTTACCTAACTATCTATCTTATCTTTGCCTATCCATGACGCTCTCTCTCACTCTCTTTGTAATCTAATCTTTATCACTTTAAAACGTACTCCAATCCACAAACTCTGTTTCTCTATGACTTAATCTATAGGCAACGCTCTATTTTTCACTCCAGCATACTCTTTCTTTAACTTTCTCTTTCATGATATACGAGCATCTGGGTTTGGCGCCTAAATCCCAAAGCGTCTTAATAATTACATTCCGCTATGTGATTTTAAGTTTTTCCATAAGTGAAACGCACGTAATGTATTTGATATAGAAATAGATGAAAATACAAATGAATAAACAGGCGATCTAGAAATATATTTATATATCCATATATATATATTTATATATATATATATATATAAATATATATATATAAATGTGTGTGCATAAAAAAATTAAGAACAAATATTGTAAAGTAAGTTATGTTCTGTGAAGATAATGAATAATAACAACAGTAAAAATTTGTTCATATAAATTAATACATAAATAAGGTTTTGTTTTGTTTTCTGTTATTTTTATTTTGTTTATTTTTTTTTTTTTTGTAAAAAAAACTTTGCTTATGTGTAAACAGAAAATTGTTTTAATTATGTTAGAATGACAATGAAACAAACTGTATGTTATTTAGTAATGTCTCATAAATAAAAACAATTCTAAAACTGCAATGGAAAAAAACCAAAAAACTCAAGAAAAAAACGAAAAGAGAAATACATAAACCCAACTAAAAAGAAAAGAACAATTTTAAGAAATATAATTACATATATATATATGTTGAAAGTAAACGGTCTTTTTCTAATAAAAATTAAAAGAAAAATTTCATTGAATTTAAAAAGAAATAAACCCAAAATTATTGTCTAATTTATGTTTTATTTACAAAACAAAAAAAAAAACAAAGTCACATCAATCACATTAGAGAAATATTTACAAAATTTATCCAACTACATATATATATACATATGTGTGTATGTATATATATAAAAAATTTAATCAGATCCTTGTGATCAGCATTAGATATTTATTCCAAATTTTTTAAATTAACACCATTTAGTACTTATGGAAATTTTTTTATGCAATATGGTTGAAATATTCAAATTACTTTACATTTAAGTACAAATTATAAATTATATTGGTTGTATGTTGTCATTATCACCAAGGTGCTTGCTAAGTACCAAATTTATCATACTTTTTCATGCAATGAATTCAATTCCTTTGGACACGCCCATTCAAGTTTAAATTAAGTTTAAGTTTAATTATCACGATTTAAAATAAAATTATTAAAATTGTTTTTATTGTGGCAAATATGTGACTTACAAATGCCACGCCCACTTTCTTTCTAACAACAATGACAAATCGACAGCCATAGGACATAAATGATTGAGAAATGAAAATGTACCTTAACGAATGAAATGATTATGCTTTTTTTTGCTTTTTACCTTAAGAAACTATAAAAATGAAAAATATTTGAAATGGGATAAATTATTTCATTTTTGGCCAAAATTTTGAGAAGTTCATTTTAATGTTAAATGTATAGTTGAATTATGGCTAAATAGGTTATTACAATTATTATATTGGCACCTTGGTATCACCGGCGGCTACATTTTATGTATACCCATTTTTTTTTTAAATATTACTTCCAAGTGAATTACATCGTCCTCTTTTGCACGAGCTGCCAACGAGGGAAGTCGCTTGAATAAAGAGACGGAAGAAAAAGTCTAGTCAATATTCAAATAAAAATTTTGTGATTACTAAAACCAAAAATAATTGAATAATTTAATTTAATTGAATTACATTAAAAAAAGTATAACAAGAAGTTAATACGGAAAAAGCCAAAGCCAAATAAAAATTATAGAGAAATGTTAAATATTAATTGCAGTATTTGTACGGAACTAATAAAGCATACTGATGAGGTCTGTGTAACTTTCTGCGGACATATGTTCCATTATGCTTGCATCAAGCGTTGGTTGGAGAGGTAAGATTCCTTATCATAATTTTTTTCTTGTTATTATTTGTATACCCACCACCCATCGGTTGAATGGAGGGAGGGAGCACGGGGAAATACTCATTTGTGTAAAACCCCAAAAAGCAGTCTCAAAGTTTCTACAAAGTCTATATCAGAATTAAATTCTGTATCGATTTAGGCATCTCATTACCTTTGTCCGTTTATCCATGTAGTCGCACAAAAAACTAGATATCAAATTCAAATTTGGCAGTATTATTGAAAGTTCCTTTGAACAACACGACTATAGAGCAATTTAAACTGAGAACATCTCTGCTTATTCTTTTGAAGCAAATGCCTACAATTTTTCGTTTATAACTTGAAAACTGAAACAAATAGTTGAAATTTATGTACACCTATTAAGGCCGCTATTGTAAAATAAATTGCATAAAAATCGTCCAAAATCGTCCAAATCTATTCAAAATTATATAATTTGAAATCCGTACCATAAAGTACCAAACAGTGTCTGAGTGGTGGGTATTCAAGGTATGACTCCAGCCAAGTACAATTTTCTCATGTGTCTCTCTAATCTATGTCACTCACTTTTTTATTAACTATGCATAAATATATATATATATATATATATATATATATATATATATATATCTCAATTGGTCCATCTCTCATTCAAATTATTTTAACTCGAAAAAAAAAACATTGTTCTTTATTAAGGTCCCGGACCTGTCCCCAATGCCGTAATGCATCTAAACAAAGCACCATCATACGCGTTTTCTTCAATCTATCTAACATAGACGCAAACCAATTAAATGCAATTGAATTGGTCGAAGAACTTGATAATACGAAATTGCAATTGAACTTGAAAACTGCCGACTTGGATAAAGCTAATCAGGAAATCGGAACACTTAAGTTGATGTGTTCCGAACAAACGTTAGTAATCAATAATATCTGCTTTTTGTTTCCTTTTTTTTCTTCTTTCTTATAATATTATTATCACAAAAAGAGAAAATAAAAGAAGAAACACAAAAACATTAAAATAAATTAATTCTCTTGATTATTTTCCGAATATGTATTGATAATATAGATCAACTATACTTGAATTGAAGGCTCAATGTAAAAAGGATAAATTACTCCTCAACAATTATTCAGATCAGGTACATATACATTTATATTAATAATATTTATATATAAGTTCTTTGTACCTTTCATTTTGCATGTTTTCATTTCCTTTTGCCTTTTTTTGCCATTTTTTTTATGTTCTATTTATTTATGGTTTTTTTTTTTGCTTTACATAAAGGTGAAATTATTAAAATATCAAGTATCTGAAATGGCACAATTACATGAAAAAATACAACAAAAAGATCGTCATCTGAAAGAATTAACTGATCTTCAAACAATGCTAAATTGTGCGAAGCCAGAGTATGAGAAACTTTTGAAATCTGAAAATGATCCAAAAACTTTAGCAGTTTGGGTATCAACACTTAAAAGGTATTTCCAAAAAAACAAGCAAACAGAAAACACAAAGCATAAATAAATTTTAAAAAACACATTACAGATATCAACTTCCAATTTCCATCGAATGCTTTTTACAAATTTTTTCTGCATAATTTTATTTGAAGAATTTAACAAACAAAAAAATTTGCCATAAATGAAAATTGTTTTCTAAGTTACTTCGCTTTGTATTTTATTATATTTTTTATGCTTTTCTTTTTCTTTATCGTGTGTATTTAGGGAATTGCGCTCAAGTGAAATTAAGAGGAATGAAATACGTGCTTCCTTGAAATCTGTTCAAAATGATTTGCGCAAAGAATTAGAATTAAATAGGTGTGTTAAAGAATAAATCGCCTTTTAATTTTACATAATTTGCAATATAAACATTATCGCTAAATCTTTTCTTTCCCTTCTCTTACAATTCTAATAAATATCAGATTGCAACTTCAACAATTCAAAGATCTCGAAAGTGAAAACTATATTCTAAAAGAAAAGGTCAGTTAATTGTATTAAAAAATTAAATTCTAAAATAATGAATGAAGAATAATGAACTTTTTCATAATTCTACGATAATTTTAATTAATTTTGAGAAAATCTTTTGCAATTTATTTTGATAAAATTATAGTTGAAAAATATCAACAAGGAACAATTGAATTCAACCATAAAAGAAGAGGATGTGGAACAACAAGCAGGTATTGAAAATATGGTACAAGTTAAACAACAAGAGCAACAAGAAGACCAGGAAGAATTGGAGCAAATTCAAGATGCACCAAAACGTCCAAAAAAAGATATCTTAATAACTGTATGTTTCCTTTATATCTTGCATTTTTAATCAGCAATCAACGTACACGAATTTATCAATATCAGTTAGAAGTACTCATGAATCATGATCCAAAACTTTATTGCATTCTCTGAATGTAGCAAACCTTTATTTTGTTTTCTGTTTTGTTTATTTTTAAATCATTTTTTCATTTTATATTAAAATAAGAACTACAAGAACAACTGGTAGATATAATAATTTTTTGGACAGAATTGACCAATTTGTACAATGTTTTAAACATCTTATTAATCAAGGATTTAATCTAAATATATGAATTTTAAAATTCTCATTAAATTTAATGACGCTTGATAATTAATTAATTATAAAGCAATGCACTTTAGATTCCGGCGATAGTTGCACATTTCAATTTTCATAATGATTGAGAAAAGAGTCTCTAGATGTTTTTTTCATTTCAAATATTGTAAAAATTTAAACAATATTATGAGAGCAGACATTTAGGTGGTTATAAATTTGAACTAATGGAAATACTTTTCGAAAGACATTTAAATTTATCATTAAGCAAGTTTTAGGGTGGTTTTTGAGTTATCATTTAAATAATAATGCAAAATATCTAGGATATATATGTAAATGCCTTTTTTGTATCTTTGTATTTTTTTTTTGTTTTTCATCCAAGAAAAAAGTAAATGAACCAACGGCCGATTCTCCATACTTAAATATTAAGGCTAGCTTAGTAGGCTTTTCCACCATATATAATTTGCAAAAAAAATATGCTTACAAGCTATCAGAGGGTAATACTCAATGTCCACAGGAAAATGATGATGCCATCATAACCACATGCAAATTGACAAAATTGCAATTATCGCCGCGCAAGAAAGCAACTGGTGGTGCTATACCAAAGAATAAGGTGAAAGATTCGTTTTCGTTTTTTTTTTTTACTTTTATTTTCTTTATTTTATTTACGTTTTGTTTTTATTATTTTTTTCTGGATTTCTTAGTTGTTTTTTTTTTCTCAATTCGATTTTATGCTAAGTAACAATATTTAATCATTAATTTAATTAATCAATTAATTAATTCATTATTCATATATGTATATATTTTTCTTTTTTTGAATGTTTTTCTTTCTATTTGTTTTCTTTTTTGCTTCGCATTGTGTGTGTGTGTGTTTTTGGTTTTTTGCTTATTTATTCTATTATGATAATTTATTTAATTATGGTAGTCGACTAGCATCAAGAATCAACAACGTTTATTAATGGCAGGAGGGCCAATGGCATTCCCATCGAACGATCCATCGACGATATATGCTGAGGGTCCAGTTTGCAGTAAGACCATACAATTACAACAATCAACAGTTCAAGGTGCCAATGAGGGTTCTTGGCCAACTGATAGAAATTTAATGCCCATGTCAGCAAATACCAATAAAAAGGATCCAAAGAGGACTAACAGTAGTATTGAAAATCGCTTAAGGAGTGGCCGTTTACGTAGTTTTCGAATAAATAAATATAAAAAGTAATGAAATCAAAAAAAATAATAATAACGATAAACAAGCATTTCGTTTGCTCGTTGTTGGTTTCTCTCTCTCTGTATATATACATATGCATTTATACATATATATATATATATATATATATATATATATATATATATATATATACATATGCATGTATCTGTAATTGAAAATTGTATAGTTTATTATTATTGTGAAATATGATCAAACCTGTGAATTGAAAAAATAAAATAAAAAGTAAAAGTTTAAAAAAAAATTGAAAGAAAGAGAAAGAAGATGAAATTTTTAAAAGTTTTATTATATAAGTTCTTTGGCAAACATGTTAAGAAGGAAAAAGAATACATCATATAAATACGAAGAAGAAAAATATTTAATTATAATTAACATTATTAAATATTTTATTATAATAATAATTATAATTATTATTATTATTATATGAATAAATACTTACACATACGCATTTGAGCGTAATCATTTTACGATACTTAGAATTATCTGTAATTAAAATTATATGCTTGGGAAAGTAATTCAATACAAACGAGAATACTTATGTATCGTGAATTAATTTCATTCGCTTCTTACATTCGAAAGCCTTAATATTAAACTACATTAGCGGATAAATGAGCCATACAGTACTAACCTATAGTCGAATTTCTAGTTTATATATAAAAATATATATTACTAGTCTAATGTCCGTCCATTATAATATATAATATATATTTATATATATATATATATATATAATATATATATATATATAATATAGGTATTTTAAAGTTACCACTTTCTGTTCAATAAAAATCTATCTCAATTAAATTTATAAAAATAAATTTTCTGATTAATACACAACATAAATAAATAATTGCCAACTTGTTCATAAGATACATATATAAAACTAAATAGATACCTTCCATTTATAATTATCTATTCTACATGTGTAACATGATAATAAGATACAAAAACTGGCCAGATTATCATTTTGGCTTTAGACTTTTGTTAGAAATTATATAAAGCTAATTAAATTAAAAAGTGTCGGTTTTGGTCCACGAGTGATAAGCAAACACCTACTTCGTATTGTACGAAGCATTCCCCTATCCGCCACCTGGGGACGCGCCCGATGGAGGACCGACAACCCCACACGGGTACATTATTTTATACATACGTATGGACATATATATAATATAAAAAAAATCTTTATATATAAAATAAATTGTATAAACATTTTACAAATTGTTATATTTACGTTTACACTATTTGGCCTTTTGATCTATTGGATGCCTGTCCGTCCATGGAAATTTTTGATAAAACTACAAATAACATGTTTTGATGAACTTCTATGCACGCCCGTGCTTTAATCACAGCATGCATATTACTTAAAATAAATCCTTTTTTAAAAAATATGAAAATTTTGGGGCCAAAATTTGGATAATCACTGAACGAACACTGCATTATACGCAATGGGCATGGCCGATTCTTTTTCAAATTTGGGATGTGCATGATAGAGCGACATATAGAATAAACATTTTCATCATAATTTGTCGCCTTAGAATACACTAAACGTGAGACCCTTAATAAATTTTATCCATTTGGAAGATCAGCCTTCATGAGAGAATTTTCTGATATTTTTAGTGACTTATAAAGTTGGTATTTTAATTTTTGCGACCAGACATGGACAGATAGATTTGTTAACAATTTGTATAGTTTTATTTTATACGGATATATTGAAAAAATAAGTATTTCAATACGCTAAATTTACGTAGAACGTCTGGATAGAATAGGCTCACTTTCTAGACCACTTTCTATGCAAACATTATTATGAACTAGCTGCATTACATTAGAGCAAGGAAGTACTGTAAAACTCGCCTTGTCAAAACCTCAAGAACCCTATAAAATAGGTATTCTATTTATCCTGATAGTTCCAAATTGTTCCAGCAAAATTTTTCACGTTTTTCTATAAATTATTCTACATTGTGTTGATGAAAAATTGAAAGCATTTGGCCACACTTATGCGAAATGTTCACTTATTATTACTCACTGTAAGAGACTTTGACGCTGCAACAACACCATGTTTAAGAATAAAAAGAGCCACACTCTCCTACTATACAATTCAATGCCTAAATGTTGAATACTTTAAAATTGTCCTCAAACAAATGCATTAAATCCTTACTAATTTTTATTGTGTTCTTGAACTAATTGATCATTTGGCACCATGACTTGACCGTGTCATGTCATATCAGTCAGTCATATCATACTTTACCAAAAGTAAATGTTTATATTGGACAG
The DNA here is from genome assembly GCA_023089585.1 of Melophagus ovinus. Lineage (NCBI taxonomy): Eukaryota > Metazoa > Arthropoda > Insecta > Diptera > Hippoboscidae > Melophagus > Melophagus ovinus. The sequence continues at coordinate 8,017,669 of JAKKIB010000176.1, read as the reverse complement.
AGCGTACAAACTTTTCGACATTTTTTTTAAGAATATGTTTTCTAAATTGTGTAAACGCAAAATATGTATTGTTTGGTATGATTAATAGCCGGTGCTGACCGCCCATAATGCTCTCGCATAGTTTAAATGATTAGATGAATAAAACAGACTTTGTAAATCATAGCCCTGTATGCTACATTAGTAATACTTATTTGAAATATATTATAACATATAAAATTAGCCAATATAATAAAATATGCAAATATGAATAAAAAAATTATAGATAAAAATCGGAAAGAAATTTCGTTAGTAAATTGCATTTCACTGAAGATCTTCATTCGGATTGTCTTTTCGTTTGTTTTTTTTTAATTTAACTAAGTTTTTTTTCTGTTTTTTTTTTTGCGAATTTCATATATATATATGTATTAAAATACTTAAGTTCGTTTGTTTTTTTTTTGTTTTGTTTAATAATTACTGTTAAGTATTTTCTTTTCAGCAGTACCCGTCCATTCTTCTTTCAGTTCGACCTTACACCCTAAATCTCTTAAGGCCGCTTTAATATCATGCTGCACTGAGGGATGCTCCATCATGGCCGCATTTAATAATTCCTCAATACCATAATTTAACCAAATTTCACATTGTTCACGTGATCTTGACACCATATTACGTATTGCCCAAGCACCATTACGCTACATACACATATGCATAACATATTAGAATGTTACATAATGTATGAATATGTATGTATGTATGTTAATGGATGAATAAATTACAGATACGTTTTCAAATTGTTGCTGTTTGTTATTTCCGTTTGTTTTGGTTTTGTGTTTTTTATTAGATATTTTTTCCGATTTTTTTACCTGGACAAGTTTGCTGGAAGAATGATTTCGTATAGCTGCAATAATCATTTCTATAATGCCTGCCTCAACAAATGCTTTACTATTTTCTTTGCTACGTAATGTAAGTGTCGCTATACATGCCAGTGCTGAACTAACTACCGTCTCATTGCTCTTTCAATATTTACCAATTAATAATCAAGGAGAGAAAAATGGAAAAATAATTATGTATTAAATGATAATTCTTCCTCTTTTTCATTTTTAATTTGTTGGTTGTTTTGGTTTTTTTCTTCGTTTCTCACCATATGAATTTCTAGTGTTTGATAAAATATCGGTGCCGCACCTTCTCGTATAATATTCAATTTTACAGTATCGTGGCCAGCTAATGCGCGCAATAGTTTAAAGGCTTCTCGATTTAAACGTGCTACATTTCGATGGGAATTCTTTATAATTCATAATTTAATACAGATAATTAATACAGATTAAAATGGAAGAAAAAAATACGATTAATATCATTAATCACTATCTACAGAATCATGTCAATAAATCCAATTAAATGGAAAAATTATTATAATATAATATTAAAACTGAAAGCATTCGAAACATAAACTTTAAACTTATAATTTTGTATCAACTTATGTTATGCATAACATAAAACGGAAAAATTTAAACATTTGTGACTATTGCATGTGGGTTTCTTAATATCACACATCACATTGACAAGAAAACCACTTTTGTTATATTTCATTATACTCTACAACATTTGTAATGTAGGGTATATTAAATTTGTGTTGGTGTTTTTAACACATACAAAAGTTAAATCCATTTAAACTTGTGGGCCCTCCCATTTCTAAGCATTGGAGTCTAAAGAAATTACATAAGGAAGAACCACAACAACAATTTTCCATATGGCTTTTTCTTCTTTTTCATATTTCAACTACCTCGAAATTGTAGTTGCATTAAGTGATCTAATGTAGTATATTTAATAGACGATACGTATCTGCATATTATTTTAATGATAATAATCTTTACGTACCATTAGTTGAAAAATGAGTTTTAAACCACCAGCTTCATCGACACTGGCACAAATCTCTTGGCGTACCGCTAATACCCCAATTGTTAATAATAAATCGCCCAAAATATTTATCTCATCGTATTCTGTTGGGAAAATTTTTTTTGGTTTTTTTTTTAATTTAATATTTCTATTCTATTCTGGTCTATTCTCTCTTCTTTGTGTTATTGTTACCTTTTAATAAATGTGTAAGATCTATAATCATTACATTGGCAATGATACGCGCATGTTCATGAGCACAACCGAATTCTACTCTTATATCATCATCTAATACAAGACAACGAAATACTGCTAAAATTTCTTTTAAAACTTTCCCATTATTCTTCATAACGAACGGTTTCAAATATTCGATAATATTTACTCTCATAATATTACGACGATTCACCTCATGCATTATGCACACTTTTTGTAGCCATTGCAATGTCAAGCATATTATGGATTGTTGAAAATTCACATTTAATAATTGCAAGGCTAATACAAGGCATCCTTTATCGAATGTATCAGGCATATTTTGTGTAAGACTATTAAGACATTTTAATGTACTTTCCACAATTTCTGTATTGAAGTTTCCACCCATTTTTAAGTTGTTGAAATTTTTTTCCAATATATTTAATAAAATAATTTGGGCATCATGCTTTGAAGCCAATACACGATGTGGTATAGATTTTTGACATTCCACATCTAATGTATCTAATAAACTTAAAAGTTTTTCTTGATCAGTAGCAGCGGCACCAGCAGCAGAAGCTGCTGCATTGGCTTCTGTTTCTGCCTTCGCGCCTGTATCTACTACATTATGCGCATGTAGTGCATACAATTTTAATTTTTCTAAGGCTTCAATTAGAACTGGTTTTCCCGTTTCACTATTTATTTCTAAATCTTTTATTATATTGGCCAAATATCCTAATATATATTATATATATATATATATATATATATATATATATATATCACATTTATATATGATGTATTCACGAATACATGTGGGATGAATGATTGGTTGATTCGTAGGTACACAATACAGAAAATATATAATAAATTACCCGCAATCAATAATATGAAAGTGAATGGAAATGAATATAATAATTTACATACTTGAGCCTCAAATTGCTTTATAGTTTCCTCTTTAGCTTCATTAGGGCTCATTGAGAATTCTAAAATATTTTCTTTAACAACATCATCAAATGTATCCTGGGTAATAATTTTAGGCATTTTTCAATTTTACAATTTGCAATTTTTTAATTAAAAATTAATAAAATAAGTTATTTTATTTTGTTTAAATTTAAAAGGTGTAAATATTTTGTTTTAACTATTTGGTTTTTTCTCTTTGTTACTATTAGCTATTAAACAATTTTTATGCACAATTGGCTTTAATTAAATTTACTTCAATTTTATTATTGCACTGAAATTTTTACTTCTTCTCCGAAATCTTCATATATATGGGTATACGTAAATATAAATGTTATATATATGTTATATACATATATATATATATATATGTTACATTGGACTACATAACCTAGTAGTGTTAATCAATAAATAAATGACACAAGGCTAAAATATCTAGATGGCGCATGCATTAAAATTATACAAATGTTGCCAACGGTCGGCAACAGACTGAATGTTCGCTATTAGCACTATTTACAATTATTATTATTAATGATAAAAAAAATTTGATGTATTGGCAAAAATCCATACAATGTGTTGAAATATTTCATTTTTCTAGGACCTGTTTAACTTAAATGTTTGAAGTAAACCCCAAGTGTAATTGTACAATTTAACAGAGTTATAAGTAAAATAGTGTCTCTGAACTAAAACTATTGGAGATAAATAAGCAACTCTGATGATGGTAATATGCATTGTGCAAAAATTAAAAAGTGTTTTGTCACTGCCGCTCATTTATAAAAGTTGCGTATTACTGAACAGAGATTTTAAAATAAAATAATTTAAAATGTTTCTAACTCGTTCTGAATATGATAGAGGTGTTAATACATTTTCACCAGAGGGTCGTCTTTTTCAAGTGGAATACGCCGTAGAAGCTATTAAATTAGGTTCGACAGCTATCGGTATATGCACCACAGAAGGAGTTGTATTGGCTGTAGAAAAACGTATAACATCACCACTAATGGTACCAACTGCCGTTGAAAAGATTGTCGAAGTTGATCGTCACATTGGTTGCGCCACATCTGGTTTAATGGCCGATGCTAGAACTTTGATCGAGCGTGCTCGCGTTGAATGTCAAAATCATTGGTTTATTTACGATGAACGTATGTCAATTGAGTCTTGTGCTCAGTCGGTATCCACACTAGCTATACAATTCGGTGATAGTGGTGATGGTGGTTCAGCTATGAGTAGACCATTTGGTGTTGCTATATTATTTGCAGGAATCGAAGATGGTAAACCACAATTATGGCATATGGATCCATCCGGAACGTATATACGTTATGAAGCTCAAGCTATTGGATCAGGTAGTGAAGGTGCCCAACAAAATCTGCAAGATAATTACACATCTGAAATGTCTCTGAAGGATGCCATTGATTTGGCATTAAATACATTAAAACAGGTTATGGAAGATAAACTAAATTCAAGTAATGTTGAGGTAATGACAATGACACCAGATAAACTATTTCACATGTATAGTAAAGATGAGGTCGAAGAGGTTATTACCAATTTGGCCTAGAATTTGTTTTTTTTAATTTATACATAATAAAATGTTTGTCCCATGTAAAATAATTATTTCTATTAGAAGCTTATCTGTATCTACAATGGATGTAAGATAGATACGAAGCATCCATACTAATAAAATGAAAAAGAAACTAATTGAGTTCTTATTTATTTTTATTAACTTATATTATTCATACATTGTGATTCATATTATATATATATATATATATTGTGTGAGCTATATACATTTGTACACATTTTTATGAAACTTCGTCTACTTTTGTCTTAATAATTTTTGAAATCAGCATTTTGGGTCTTATGGGCTTTGTGAACATTAATATTGACGCTGCATCAACCGATATCTGAAGAAGCAATGTTATTATTATTATTATTGTTGCGCTTAATTTTACTCTCAGATGGACATTGCCCAATTTGTGGATAATCAATTGCTTTGACCTTATACTGGATTTTATCCGTTACAAATAATGAATTTTGTGCCAGTGTTGTTCTGGTTGTTGTTGTCGCTATTGGTGTTGCCGATGCCGATGTCGGTGATGCTGATACTGGTACTAATACTGGCGGTGGCGGAGGTGCATTCATTTCTGGTGCCTTTATGCTTATCCTATGATGACCAGTAGATTGCGTTGTTGTTGTTTCTGCTGTTGCTACCGTTGTCGTCGCTGTTGTTATTATTGTTGGTGCGTTTTGTGTGGCATATTTTCGACTTGACGATGAGGGCACCTTTGGAAATATCACTTGGGAAAATATTTCTTGGTCGTATTCACGTCCCATATAAGTTAAAGGATGTTGTTGTTGCTGTTGAGTGTTGCCACCGCCAATACCACCACTGCTTGTTGCAGGAGTTGGTAATGCCCCTAATGTGTTACTCATTGTACTTACAAAATGATGATTCGCATTATGCTGCTGATGATGCAAACCGAACACTGTACGATGTAATAGAGGTGAACCAAGTAGTTTCTTTTCTTTATTAGCTAGTTTATGTAGACCGGTGCCATCCTTTTCCGTTGCTTGGAACGTTGAAGTGCCATGAGCAAAGCTTAATTTTGAAAATATGGGCATTGGTGCTGAATTCTTCCTTTGAACTTCATATTTATAACCACCTTTGTCTTTTAAATCATTATTGTACGTATTACTTTTTTTAATAGTACTCCCGCAACCACTGCCACCACCAATACCATTATCAATATTACTATTACCATGATGATGATGGGACTTTTTATTGAGTGGTAGCGTCATAGTTATACCACTAGATGTTACATTTGAATTACCACCACAACTAGACTGTTTGCCAAATTGGAAAATCCTTTCACTTGATGTTTTAAACGATTCCAATTTTCCTTTCTTCTTGAAACTACCCAAACGTTTCTCATTAGCATTATTATTACTACCACTATGATGATGATTGGCTACTATTAAATCGGCCGTGGAACCGCTATTAATATTATTTACGTTCGACTTCTTATGTTTAGTGGATGTTAATAGAAATCCACGTGTTTTCATCGCTGTTGTCCAATTACTACTACTGCTGGTATTATTATTAAAATTTTGTTCCACTTGATCCACATTCGTACCGCTTGAGGCATTATTGTTGTGCTGACGGTAACTTAAATTATTATTTCCTGTACTATCATTTTCGCTTGGATCGTCACCGGATATTAATTCATACCCGAAATCACGTAATTTTAAGCCTTCCTTGGTACGGGTTAATTGAATATCTACATCATCAGGTTTAAAACTAATCTCATAATCAGGAGGTTTAGGTAAGCTGCGACTTTGTGTTTTGGCTACTTTGGTGTCATTACTCCTGCCCTGAACACTATTAAGACCGCCACCCATTATTAGTGTATTCGCACAGTTTACACTTGTATTGATATTATTATTACCATTATTTTTATTATGACGATGTCTATGATCTTCTTTTTTCTCAATACCCAACAATACACGATTGTTGTACATATCTTGTGCTTCCTCTTCCTGTTTTTGTAACATTAAATCTTTCAAAGTCATAAAGCCTTGTGTACTGCCGCCAGTAACGCCACCACCACTACCAATACCAACACCAGTAACACCGCTACTATCAATGGTTGTATGCATATTCCATGATGTATTTGAATTGATTTTTGGTAAAGCATAATCTAAGGTTTTTGATGTTTGAAAATCGAATTCAACTAAGTTCGGATTTGAAGCATGTATAAAATTATATGGTACTTTTTTAATATTCCTATTGCTACCACTACATACACTTTCTACTATTGCTTTGGCACATTGCTTATGTGTTATTGGCGTCGTTGATGTTACCGTTGTTATCGGTATTATTAATGTACTATTTGTACTGTTGTTTGAAGGTTTGTCAATTGTATTGACTACTTCAACATTCGCTTTCAATTCTTGGCTATTACATTCATGGTTTTCTACATGCTGCAGTTGCTGTTGTTGTTGCTGATCCAGTAATAGATCTGATGTTATATGGATTTGTGTTGTCGGTGTTGTCACAATCGTTACTGGTATATTATCATTATTACATAATTGTTGTTGTTGTTGTTGTTGTTGTTGTTGTTGTTGCAGCTGTTTTTGTTGTTGTTGTTGTAATTGATTATCCTTAATGTGAGCTTTAAAAAAGCTGATCGGCAATAATGTTGAATCGTGATAACCAGGCGTATTTGTACCTATTTGTATACCATAACTGCCACCGGGTACTTTACGATAACTACGGAATTGTTCCGTTGGCACTGGTATCATATCATTTGAAAATGGTGATAATGACGAAGATGATGATGATTTTTTTTCTTTTTCATTTGTTCCAGGTGATGATGTGCAAGACGATGATGTCAACGAACTTTTAAAATGTAACGTACTTTTGGTTAATTTACGTAACGATCCTAAATATTTTTTGTCATGTCTGGTACTATTGGTAGTTGCAGTTGTAGATGTTGCTGCTGTTGCTGTTGCTGCTGTTGTTGATATTACTTTTAATGTTGATATTGGTGTAGAATTACCTGGTACATTATTCATAATATTTTCGTTAAGATTCCCTGACTGAATAGTTGATGATGGTGTCCATATATTTTTATTTATAAATGAATCATTGACTGAGTCCTCACCGCTACTATCGTCGTTCTCTGAAAACAAATCTTGTGTATTGATATCGTTATTATTAATACTAATGTTGCCGCTACTAGCGTTACTATTGTTGCTGCTGCTATTGCTAACTATAGTATGGCTATTTGTATTATAATTATGAACCAATTGATTACTGTTATTCACATGAAACATTATTGTTGTATTTCCATTACGATTTGCACTTATTGCAGCTGTTGTTGCAGTAGTAAGTGTCGCCTGCCGTATAAAATCCATCCATTGATTTAGAGCATCTTGAGATTCAGCAGCAAAATAAAACGTCTTTGCTGTATGATAAACTTTAAATGCATACGGCTTGGAGTGTACTTCCTAAATTATACAAAGTAACAATAAAAATACGATAGTAATAATAACAATCTGTTATATTTAAGTAAATTGAGCTTCTTCGTTTTTTGCTGTTTTTCGTTTTTCATGCTCACCTTGGCCAATGACACCGTGAACCCTGGGAGAAATATAACACAACGGGCTTTAGCAGATTCTTTAGATCGAAAGCCATATAATAATGTGTCCAACATTAGAAAATATAAACGTGCCCAAAATGTTACACCACGTTTGTCTTTGGTGCGCCTGTATAAGTGACCTTGAATGTCACCAGTACCTAGTAGCTTTAAATTTACATTACGCCGCTTCATAATCAAATTATGTTTCTTTTTTAATGTTAAACTGCGTATTTTCAAAGGTGTTTGTACATCATCTACCCCTAATCGCAAGCTTCCATTATTCTCGTTTATTTCATAATCCCGAATATTTGGTGGCGTTGCTAATGTATCGTCCGACAAGGGACTTCCTAAGGTAGACGATGTCGCGGCTGTTGTTGGCATTGCCACTACTGTTGATATCGTCGTTGGAGTTCTCACTGAGTGTGTAACTGTTGTTATTTCTAATGCTGCTGATGCTGTTGATGCCGTACAACTACACTTGCTGTTAAACTTTGCATTAAACCAGGAGGCTTAGGCGGAATTGGTATAACTATTCGGGCATTATTTTGTTCATGTTGTTTTTTAGGACGCGGCGGTGGAACTGGCGGCGTTACCAGTAAAAATTCTTTACGTGGTTCGACAGCTGGGGGAGGTGTATGACAATCATCGTTTGTATTGTCATAAGTTGGAGTACTATGACTTTTATCTAAACGACTTCGTCTGGACAAAAGAGTAGTATTTATCGCTTCGAATGTTACACTACTACTGGTATTGCCATCATCATTATAACTTTCATTACCAAGAGCAACATCCGTATCACTTTTGGCCTTATTGTTACTTCTGTTATAATTAGTAACCGCTTCTGAAATATTATTATGTATGTTATCCTCTATTGTTTGGTGTACATCATCGTCTTCATCAGCAAATGGGATGGGTTCAAAGGTTTCCAGTATTGTATTCTCCACATTACAAGTATATTTTTCATTTACCGGATAATCCAACACTTTCATATTAGCGTCGAAACGGACTACTTTACTAACACCGGGTTTAAATGTTTCATCTAATTCCTGCAATGGTTGCAAAGTTGGATTATTGGAATTTGCAATCAAAAAATTTGGAGTAGGTAAACCGCTACTGCCAGTACTACCTACTTTCCCTTTGGCATCATTTGTATTATCGGCTGGATTGGTTGTGCTGCTACTAATACCTATACAGGTTGTTGGACGTGGTGTTATTTCTAGACCGAAACCAAACGATATAGATTTGTCACGTAAACTGGGGGATGCTGGATCACATACACCACCTATTACCGTCTTACGTTCATGCCATAATGGTGATATTCCCGACACACCTTTATGACCAAATAATTCATCACCACAAATGGTATTGCGGCGTTGCAACATTGCCCTTGGTTTTGGATAGTATAGTCGACTTTCTTTTTCTGTTGCTTTTGAATCTGTAGGCGTTAAAATATCACTTGATATGGAATCTGTATCAGCATCCTCCGCTTTTCCATCATTTTCATTTTTTCCATTGAGTGTCAAAGGCGCAGGTGGCGCTCCGCTTTTAAAATTATTTTCAGATTTTGTTAATGGATTCGGTCGTGGACTTGGTACATTTTCTCCACCCCAACGATTACCAATTGAACGTTTTTTACTTGGTAAACGATATGGTTGAGCATAAATTTGTCCATAAATTTTTGTGTGTTTTGGTCGCTTCTTTAACGTTAGCAAAACATCTGGCAATGATTCACGTAATTGATAAAATACGCTTTTATATTGCCAACCGACAACAGTTTGATAATTGACCTGTATAATTTCATCGCCATCTTCAATTTTCCCAGAATTATGTGCAGGCGAATTATGTTTAATATCTGTTATTCGAAATGTGCCGTGATACGTTGATTCAATATTAAATCCTAATTCGGATTCACGTTTCTTCAATGTCACTAGATCTAGAGACGCCGGTTGTAATAACATTGGATCTGTTATATCTTGTATGATGTAATTTGCTAATAATTCCAAAGTTTTAGCAGTGCTTCGTATCTTTTCAACAGGATTTTCTACAAATCGTTCTCTCTGAGCAATTGTTGCCATTTCTAATCCCAAACGCAACATTTTCCGACATATCTCTGTAAATTGAAATTGTCCACGAAATGGTGCCCGCTCTAACCAACTGATAAGTGGTTTTATTGTGGCTATGGTACGGGTAATATCACTAAGTATTTGCGTCTCTATAACAGTAGCACCACATTGGGTAGCTAATTGGCCATGTAAACTGCGTGCCGCTGTAGCTACATGTAATGCCATAAATTGTAAATTCTCCTTATCCAAATTGTAATGAAAATTTCGTAAACTCTCTACTGCTTCTAAAATGATTTCCTGATGTCCAATGCAATTAATACCGAATTGTTCCAACACATATGGACGTATATTCAGCAATTGGCGACCACCAATTTCATGTTGGGTAAATGCATCCACATAATTATACATAGAATCATCTAGGCCTGGTATTAGGAAATTGCATTAAAAAACAACTTATTTTAAAAAAGTACACATTTGCGGATATTTCCTTGTTAATTACCTTTAAGCCAATCGCATACTCGTTCCGATGACCATTCTATTACATTTATATATGCCATAATTATTATCAATTATTTCATTTCACTTTCGTTTCCACATACACACATAACTAATTATTTACTAAAATGTAAACCTTAAATATACATTGGAAAAGCATGTATTAAAGAGTGTTCATCAATAACATTAAAGATTATTATTGAACAAATTCGCAAAACAAAAAAAAAATAAATGACTGAACGAAAATTGCCATTGTTTTTTTTTACTGCTTGATAGCTTTTTCCATGGTCTATAGAGTTGTTTCACTAAAATCATTTACCAAACAAACTTAATTGAAACGCACAAATACTCTTACAAGTTATTGTCACCGGTCGAAATTCGCGATAGAGATAGCATTAAATACTATAGTTGACTCTTTCAAGAACTTTAACGGAACGGAAGACCCGTGATGGATGGGCCTAATGTTTGGTTCGTGACCGTTGTTATGTTCTTTCAATGTTTATTCTCACATTTCGATAAGGATATTTTTTGTAGGTTATGCAAAGCTCCACAATAATGTTAGTACACCATATTAGAAAATTCCAGTTCAATATATAATGTTATCTTTTTCTCTTACTTTAATGTAAGAGTAAAATTTAATGCTGTCATTTTATAAACATAAAATTTTAATAAGAACAAGAAAAGTCAAACATTTGTGTATTGAGATTATATTAGAAAATAGTAAAACTGAAGTAAAATAAAACAACAACAGAAAAATGTATTAAAAAAAAATCTTATGTTCAAATATCCGAGCAATTTGTCAAAATTTATTGATATACATTGACAATAAGGAGATTGTTCAAATAATTCGTTCACCTATTTATATCCATTGATTATACGAATATTAATAATGTCTGGTAGTAATGTACCAACGCCAGAATATTTTTCGATTGCTCCGCCTTTAATGGATTTTGAACACGAATTGGTTTGGTTTAATTTAGCTGGAACACTTACACAAAAAATTGAGTATGATAAAAGTAATCACATAAGTACTAATACACGTGAATTAATGGAATTGGCATTTACGCAACCATTGAACCTGCAAGATCAAAAATTATTATTGAATGAATTACAAAAAAATCCATTTTTCGTCTATCAAGTTCGCTTAACACCATCTAAAGTAAGCAATTATATGTGCGAATATTGAAAACCATGTTAAATATTAATATTGGAAATTTTTAATAATGAAATCTCATTATCTTCACTTTATTCTCACAAGTTACCCCGCTTGGTTGAAAATAATCCATTAATATCTATAGAGATCTTATTAAAATTAATGGATTCACCAGAAGTTGCTGAATATTTTCACGTTCTTGTCAATATGGATATAACATTGCATTCCATGGAAGTAGTTAATAGGTATGGAAAACAGAAACACTTGGCTATCCAGCTTCCTTACCTTTTTTCCATTTTAATAATTTTTTAATAATGTTTTAATTTTAGGCTAACAACATCTGTAAATTTGCCAACAGAATTTTTACATTTATATATTAGTAATTGTATATCTTCATGTGAAAATGTTAAAGATAAATTTATGCAGGCTCGATTGGTACGCTTAGTTTGTGTATTCTTACAATCACTAATTCGTAATAAAATTATAAATGTCAAGGTAAGTAGAATTATACAAAAATTAAAGTAAGTCAAAATGTTACACTCGGTCAGAACTGATACTTATAGACGTAAAGTTACTTTATAAAACGATGCAATTATGTAAAGACCTAAAGTGTTTGTTATATGGTTTGGGGTCTAAAAAATAGACTGCTTTAAACCAAATTTGATACAATTGGTACAGCACGGTTAATAGCTCAAGCGCGTTAACTTCTATCATAAAATATCCAAAATTTAAAATATTTCAATGTATCGATTATTGTTAAAAATGGAGTATTAAAAATTGTCGGATGTTACCCATGTCCATTTCTCGTTGTCTCCGGGCCGAAACAAACCCACCTACATGGTTTCAAATTAAGACCTTTCCAAGGTTGCGACCCGCATATTGATAATAAATTACAAAGACAGACGTCCTGGGAGCACGAACTTTTTGTACAATTTATAAATAAACCGTTACAAGCAAAGGAAAATTATATAATATTAAATTATTTTTATTGTACATATAGGAATTATTTATTGAGATTGAGACATTTTGTGTTGTATTTAATCGCATAAAAGAGGCTGTTGCTTTATATCGTCTATTAAAACATCTCGATATGACTGAACAAGCTCAATCTAGTCCAATTCCAGGCGGTGGTGCTGGCAGTTGTAGTATTAATACAACAGCACCTCTGACAACAACAAGAGTAACACCAACAACGACAACTTCCACTACAAATATATTTTCCTTATCACAATTTAATAAATAAAAGAACTGAATAATCAAATAATAATACAATAAAAATCCTATTCAATTTTCTTACTTTTAAATAATCCAACTAATCAGTCGTTTTTATTTAGCATCCCTAATAACCATGTTGTAACATAATTGTTTGTAATACTCTTTTTATTTGCGAATTTGTGTTTAATCGTGATTTAATACCTAGAGCAAATGATGTACATAATATTTCAGGAGCATGTTCCTGCAACAGCAATGTCATTTCAACTAAATTGTCTATAGCCGTTGTTGCCACAGATGGGTTATCATCACGCAAACATTGTATATAAGCGTTTAACGTGCAACGATTAACGTCACTCCGACCGGGATTGTGTTTTAAATGGCGTATCAGTAATATAAAAGCATTCGATCTGATTTGAGCACATGGTGAAAATATTAATTCTAATAAACGATCAAACAACTCAGTTAAAAATGCAAAACGTTTCGATGTCATGCATTCAATTTCTTGTAATGGTCCTAGAATAATGTCTTCAGCATTTGAATGTTTAACAATTTTAATTAGTTTGGCAAAATGCGGTGATATAGATAATGATTTATTAAATGAGCCACATAAGGCAAATGTAACAGCTCCTCGAGTATTCATATCTAATGTTGACAATTGATAATTTTCACCAAGAGAATTTTCAGGATCAGCAGATAGTGCAGTATCCACAGATGGCATAGTTGAACCAGTGTCTGGTGTAACTGATGCTATAGTCGATTTTGTATCAACATTATCATCTACATCATATTCTTGTTTTACATTTCCATCATTATCTGTTACACCCTCAGATGAAGTAGATGATTTTTTTTGCAGCAGTGTTATACCTTGTACTAAATGATGGAGTGACATAAGGTTGCTGTAACGACCAGCTAAATCATTCAAAACTCCCACATATTGTTCAATGAATAGTAAAGCACTCGATGGATTTGCATTAATATAATCCTGAAGCAATTGAATGAATTTAAGAAGCATATGATATGATTCTTTGACGTGTCCATGATGTTTGAAAAATGCAAAATAACAATCCAAAGCAATTTGGAACTCTTCTCGATAAATATCATCGAAGCAAATTGGTTGCAATAGTTCCAGGGTCCGTAATATTTGTATAAATCGATGCACATGATATTCATCACGCAATACCCGTACACTTAATTGGCTGCGGCCTTGAATTAGAGATGCCAAAACACCCATTTGCCGTAAAAACAAAGCAGGATGGGAGACAGCCAATTTACGCATTAATAGTTCCGTATCACTGGAAAGTAGTTCAATATCTTTTTTTACCAATAAATTACCCAAGCACGTTATTAAATTGTTTACAGCTATGTCAGCTTGGCAGCCGCTTAAATTTTGTAACTTAGCTGTATAATCACCCATTTTATGGCAGCGGAAAAATTTTATAGATGGATACATTATGTACAGTTGACGACAAATCATTAAACGTAATTTTTCTGAACAATTAAAAGTGAAAATATACTCTAAAAATCTCCTTAAGTGCGATGTACTTTTAGTAATAATGCGAAACAACAAATTTATACGGCAACTTAAATCAAAGTCATATCGCGATTTAGACTTTTTCAATTCATTTTCACCCTCTCTCATAATAAATTCTGCAAACATTTCAAATTCAACATCATTAAGTGTTATAATATTTTCAGTTTGATCAACTTTTTCAGTACAACGATCACGCCCTTGCCACAATTTTGGATTATTAATAATCGCTTGGACAAAATTTAATACAGTTGTATAATCTAATTGTGCGTATTGGCATCATCATTGCATTGTCTCAATAAATAATTCAATGTACCTATAATGGTATCCCAATTGGCTTCATGGCACAGCCAAGATAATAAATAGAATCGAAAATCTCCACAATATTTTGAAAATGTATGATGTAAATTATGTTTATCAAATACTGTACATAATTCTGGGTCATTTTCTGACAATAAATCCACAAGCATACCATCATTGTACAAATTATTTCGATTATTTACTTCATCCGTGTTCATCCTTTCATTTAATTGTTTTAACATCAAACGTAACGTTTGATCGGAATCGAATGGAGGATTTTGTATGATTTTTACCTGTCCGCATTGAATCTGATTACTTTCCAAGAATTTTTGTATTGCTTTCGTTGTATTTAATTTTGATAGGCTATTATGTGGTGTATTAATAAACTTAACAATAGAATCCATTAATCTAATATGGTGTTCTGTGGCCATCATTAGCGATTGTGTTTTACTTATTAGTCGTAATAATGATAAAAGTTGTTTCGGTTGTATATGATTTATTAATTTTTCTATATTCGATAATTGCCATAAGGACTGCATAAATGCTGGTCGTTCTGTAATATTAAATAATTCATGCATTAATTGCCGAAAATCATTATCATCCATAAAGTGAGTAAACCGATGTTGTGATGGTGGTGGCAATTGCCTTAAAATATTATGCAAACGTTCGTGGTTACTTAGTTTGGCAATTGGCTTGTTTGGTGTTGTTATTGCTGTTGGAAGTGGGGTTTCTGCTTTGTTTCCTTTTGTTTCTTCAGTTACTTCCATCACTGTTGATTCATAGTCATCAAGTTCAATAATTTCTAAAATGTCGGTACGAATTTTAGGATTATCCGCTACAGTTTGTGAATGCGAATATAATCCCAAAGCCTGGACAGTAACATGACCATTCTTAGCTCCGCGAATTTGTTGAATTTCTATCAATTGGGCTAGATAAGCTTTATTTAAAATGGCATTTTTTACTGCCTCAAATTGTTCAATAACCGCATTATCCAAGAGAGCTAACAACTTGGACATAGAATTAATGGGTGTACCGAAATTTTGTACAAATAAAACAATTTGATCTGGTGCCAAGTCACGTATAGCTGCTTCAATTAAACGATCAACTGGTGATCGTATCATTTTTAATTTCAACCAATCTGGTAATAATTGAACTGGTTCATGGGGTATATTCGGTATATAAGCTGTCGGTACATTACCGTCCAATGGAAACCAATAATCTAAAATTGGTATAGATTCGGGCATATTATGACTGGAATGTGTCAAAAGTATAATGAAAGCATGTATTATATTCAAATGTAAAGGTAATTGCATGCCATCATTAAATTGGACCATTAACAAATCTGGATATTCTGTCCATTGATAAGGTTCATGATGATCACGTAATTTTATTATATAATTATTAAACATAACAAACAAACATTTTAGTGTCTGCAAACGATTCTCCTGTTCAATTTTAGCGGCTTCTGAGGCAATAGCCTCTTCAGTAGCATTCAAATCTCCTCTTTGCATTACCACATCCTCCCCTTCCTTAGCCTGATCCTCTGCTAATGGTATAATATGTTGAAACATTGTACTACGTTCTACAATCAATTGAGCCATATCGATAACATGGTCCAACATATCCGTAACAGAATCATTAAGAGTATGTGCAGCTATGAATTGTATATAGGCCATAACAAGATGAGGTGAATTTTCTACTTGACAAGCAGACCGTAATTGCGGTATTATAAATATTCGCACACTATTAAAATGCGGTATTTGTGGTATTGCACTTAATAGCCAATCGTAAGGACTCAACTCCGTACAATTGAATATAATTTTAAGGCCACGTAAGGCTGACAAACGTGACTGTTTAACTGTAGAACATAGACGTCGAAATATATAATCTAATATCTCGCAAACCGTTTGCTTAGTATATGATGAATCCATAATAACATTTCTTAGGAAATTTACTAACTCAGCATGACGACTATTTTCTTCATTAATTATATTCGAATTAAATAACAAAAATTCACATAAACATTGTACCGGTAAATGATTGAAATCTCCTTCACTGTTTTGTACTAAATCGGAAAGCCATGGCATTGATTGCGTTGTACCTTGGCGTTGTATTATATCCAATAACAAATCAGGTTTACGGCTGCGACATAGTAAATGGCCTATTTTTAACATTTTATTTAGATAACGTAATTGTTCCAAGACAACTGACGGAACACGTCGCGCCGTACCCATTGGATCCATTAACATTAGCTGTGATGTTAAAATGGCATTATCTTCGGTAATGACAGCTTGCGATGTTTGTGCAGCCAAGTATGATTCAAATTCAACAATATGGTCGCGTTCCATGGCAGCAATCTAAACAAGGAAATGAAAATTAATAATATAGAAGTGTGTACAAATGCCTTCAATTATAATGTACTCATCCGCCATTTGTCTACATACAAATTACAATATTATAATAAAACTTTATGGTTAATATGGGTTTTCGTCCGTGAACTGTTACCTTTTGCAGGTAATAAACATTAGGTATAGAAGAATTAAAATTTGATATCTTACAATTTTGAGTAAGTGCAATTGATTTTTTCTATTTTTACATGGATTATGTTGTAGAACATAGTAAAATATTATGGAAGTATCTTATACACGTTTTAACAAAATATGTATCTGTAAGTTTGTAATTACCTGTAATTCTTCTTTACTCGTGACTATTTCATTAAATTGGTTTGTTATACACATTTCCATTAACATTTTCATAGTGGGATAATGATTCCAACAAAAGGCACCAAACGTTGATGGATTATGCGCTGATATCATTAACAATATCAACCACGCTTTCCAATATAATACAATTATTGTTAATTTAGGCGGTTCATATTCCGCTGGTAAGTTAATATTCTCGGGATGATGATATTCGGACATACTGAATAGGAAATCAATTATATCAAATTTATTTGCTTGTACAACGGGACAATTTATTGTACGCATTGTCGAGGCCCGTTTCAATAATAATATGATTATATCAAATGTATCGGGTATATTAAATGGTATTTCCTTTGTTATACCTATCAATATAATGCGCAAAAGAGTATCTTCATGTATGGGCGTTTCTGAAACTAAACGTAAAAGCGTGGTCCGTTCCGGTTCTGATGGCCATTGATCATGCCGAGAATATTGCTCAGGATTTTCAAGCAATAGGATTTTATGTAAGCCTTGATTATATTCAGCGCTTTGTAATTTAAATAGAGTTGGTACTACTTTATACATCCAAGACACTGAATCCAATTGCATTTGGCACATTTGATTATAAAATTTCATTAATATACCATTATTATGATTATTATCCTTATTCACACGTAATGATATACTAGCCTCACGTATTTGTGGTGAAACAGATAACAACATACATAAGCATGTTATATCGACCATGGAATGAAAAATGCGTTCGCGAAATTCAGCATTCTCGATTTGTTTATTCAACTCTGGACGACAATTCAAGAAGACTTTACAGAACACAACTAGATTAATATCATTGCGTAGCATTCGAACCAACTCTCTAAGAAATACCCTCAATGTACGTAGACAATCATCACGTTGTAGCAGAAATTCCTTATATATTTCTGCTAAATGTTTAGCTGAATCATCACCAGCTGTTTGAAACATTGTGGCTGCATGAATAAAAAAAGTAAGAGATTTTATTTGTTAATATCATTATTATACCTAATTACTTTAAATTTCGTCTTGCGTTCCAATATATGCCACTCACATAACCAAGGAATTCATATATGTACCCAACTTAAAGAAAACGCCAGTATGTATAGGATGCCATATAATTGAAAATACACAAAACTTACATTTTATAAGGTGGTTTCAAGGATTAACTTTCAATATTCTATAAGAATAATTAGTGCAGTCTACTTTAGATTTTATGATGATTATATAAATCAGTACCAGAAACTTGCTTAGGGGATTTGTGAAATACGGACTTGACTTTGATATCTTAAGGAAGCTTCGTACCAACCACCTGGGAAAATGGAAAGATTTTACTAAGTTCTTCCTGTATTCGACTGTGCCGTGGTATATATGCGTTAAATATTTATTGAATATGTAAACTTTTCAGAAATCGACCGTCGGGATTGTATATAATAGAGATTTGTATGATGAGCTAAGCATAATCTCCTTATTTGTTGACTTCTATATTAATGAGATACATTCTTACCTAGCATTCCCATATTATTCGGATTTCTCGTATTAGATAATTCATTTTGTACAACCAGTTTTAATATAATACTTAAAATTCCTGGTTCTAAATGAATCATTTCCTTAATGCACGCCATGTAGAAATTGATTAAAGGTTTAGCTTTTAATCTCATCTTTACCAATATAGCTAATACCTCATGATCTTTGTAATGTTTAAAGCGAACATTAAAACATATATATGATAACAATTCTTGAGCAAATTTCACCAATTTTCCATTATGTATCCATAATTCCAAACGCGAGATACATAAATACCGCACTTCAGATAAACCAGAAGTTTTGCAAAGAAATTTTAGGAAGTTTCTGGTATAGCCCTCTTGTTGTTGTCGCTTATTTAATTGCTCTTTAATTGCATCAGTAATATATTTTTCCACAATATGTTCACTATCGCTATAACGATCTTTAATTTCACAACTGTATATGTCACAACCATGATTGAACCGTACTTCCGGTATTGGTTTAACTGAACTACTGCATTCGGAATTATCACATGAATCATCGTCAATACTCATTGATGTTGTACCTTGCCCAGATTGTTGCATTTGCTGCTGCTGCTGTTGTTGGCTCTGATTGACCGTAGTCGTTGTTGTTGTGGTTGTTACAATTGAAGTTGACGTTACTGTTGTCACTAGTCCACTTGTGCTATTATTGCCGCTGCCACTGCAACCAGTACCCGTTATACCAACATTTCCAGAATTATCAGATTGTGAGAAATTTAATTGTGGTCTACGTGTTTTGAATGTAGCAGAAACATTTTCAATGAATGGTGCACACAAATTATTGTCAGACCAGAAACGTTCATTAATTGCATCTTCAATGTAAATGCGTAAAAACACTTCCGGCCACTGTTGTTTATCGTTAAAAGTGCGAGTCAGAATATTGGCGGCCAAAGCATGAGAACACGGATTTTGACGGATTTTTATATTAAAATCTCTTCGAAGAAGATGCAGTAATCCCGAAGTTATTACTTCACTGGTAAAATAATTTGGACTTACTTTAGCCAAATAAAATATACTTAACCAAGCAATTGTATCTGGTTTGGATTTACCATGAGAATTGATCACATTTTTTATGCAGCCACATATTAAACGCATCATTGTTTCTGTATCATTTTGGTCAACAGCAGCTAGTACCATTTCAACAACATCAACTGATTCACAGTCTGTCGCCATTTGTTCCCACAACTCATATAAAGGTCCGGCGATAGGCGCTGTTGTTATATCACTGGAACTTCTAATGTTACCCGCTGACAATTTTACTTTTTTATTCACTATCATGGTAGAAGGACCTGGTGCATCTCGTTTGCGTTCTACGCAAGCCGTGGAGCCTCCTTTAACGATCGGTCCAATTTTTGGTTTACCTTCATCACGATAGGCTTTAGAACCCAATGCAAAAAACTCATTACTTGCATGACTTGGCACCTTCTTGCCAACACGATTCGAAACATTCGATGACTTGTTGCGTTCCATTTTTTCTTTTCTTTTATTTTCACCGTTGGTTCTATTCTACAACTATAGCAGCCTTAGTAAGATAAAAAACCACCATTCTCTAGAGAATATGCACTTTACAAAACAAGAATAACTTTACAAAACAGAGTTAGAAAAAACAACACAACGCAATAATTACTAGGGAAGGCAATTGAGCATATATTCATGTATAAACACACATGCGCACTTAAATGATAGTTAATCGTAAAATTATTTTCTCTAAAAATAAAAACAAAAACTATCAAAAAAAAGCAGAGAAATTTACTTGAAACTCTCTCCATAGAAGTGGAGTATTAATCTACAATAACTTGTGTACATAGATTTTCTTTTTAAAAAGCATCATTTTTTCTTCATTTGTTGTCATTGAAAGAAAATTTATTAAGTCATTAACAAGAAGCTAAAAAAAGGTAAAGAAAAATTGCAAAAAGAAAAAAATATACGAAATGTGTACACAAGCTGATAAGAGTAAAACTCGCATGAATTTCGCGGCCATTAAAAAGGTTGACCCTTATGCCAAAGACATTGTGGATACATCATCACATGTAGCGTTTTATATATTTAATGAAGAGCGTAATGAGTGGGAAAAGACAGATGTCGAGGGTGCACTATTCATTTATAGTCGTACAGCAACACCATTTCACAGTATTTTTATTAATAATCGTTTAAACACGACTGCATTCGTTGAGCCAATAAATCAGCACTTGGAATTACAGCCGCAGCCACCATTTCTACTATATCGCAACGAGAGGTCTCGTATACGGGGATTTTGGTTTTATTGCAGCGAGGAATGCGAAAGACTAAGTAAACTTGCCATGGAATTAGTCCGAAATGCCTTTTCGCCTACCATAGAAACTAATCACGAAAATGTGACATCTACTGATGA
The DNA here is from genome assembly GCA_023089585.1 of Melophagus ovinus. Lineage (NCBI taxonomy): Eukaryota > Metazoa > Arthropoda > Insecta > Diptera > Hippoboscidae > Melophagus > Melophagus ovinus. The sequence continues at coordinate 7,996,139 of JAKKIB010000176.1, read as the reverse complement.
TACTAATGATAGCGGATGTGGACGCAATGGCCGCGGCAGTGTTGCTAGTGGCGGTGGTTACCGCAAGCAGAATAATAATAATAATATTAATATATTTAAAATGCTTTCCAATGCTCAACAGGAATATAATGCACAATTATCTAATCATGCAAATATTAATTGTGCCACCGTTGCAGGTGGGTATACTAATCATCAAGCTATACAACAACAAAATCAGCAGCGACAGCAGATTCATAAACCGCAGGCACCACAAAATCTTACATCTGGAAATGTATTGAAGTTTTTTGCTGCCGCAAAGCCAGCAACTGATGTAGCATTTACGCCACGTATCCTACCCAATACATTATCTGTGGAACAATTAGAAAAGCAACAACGTGATATTGCGCCCGGTAGTCAATCCTTCCGAAATTTGTCAGAGGAGAATCTTCTACCGGCAACTTCAGTAACAACAGTAACACCAACTACACCAACGATTGCGTCAAATATTTATGGCTTGAAGCAGCAATCACGCCAACAGCAACAACTACAAAAGCAAGATATGATAGCACCTAAAAATCGAGCATCAAAATTGTCACGTTCATTGCTAGACAGTGGCAATGCAGATCATTTCTCCAGAACTATAAGTACATGCGGCATTGGCAGTAATGGTAATAACAGCAATAATGGTGGCATGATAGGATTAGATATAAGTAGCATGTCATGTAAAAATAAGATACCAAATTACGGTTTCTCTAAGGCAAAACAAGGTGGCATAACATCACCAAATAACATACCTGGCGAACAAATACCACTTAATAAAATGTTCTCAGATCTTCAATTACAAGAACGTACAGATTTAATTGCTACTGCATCAGCAGGACTTAATAATAAACCAGCACTTATGCCGCCCACAATGTTTGATAAACCAATGAATGCGATAACATCCACCCATACAGATGCAGAAGACCTTGGCATACATAATTTGGCTGAGGAAAATTTGAATAAACGCGAACCGCTTAATAAATTTCAATTTGTACAAGCTTTTAACTATTTAATACAAAATGACGATGAATTTGTTCAGAGGTTACATGATGCTTATGTTAAGACCTTAACCAAATTTGGTACATATCAATAAGTTACTAAATATTGATATGTCTCGAATCGAACGGATGGAAAGAACTGTTAGTGCTAGTGCGAGTGTGTGTGTGTGTGTGTGTGTGTGTGTACGTGTGCATGCGTGCGTGCGTATGTGTGCATCTATTAGTATTCATGAGGACGACGAACAGACAAACAAACAAACAACAAAGTAAAATAGGCAAACAAAAGAAATTCCATATACCAGGAAAAGCAAAGAAGTCGAAGAAAGCAAAACTAACTTTGGATTGATTGATTTACTTTTTTTTATTTATTAATTTTTATTTTGCTGTGCACGTAGCTTTTAATTTGACTTTTTTTTTAATGTGTTGTAAATATATATACATATACATTTGGTATATGTATATATACGTAAAATATATGTTGGAGTATTCATAAATGATATTAATATATATATATATATATATATATATATATATATATATATATTATATATATATATATATATGAATATGTATATATATATATTAGAATGATAAAATTGAAATTTTAAAATGTATGTTATTTATATGGATTGTTTCATTTAATTGAATTATTATCATCCGATGATACATCGTTACTATCGTCATCAGTTTGGGCCATAAGTGCTCTTAAATCTCTAACAAGAATTTTTGGTGGTATCGTTTGTAAAAGAAATTCTAAATTATCATAGTTTTGTACGACATCAGCCAGATGCCGGTATTGCAGCACCTTTGCATCCTTTTCTGCAATTTCATAGGCCTGCTTACATAAATGCTTAACAAATAGTTCCTAGAAAAATAGAAAAATAATAAAGTAAAACAATAGCGTAATAATTACAAATTATGAATTTGCCTAAAAAAGATACAAAGAGAGGCAAAATGAACAAAATCTAACTTACTGTGGCTTTTGTTACCGCATATAGTACCTCATTTGATATTTGTCCGGTATCCGAAGAACTTTTCATAATTGTACGTATCCTTGATAGTGGCAACTTATTTTCCATAATGTCCTTACTTGCAATATAAAAGAAAACAAAAAAACGAAGCAAAGAAAGAAATGATAATGTACGTAAAGGTAAATAGATGCATAGTTGCAAATTTCATTTTATTGATATAAAAAAAAAAGAGTAAAATATTTTCAAAAACGCAAGACCCACAATCACTCAAAAGGGAGAATATAACAGAAATCGATTCAAGTTGGTTGCTAGATTTGAATCGATACTGTTACTGAAACTAAAATTATCCCTGTTTACAGACAAATTTCACGTATATTCACCTTCTTAAACAAAGTGTGTGCGCAACTTAATTGATTATGTGTATATTACTCTATATTTATTCACTATCGCAATATTTTTGCCCATTTATTTTGAATGTAATTTGAAGAATGTTACAAGAAGAAAGTAAACTAATAGAAAGTATCATTCATTTTTTCATTCATAACAAACCTTTTAGCATTATTTCCAGTTATGCTTGCAAATTTATAGAACAATTAAAGCATTTAAAAGAGATCTCATATTTAGGGTGGGTTTTTTTTTTGTTTTTCTTTTGTCAAACTTAAATAGCACAAATATATAATAAGCGCATATTCATCTCGCATTCATATATACAATATCCTACGCGATATTCAAATATCCAATACCACCATATATCACATCAATACAAAAGCAATGCACATATACATAATGAATAATTTCTTTCTTTTTTCACTCTTTGTAAACAAGCAACATGAAATTATATGATTTGTCTGTACACATGAACAATTTTAAGTAGAGTATCAGAAGCGATTAAAGTTTAGCAACTAATCTGAATCGGTTAATGTTACATGTAATTTTTTTAGTGATTGTGGGTCTCGTACTTTTGGAATTTCTTGCTTTGTGCTCTCTGCTTTTAGTTGTCTTTTTTTCAGTGAATTATCTTTCCTCTGATGAAATATGCAAGAAAAAAATTATGCTTAGATTATTGGAAAACATTTCCATTCAATTGTATAAGCATTAATCATTTATTTACATGTATTATTATTAGTACACTACATATATTGGCCATTTTGGTTTTTTAAATTAATTGCTCTTATTTGAGGGCATCTCATTACCATTTCCATTAGCTTTTCCCTCTAGGAAATTTAAAATCATTAATTGGAATTTTCGTTGGTATCATTTGTACAAAGTATTCCAAATTTTCATTATATTGTCTTACAATGGCTAAATATTGATATTTTAATTAATTTATGCCATCTGGAACATTCTTATAAGCATTTAAATAAATAAATAAATAAATGACGTAAATATGTAGGAAAAAGTTCCGTTACGTGAAGCCAGAAGAAAAAGTATAAAAACCATCCTTGAATTAGGCCAAAATTTATAAACTGAAACGAAATCATTGATTTCGTTACTAAGCAGAGTATTTCATTTAACATTAGATGAATTCTTCAAAATAATTGAGTGCTAATTTATTTAGCATTGTCCTTGTATAAATTGATTAATATAATTATAAAAATAATAATAGTGTTAATAATAATAATATCAGAAGGAAAAAAAATTTAATGTTTGAGATAGCGATTATTATATATTTGGACGTCCAAGGCGTTCAACATCAATCGTCTGACCCCGCTTAATATCAAAAAAAATAAACAATCGGCAAATCGGTTTTTATCGATGACGAAGACAAGAAATTCTAGCTTTTCCAGTGCCTTTAAATATAATAATAGAAATTTAACCAATATCACTCTATATTGTAAACAATTTATTAATATATAATGACATGTTGCAAGGCCTATTTGTTGTATGTAATTTTCTTTAGAAAACAATAGCGGCACCTATGTATCAGTCTCGGGACTTATTAACAAACATGTTATCTACCCATATAACGGTACATGTAATAATATCAAGTATTCGATGTTAATTGAATGTATAGTCGTTATATATCGATAGAAAAGTTACTTATTTAATACATGTTGTTTTCATTGTTTTCATGAGATTCTTGTAATGCCGTAAAATAAATATATTAATAGCATTTTTATGCCCATTATCTTTAACCCACCCGAAAAACAATATAAATGTAAAGTATAGCACCATTAATTTTGGAATCGTTCTAGTAATGCTGGCTATTTGTTTTTTAGACATTTTCTTGTCACGAAAATTTACATATCTAATGTGTTGGTTGCTGCAAATCATTTATATGCCCTATAGTTATACTATAATTACCTAATTATAGGGCATCTCTTTTAGTAGTTGTTTAATAGAAATTAGGGATTGACTTTTTAAATGTAAATCACTAAACTACTTATTTAAGTAATTTTTATTATGATAATATAAATAATGTAAATGTTATACATAGCATAAATTTTTTAAAATTCTCAATGGAATATCAGTTTACTCTATGTCATATCTAAAATAATAGTAAGCGTTAGTCGACATAAAAAATATAGTGCTAATAAAAGTCATGTCAACACATCACAGACTAAATAAATTGACGATTACGCATCTACAAACGAATTCGTCGTTTTAGTTAATATTGTCATCTCTAACATTTTAGGTAATGGAATATTTTCTTCCTAGCAATTAATATTACTTGTGCGTTTGGAAAGTTTAAAAGTGTCTGAGAGGAGTGGTAGTTTGGTGTTAATATAAAAAAAGAAAAATTTTCAATAATCAAATTATCATTTGTTATTAGTGACTTTAACAGAGATACCGATTTTTATATGCATTAATTTTTTTTTTCGATATAAAAGAAAACTGGGGGGGGAACAAAAAAATTTGTAGAAAAATTGCGAGAAAAATTTTTTTTACCATTTGAAATTACATACGTACTTTAGTGTAGTAAATATAACCTCTTGGGCTATAACTGTATATGGACAACGATTTTCTCGTGTAATTATACTCCGCAATATATATATACACATATATACATTATATTTATATATATATATATATATATATATATATATATGTACATATATATATGCACATATATGTACGTGTATTATAAGATGTAGTGTCGTTTACGCATACATGCCTAAAGAACATGACAAATCTATGTATATATATATATATATATAATATATATATAGATTGAATATTGTGTATAAGTATGATGGACGACATTACATAGTATTATTTACTTCGTTTATATCTCCTGTTTCGTTTTGTTCTTACTTTTTTTTTTGTAACTTTTCTTTTGTGTAATATTTTTTCTGTAAGCCGTTCGTGCATTAAAAAACGGACGGATTGGATTATATATACGTACGAAAAAATATATATATATATTTTCGTCATTTAATTTTCGTATTAAGAATTTTCTTGTAATCCTAATTAAAATGTCACACAATTAATAAAAAAAAAATTTTTTTTTATTTTCTGTAGAAAATTGGAAAAGGTATAGACCCACAATCCTAATGTATATAATTTAATGTCTTGACAGGTAGATGAACATGCAAAATCAGCAACAGCAGCCACAGCAATCACAGCAACCAGCTGCACAACAACAACAACAGCAGCAGCAACAGCAACAACAGCAGCAGCAACAGTCATCGACACTTGTCCAAAATATTGGAAATTCTGTTACCAAAATGAATGACAATGCACAAAATTTATCGACTGTTGGTGAGTAGTGACATTAATTTCATTACTATTATAATTATTATTATAGTGATCATTAAAAATTTTATCTTAACGTAACGCCATATTTCGAATTGTTCAAATTTATTTAAATATATGTACTTTGACTTTTGACCAATTGATGTAATATAAAGATGACTTTTCATTGTAATGGTTTTCCCGTCTGCAGTACTCTTTGCTGGATACTGTTTCTTTTTATTTTTTTTTTGTTGCTATTATTTGTGCTTCATAAGTATTACCTGAACAGTAATGTGTGTATACATATGTATTTTGAGCGTCATGTCCACATATCAAATCATCGTGGTCTCATAATTTTTCCTACAAAAATTTTTCCATTTCTCATTTGTTTTCAAAAAGGCAACAAAACAAAGCCAGCCGAGTGCCTAAACTTGTGTAATTTGCTATTATTGTTGTTTTACTTTTATGTATTTGAAATATTTCCTATAAGTACACATTTACACAATGTATAAATGCATTTATCCATATACACACATATCTATATATCTAGATATCTATGAGATGGATGTGTGTTTGGGTATGTATGCATGTATGTATGTTACACGTTACTTGCAAACGTATGCACATTATTTGTATGTATATGTATGCACGTGCATAAGTAGTAGGAATCCATTTTCTTTCTTTCTGTTTTCTAATTTTGTAATTTTCTATTTTCCTTATTCAAATCGTCATCTTCATCTCATCATCATTGACAACAACAATATTTTCTTTCTAATCGAGGAAATCAACCCTAAAGAAAGCAAACAAAAAAAAAATAATGTAGAGCCACAGAGACAGAGAGAGAGAGAGAGTGAGTGTGTGAGAAAGAGGAGAGAGAGAGAGAACGAAAGAAAAAGAAGAGCAGCATTATCATAATGGCGTTGACGCCGCCGACCTTGTTAAAAACTAAGCTTGTCTCTCTCTCGCCCTGTCTCTTTTAATTGCCCTTCTTGTTTTTCATTTTGTTCTTTTGTGGCTGTTATTGGTTTTCTATACGCCATATATATATATATATACAGGCATATATATATATATATACAGGCACATATATATATGTATGTTATTGATAATCGGCATATAGATGGCATAAGAACAAAATTATGCCCTATAGTAACCACAACGGTAATGGCAACGGCAACTATACAATAACAATGACATTCCTTTTTTTCTTTTTTGAATAATTAGTAATGAGCAAATATTTAAAAAAAAAAACAAAAGTTACAAATAATACTGAATTTTACTTCTTTTTGTTACGTTTTTGTGCTTAGGTCTTCTAGAATTGGCACATCGTGAATATCAGGCAGTCGATTATGAGAATGCCGAGAAGCATTGCATGCAATTATGGCGGCAAGATAGCACTAATACTGGCGTTTTATTGTTGCTATCGTCTATACATTTTCAGTGTCGCCGCCTAGAAAAATCGGCACAATTCTCGACGTTAGCCATTAAGCAAAATCCTTTATTGGCTGAGGCATATAGGTAAATGATACACGGCTTTTGATGATTATTATTGATTATTCTTCATACCGTGTAACACATAAATAGACTTATAATACATACAGATTTTACTATCTATCAATCCATTCAAAAATATTTCAGTTGCTCTGCCTATCTGTCTGAATGCTTAAGGAAGATATCTATTCAATATTTACATAAAATCTACATAAATTCATATTCTACAACTTCGAGACTATCTCGTTTTGATAATTGATTTAGTGCCGGATAATTCCGTCATCCCAATTTTGAATTAATTCCACTGGCACTTAATATTGTCCTTGAATTATAAACTTTAAACTGGGCAGATGAATTGAAAGTTTTCAGTATTTGATTAACTTTTTCTTTAAAGAGTAATTTAAGATAAAATCTTTTTATCATATAGCTTGTCAGACCGATGCACTAATAAAAATCGTTTTCTGAGTTTTTAAACTGATAAAAACTTGATACTATGATGTTTACGGGCGAATTCTTTTTAAAATAGCTGAAATTGGACGATCCTTTCGAAAGTTTGTGGCAAAACTTTCTGCCTTATTTGACTCTTCAGTATTTTATCATAAAAAAATAATAATAGTGCGATATCTAAATTTCATAATTTAATTTAATTACATAAGGTCGAACTTACGCAACTATAATGTTTATTTTATTATACACTTTTCTTTTGTTGTTTCCGCTCTTCATATAACTTTATCTGGATAGCAACTTGGGCAATGTTTTTAAAGAGCGTGGTCAATTGCAAGAAGCTTTGGAGAATTATCGTAGAGCTGTACGTTTAAAGCCAGACTTTATTGATGGTTACATTAATTTGGCTGCTGCCTTAGTAGCCGCACGTGAAATGGAAGCAGCAGTTCAAGCTTATATAACCGCTTTGCAGTATAACCCCGATTTATACTGTGTGCGCAGTGATTTAGGCAACTTGTTAAAGGCTTTAGGTAGACTGGAAGAGGCCAAGGTAATTCATTCAAATCATCATTTATTGCTTTTAATGCTGTAGATATGTCGCGAAAATCTTAACACAAAGGCAAAAGGATTTGTGCACCTTATTATCATCTGATTAAAATTTTATTTTTAACGTGAAATTTGTACATTTCTTTAATGGTACTTTCAATGCGCGGTACTTCTTATGATATCTTATGATATCATAAGATGTCGTAAATCCAATACTGTTATTATTATTATTATTCTGATATAGATGAAGTAGGGCAAATTACTACAAAAAATGAAATTTTTTCCAATGTATATTTGAAAAATTTAAAAAGTTAATTTCTTTTGTAAAATAGGTTAATTTGATTTCATTGTATCTCATAACTTATTCTAATCATTTACATTAAGGCTTGCTATTTGAAAGCCATTGAAACATGCCCAGGTTTTGCCGTAGCTTGGAGTAATTTAGGTTGCGTTTTTAATGCCCAAGGAGAGATTTGGTTAGCTATACATCACTTTGAGAAAGCTGTCACTTTGGATCCGAATTTTTTAGATGCCTATATAAATTTGGGTAACGTTTTAAAAGAAGCAAGGATTTTTGATAGAGCCGTTGCTGCATATTTACGCGCTCTAAATTTATCACCCAATAATGCTGTCGTTCATGGAAATTTGGCTTGTGTTTACTATGAGCAAGGCCTTATTGATTTGGCAATCGACACATATAGGCGTGCTATTGAGTTACAACCAAATTTTCCAGATGCTTATTGCAATTTAGCTAATGCTTTAAAAGAAAAAGGCCAGGTACGATTAATAATATGATATTATTTGTTGGGTTAGTAGCAATTTTCTTATGTTTTTCTTATTTCACTGATGACATGGAATGTAATGAGGTAGAAGAATTTGAGATAGACCTTCTTTTTACTTTACTAATAAATCATATTTTCCCATGAATTCTACGTTGTCTTTCTGATATGTACCTTCGTATTTTTATACCCACTACCCAAAGGTTGGGGAGTATACTCATTTTGTTATAATCTTTGCAATACTCAAAAGGAAATGCCGAAGACTTTAAGGTATATATATTCTTGATGAGCATTAAATTCTGAGTCGATTAGTCATGTTTTTCACGTGTGTATTGTAAGTACTCTCCTAGTCGCAAAACTTGAGATATCAACTTCAAATTTGGTAGGAATATTAAAAATTCTTGCGGGTAGGTAGGAGTTGAAAATGCGCAAATGCAACGTATACTGACAACACCTCTTTTTTTAAAGTAAAATACGATGGTTTTTAGCTAATTACTGGTAAACGAAATTTTGTACAAATAGTAAAGCAACTAGTGACTTCTCTAATTTAGCTCTTACGTAAACGTTTTCATAAAAGATAAAGTAAAAAGTAAACAAAGAAAATTAAAGAGCAAACGCTATGAAAGTCTGCCAAGATTGATTATGTTTCTAGACCTACTTCAATAAAAGATAATCAACTAATGTCGATATATGATGCTTTTTTTAACTGATCGCTTAACTCTTCTGTGCATTTTCTGTTAAACGTAGGTTAAGGAAGCAGAAGATTGTTATAATACCGCCTTACGATTATGTCCTAATCACGCCGATTCATTGAACAATTTGGCAAATATTAAACGCGAACAAGGTTTCATTGAAGAAGCCACTCGTCTTTACTTGAAAGCCCTAGAAGTGTTTCCCGATTTTGCGGCAGCCCATTCAAACTTAGCATCCGTTCTTCAGCAACAAGGCAAATTGAAAGAAGCTCTTATGCATTATAAAGATGCCATTCGCATACAGCCAACGTTTGCTGACGCTTATTCTAACATGGGCAACACATTAAAAGAATTACAAGATGTTTCTGGAGCATTACAATGCTATACCAGAGCTATACAAATAAATCCGGCATTTGCTGATGCACATAGTAATTTGGCTAGTATACATAAAGATTCTGGTAATATACCAGAAGCTATACAATCTTATCGTACGGCCTTAAAATTAAAGCCTGATTTCCCAGATGCTTATTGCAATTTGGCACACTGTTTACAAATTGTTTGCGATTGGACAGACTATGAAGCTCGCATGAAAAAATTGGTTAGCATAGTAGCTGAACAATTGGAAAAGAATCGTTTACCGTCTGTACATCCACATCATTCAATGTTATATCCATTGTCGCATGAATTTCGCAAAGCAATAGCAGCGCGTCACGCGAATTTATGTTTAGAGAAGGTGCACGTCTTACATAAGCCGCCCTATAAATTTACTAGAGAAATACCGAATGGTGAACGTATACGTATTGGTTATGTTAGTTCGGATTTTGGGAACCATCCTACCTCCCACCTGATGCAATCTATACCAGGTCTACACGATCGCGCTATGGTGGAGATATTTTGTTATTCACTTAGTCCAGATGACGGTACCACTTTTCGTTTTAAAATATCTCAAGAGGCAGAACATTTTGTTGATCTCTCTACGACGCCCTGCAATGGTAAAGCGGCTGATCGCATTTACCAGGATGGCATACATATATTGGTTAATATGAATGGTTATACTAAAGGGGCACGTAATGAGATATTTGCCTTGCGTCCAGCCCCCATACAGGTCATGTGGTTGGGTTATCCAGGTACTAGCGGAGCTTCATTTATGGACTATATTATAACCGATGCAATTACCAGTCCTTTGGAATTGGCTAGCCAATACAGTGAAAAGTTAGCTTATATGCCATACACATATTTTATTGGTGACCACAAGCAAATGTTCCCGCATTTGAAAGAGCGGATTATTGTCTGTGACAAACAGCAAACAACAGTGGCAGATAATGTGGCTGTCATAAATGCAACAGATTTATCACCATTGGTGGAGAATACTGCAGTTAAAGAAATACGTGAAGTAGTGAATGCTAATAAGCCTGTAGAAATTACCCATAAAGTGGCAGAATTGCCAAGTACAACACAGATTGTCTCAATGATTGCTACTGGGCAAGTTCAAACCTCATTAAATGGTGTTGTTTTGCAAAATGGGTTAGCTACAACACAAACGAATAATAAAGCAGCAACCGGTGAAGAAGTACCCCAAAATATTGTAGTAACAACACGACGTCAATATCATTTGCCTGATGACGCCATCGTCTATTGCAATTTTAATCAATTGTACAAAATTGATCCGCAAACCTTACAAACATGGATGAATATACTCAAAAATGTACCCAATTCGGTATTATGGTTATTAAGATTTCCAGCTGTAGGTGAACAGAATATTAAAAAAACTGTCGAGGAAATGGGTAATATATATATATATATATATATTAAGCAAAGTGATTTGCAGAATATTTAAGAGTCGGCTTCGATCGACTATAAAGTTTTTACTTGTTATATTTATATTTTATATATTTATTTTAATTACTTATTAATGAATTAACAAAAAATTGCGTATGTCTTAGGTATTGTACCCGATAGAGTAATATTTTCGAATGTTGCTGCCAAAGAAGAGCATGTCCGTCGAGGCCAATTAGCTGACGTTTGTTTGGACACACCACTTTGTAATGGTCATACCACATCAATGGATGTTCTTTGGACTGGCACACCAGTCGTTACTTTACCTGGTGAAACTCTAGCATCTCGGTATGTAATTTTTTGTTTTTGAATACTTTTGAGATATTTATCTTTCTTAAATAATAAAGCAAATTGTAATATTAATGATTTTGCTCTTGTTTTTGTTTTCTTCTTAGTGTTGCTGCATCACAATTGGCGACATTAGGCTGCCCAGAACTTATAGCACGAACACGCCAAGAGTATCAAGAAATTGCTATACGTTTAGGCACTGATCGTGAATACTTAAAAGCAATGCGTGTTAAAGTTTGGAAGGCACGCGTCGACAGTCCACTTTTCGATTGTTTACAATATTCCAAAGGCTTAGAATTATTATTCATGCGTATGTGGCAAAGATTTTTAAGAAATGAACCGCCAGATCATATCGCTGCAATTGCTGATAAGTAAATATCAGAAGCAAGCAGTACAAGGAATTAAAGATATAACAAAAAAAAAAAGAAAAGGAAAAACAAATTACAACCAATATTTTAAATTTAACAAATTTAATTGAAATAATTAAAACACACATATATCCCTACATTTAGACACTCGAACATTAAAGGAAGCAATCTATACAAATAAAATATGATTATACAAAAATCAATCAAACAATCAATCAATCAATGAATCAATCAATTAATTAATCAATGGATTAATAAATTGATCTATTAAAAAGCAATTCAATTCCAAGTATCGATAGAGATGGAGTTCATCATATTTCTTTTTACATATATATATATTCTTGTATATGCATTAAAAGTGCATTAGAACAATGCGTAATATTTATATTCTGTCCTTGTGTTTCTTCCTTGCATTTTTCCATTTTATTACAAAAGAATATTAAATGACTTAATTGGGGAAATTTAAATAGCAACAACAGTAATTGAAAATTACCCTTTCAACATAAATTGACAACAACTGAACGATTTCTTTTTAATTGAAAATAATTTTATGCTTTTTGTTTTTTTAAGTAATAAAAATGATTATGGAAGGTCCAGAGAATTTGAATTTGCAAATAATTTAGCGACATATATTGATTATGAAAATTTAATAGTTATATTCATGTAAATGGACACACCCAAGTATACACACACACACACACAGACATACACACACACACACACAGACACACAGCACATACACAACACACAACAATAATAAATACATAATATATATATATATATATAATATATATATATATATATATAATATATTATTATATATATATAATATATATAATAATATAATATATATATATATATATATATATATATATATAATATATAAACACACACACACGCACACATCCACACACATTTACAATTCATACTTCGTACACATATATATAAATTTAAGCAGACACTTCAGACAAGCGCCTGTACACAAAAAAAATATATTTACGCATAGACAGAAAGAGGCGTGGCACGTGCGTAAATAACAGTTTTAAAGTAAATTCATACAATACGTAACGTATAGAAAACGATCAGTATTTTCTTAAACTACGTTCTCCTCAAATATCTAAAGAAACCCATACTATAATCCATAAATACATATGAAGAAGCAAGTCAATAATTGTGGGACATCGATATCAACATGAACACAAACATCATCATACAATAAAAGTAATAGCAACAATAACAACAGCTACACTAAACATAAATAAAAAATTGTGAATATATAAATCACAATCACGTAAACAAAAATAGCAATTAAATAAGATAAAACCGAAATAAGCAAAATTAAACGCAAAACACAAGAAAAAAAGGAATAAGAACAAAATGTAGATGCAAAAAATAAGGGGAAAAAATAAAGAAAATAATCTGACATATTTCTCATATATACGCTGCAAACCTTTCAATTATACTGCAATGCCCTTTAATCAAGTGATAAAATACAAATTTAGTATACTTTTCCTTTAATTGAATTTTTTTTTTTTGGAATTACACTTGATTGTTGGGCATGTACTAATAAAATATTTATTTAGTAAATCATCATTCTATTGTATTTATAAAAAGTGTTATAAATAAATTACAATTTAAAGAAAAAAACAAAAAACCCAAAAAAAAAAAAACAACGAACAAAATGAAGCAACTGTACAACTGAATTACACGCCACAAAACCCGTCGTTAGGAGCGTTTCAAAATATCTGGTTGTCTTTATGTATTCATTATGGAAATTCATTTTCGAAGCAAAAAAATTTCATATCATTGTAAAGTACGCAAAATCGGGGTGATAAGATAATTTCAAATTATCCATATCCATCCATATATATATTTAGGATATTTGACAATTTTTGTACATTTGCCATGTAAATAAAATACATATATTAAGGATAATAAATAAGGAAATTATATTTGATTAGGAGCCACGACGTATATTCCAACACATTGCCATATGCCACATGCCATATGCCCTATGTCATTTATGTAACAAGTTATGATCATTTTTGTAAAGCCCACTGATCCCTTGGCCAACATGATCCTTTGAATGAATTTTTAGATAGTTTCGTATGCTCTATGGAAGTCTAAGGCTATTAAAAACAAACAAGAAGGCGTATTGGTGGAAAACTCTTGCAATATAAAACAAATTGTAAATTTTTCCATAGATTTGATCTTTTTCAACATAATCATAATTGTATGGCCTTGAGCCATACAAAATCTATAATATGTAGAAAGTGCGAAAAACGATTGAAGAATTTTTACATGGATTGTCATTTATGCTATAAGCTTTTCAAATTTTTGCAACCCATCTGGTCATGGTAAATAATTGGTATATGGTAAATAATTGAACTGGTTACTTCTGGTAACTGTAACATTTTTAGTTTTTTATTTCTTTGATTTTATTTGTTAAGAATTATATTCTAGGAAATGAATTAATAAGATTTCATCTTTAACTTAGGAGTGAAATATATGTCTTAAGTGGCGATATAATTTATGCTGCTAATTTATTACACTATATATTTATATTCTATATAATAATACATATATATATATATAATATATATATATATATATATATATATATATATAACTATTCTGGTATGCGGGCATTGCAATTACCATGATACATTCGAATATGACCTTTGCATGTGAAATATTGATCGAATACATCACTATAGCCATGATCTTTCCACCATGTACACAATTGACGATTCCATATACAATCTAAACGATATATCAGATTGGGATATTCGTAACCTAATAAAGTGAAAAAATCTTGATCGCCCAAATGCCCTTTAAACATATATTTCGTTGTTAATTTCCTTATGGCTATCTCTTGCAATTGATTGTGATATAAACGATTTTGACGTATACGTTTCAATTGCAGCATAACTACGCCTGAATTTAGACCGGGATAACCATGTCTTTGATGTTTACCAATATCAAATTCAGTACCTTTATATATTGTATTACTATTAATGTTTAAAGGATAAAATGGATTACCAAAATCGGTATTTGGATAATTGGCACGATATCTGTATAATATATGACGATAAACTGGTGTTAATTCTGGAGCTAAACCAAATAGATTTTGATGTGAAAATTCATCAAATTCTTTAAAAAGTAATCGTACATCAGCTCGAAAGACTATGTCACAATCCAATAGAATGGCACGTTTCATACTCTTATCGGCAATACGATGTAATCCCAATGATATAAAGAATAATGCATCACTGTAATATGATTTCGGTGTTGAACTAAAATAAGGTGTCATTGCATTAACAATATCTGAAACACGTTCAGCGCATAAACGCATATTATATATACTATATATTAGAGAGCGGCGATAACGTCGGACTTCCATTTCTAATATTTGATCTAATGAATGGGCACTAATTTCATCGGTTAATAAATGTAAATGTAATAGAATACCAGATGTTAGATGCTTTAATAAGCTGCGTGCAAATAATTCAAATTTTACATGCAATTGATAATTCTCTTTTGTATATATTACGAATATATGATAATCGGATATATGTGGTATGGCAGTTATATTTAATACAGTTTGCCAAGTATCATATTTTGATGATGGCGGCCTCAACAAATGTGACCGTACTATTAATGGCTTACTTTCCTTTGTTGATGTTATTGATTTTGTTTTTGGTTTTGATTTTGATGATATAGTAGGGTAACTTGTTGTTGTTGTGGTTGTTTTTGGGGCTGCTATTGCTTTTATTGTTACCATTTCTATTTCCGTTTTAGCTACAGTGTCAATTAAAGAATGATCTCGCTTACGATACATTTGTTGTTGTTGCCATTGTATAATATTGCTATCATCATTATGGTTATCAGCATTCTCAATGAAAGTTACTAAAGATGATTGACCATTTTGAGTAAATGATGTTAATGGAGCTGATGTTAATAATGTATCGGAACGATTACTAAGAAATATTGCTAGTAATGAGCGTCGTCCAAATATGATGCTATTTGTATTGGCATAGAAAATTATGATACAAACCACGGCAGATATTAAGAGGAACAATACTTTAGGCATTTTAAAATGTCCCAATTTACGGCCATTAATTAATTTATCACCTGGAGACATTTCGGCCATATCACTCCAATGTATACTCCATACATTAATTTAGCAGTAGTATGTTACATTGTGACCAGTGTACAATTTTTCAATTGATTTTTCAACATCATTTCATTTCATTTGTAATTGTTTTTTCGTTTCTTGTTTTTTTATCATTTACTTTTCTTTTTAGTAGTATTATTTTTAAATTGTCCTTTAATTCACTGCATCTAAGCTACTTTAATATTTTTCGAGAGCCCATATAATAAATAATGTAATAAATAACATCACTAATAAGAACAAGAGTTTCAACAACAAAAGTATTAACGATAAAAACAATAACACTAATAATAATAATAATAGCCAACAACAATAGCAATGCAAATCTAAAGAAAGTAATAGAGAGAAAATGGTATTTTTAAGTGAGTAAAAAAAAAAAGAAAAGTGCAAATATTAGGAATGGTCGAGGTCATTTAAGAATAAAACAACCTTATTTACTCCAAACAGCCTAGAGATTTATTGTGCTCCATTCATTTATATGTTAATTGAGTTTTATATACAATTGCTATTTATTCCTGTAACTATAAGAAATGATATTCCGTGTAAGAAGATGCTTAGGAACATCGAAATCAACAAATTAATTATCAAAAAGAAAAAGAATCTTTGCCACATTTTATTTATTAATATTAACTGACCAGTATATGAATGCACCTACATATTTCTAAATTAAAATGTCTATAAACGTAGAATGCATGTTGCTACACATGTTGATATTTTTTTAGCAACTTATGTCTGTATGTTGCTAATAATGTAGCAACTTTCCGTTTTCCATTTTTCTGTATTATAAATAATTTCGAACATTCGAAAAATTGCCATTGGAAATTTTTCAAAGCAAATGATTAAAAATCTTCGAAACTACATTGTCATTGCTAGCAAAGTACCGAGTGAGTAACTATCTAGGCTATTGTGAATTATTATAAATAACTTTAGTTTAGTTTCACATCAAAATGGCGTTTTACTAAATAATTACCTTTAATTAAAGGAGAAAGAATACAGAAGAAGAAGCAATTGTTTTTTTTCCAAATGGTGCTTTAATTGTTTTCATGGTAGGCAATAGACTTTCCAAATTCTAATATATATATAAAATTGATCAATAAATTATAAGTAAGTATATTTGATAAAAAGTGTATGCCATAGCGGTAGAAAAAGTTGGAAACTCTAACATTATTTGAATTAAAAAAAAAGTACATCAAGAAACAATAAATTTAAAGTACAAATTTTCGATATTATTTTGTTGAAATATTTTCCTCTCTTCCATTAATTCATTATTAAAACAGCGAAGCGAATGAAAAGCCATTAAAAAGACACGAATACAAATCTGCCGTATTGTAATAATTTTAATTTTATTTTATATATATATATATATATATATATATATATATATATATATGTATATATGTATGTATATATACTCCGTTTACGTCATTAAAATTAAGTTAAAATAGTTTAGAGTTTTTTTTTGAAATGTTATTTATTTATTGTGTGGTGTGATTTCTTCCGTTGCGGTTGTTGTTGTTGCTGTTGCTGCTGTTGTTATCATTACATATCGTAATTTTTGTTATTTTATCGTTTTATCGTTTATAATTATTAATACTTAAAATTACTACTTGCATGATTAATTGATTCAAAAAGTTGCCTGTAATTTTGCTTTATTTAGTTTTTGTTTGTTTGTTTGTTTCTTTGATTGAGTTGTTTGTTTTTGGTTTGCCAATTTTTTTTTAGTTTTATTATTAATTCTCGTTTCGTTTTGTTTTCGTTTTATTTGGTTTTTTTTAATGTTACAAAATGATTTAATGTTAATGGTAAATACGGATTCCTTTGCTTTTCTTTTTAAAATTTTTATTTTTTCTATTTATTTTTGTAGTCGAATTGTTTCTCTTGGTGTTCTTGTATGTTTGTGTATATATGTTTTTTATTTGTTTATTTATTTTTTTTTTTGGTTTTCGTCAACGATTTTTAATAATGATTTGGTTTATATTTATTTTTTGTTCTCTCGGCTTTTGTTTTGTTTTGTTTTGTTTTTCTTCGTCACACTTTCCGAACTCAGTGTTCGCCGTTCTCTATTCTATATTCCATTTTGAATTTAAAGTAATAGCCTTTTTAAGAATAAATGGTAATTACTTCACGTCCACCACCACGAACCATTAGAACACGCTCTAAACCTTCGGTAAGTACTTCCAAGAATTCCATATAATTATTATCTCGTGCTGGATTCATCTCTTTGGGTGGGCCTGGTAAATTCATAATAACCAATTGTGCATCTTGTGATTTATTTACAATGACTTCATTCAATTTAATGGCCGTATGCATTCGACGCACATTCAATTCATCACTGAAATATTAAAAGCAAAACAATTAAAAGAAATTTTTATTCTTATATCGTCGTATTAACTATATTTTGCAATATTTCTGTCAATTATTTTGATCATTTGATTTTCCTTTTCTTTTCTATTTTCATGATCCACTACTTACGGTTTCTTCTCGATATAATCTTGATTATCACCGTTCATGTCAATATCTTCAGTAGATTGCTTATTATCGCTACCATCTAAATCAAAATCTTTATTACTGCTATTATCTTCATCTTTAGATTCCTATGACAATACAAAACAATATAAAGAAAAATATTAAAATAAAAATGAATCGAAATGAAATTAAAAGCGATTTAATAGAAATTTTATAATCGTGTTGGGGATCGAATCTTATTTTTTTTTTTTTTGTATGAGCATACTTCAAATGGATAGATGAATGGGCAGACGGAAAGGATTAAATTGTTTGAGTAAGTGATTTCAAGACGATCGATATAATAATAAGATGGATCTATTTTAACTTCTTCAAAGTGTTACAGAAAATCGCAGAAACCTGAATTTCATTACATTGAAATGAATGCAAGTGAATAACAGAAAAAGCTCTTAACGTAAGCAAATTTATGAGATATTTTGTTGAAAATTGCTATGATAGATGGAATTGTCAACTTCTTAAAGAAACTGATTTTCAACTGTGAAAATATTTAAAATCGAAAATAGTTCTAGACATTTTCCATATTAAGACATATTTGGAAAAAAAGTTCGTAATTTTTTCGAAAATTTCAAATATTCGTGAAATTTTATTGCATTTTTTTTTTTAACAATATCGCTTACACCAGATGGGTCTATTTTTTAAATTCCTTTATATATAATAAAATTTTGCAAATATATCACAAATTAATATTATTGACTTTCTCGATTTTTGATTAATTTTCACAATTTTCGATGAAATTCTAATTTAATTATATTGAGCGAAATAATTCAAAAATATCTAAGAAATTGCCCCCAACAAAGATCTCATTATAATTTTTTTTTTAATTGTTCGGAGAAAGTATGGAGACAAAAAAATAGTACCGTTTCATGTTTCTCTTCGACAGTTGGATCAGCGAAACGCACTTTAGATGATGTTTTCAAACTTTCATGATGATGATCAATAATTGTTTGTACCTGTAATTAATTCAATAAACAATAATTAATTATTGTAAAAGTAGTGTATGTCGCATGTATGACAGATAAATACGGGTAAATTAGTTATATGGGAAACTGATTGATCGAAGAAATAAATCGGGGAAATAAATACGGGGAAATTAATTATATGGGAAACTGATTGATCGAAGAAATAAATCCTGATAGGTTGGTATGGAGGAGACAGAGGGGGCGGATATAGAAAGAGAAGGATAAAGAGACAGAGAGAGAGAGAGAGGGAGAGAGACTTAGAGTTAGACAAAGGAAGTATGATAATATGTATGTATTTATAATAATGAATTATATTTAATTTTATTACAATGCCTTTTTATATCTAATATAGAAAAAAAAGTTTATGTATATAAATCTATATAATAATATATAATTATATTATATATAAATATATATATATATATATATATATATATATATATATACATATATATATATAAAATGTATGTATATGTGACACAAATAACTAAACTAAATATTTCAAGTGAACTGAATAACATGAAACGTCATGCTAGAAATTGATAACGAGAAACGAGTAACGTTAAACGATTAACGTTAAAACAATTAAAAGATAAATAATAAAGATGATGTAATGTAATTAGAAAAATATTGCTTAAAAAAATTAAAATTAATGCCATTAGAATGATCGATTGATTCATTGTTTATGAATTTCTGTTCTGATAGATCATTAATGCTTAAAGATAAAGGTAATCTACATAGATTTATATACATTGATATGTATAATAATTATTTTTACATTTTGTATGAAATGATTTATAATGACATTTAATGTAAATTTTCTTCTCCTTTAAGAAATCAAAGCCAAAATCAAAAAGAAATTTGAAAAGAATTTTTAATACACACGCTTGTGATATTTGTGATAACAAAATGCATAAAAAGAATATAAAATAGTATTGATCGCCTTGATATTACTTTCTAAATTTATGGACTGCCTTGTGCTCAAATTTGCGGCTACGTGTAAATAACAATTATTAATAATAATTACATCACTTATAGTACTAGGTATTATGAATTTGTGCAGATGTTTGTAACACCCAAAAGGAGTTAAGACACGCCCACCTGAAGCTAGGCGCACTAATTGTCTTTTATTATTTCCTTTCTGATACGATTTAAGTTTGTCTATCCGCCTGTCCACCTGTAAATTTATTATGAAGTTATAGGTCGCAATTTATTTTTTATTTTAATGAAATTTGGTACATAGATGTCTTTTTGCTCAGAGATGAATCCTATAGAAAATGGTTAAAGACGGACAATGCGACCATTACGACCATGCTCCATATAACGCTTTTTCTAAAGAGAAGTCATTACAATTTTTAATTTATATTGTAACATAAATTGGCCCTGTATGTATAGTTTAACATAAAAAAACATACGTATCAAAATTTGGTCCAGAGAGGTATATTTTTACGATCACTTCCCATAAAATGCCTTTTTTCAAAAAAAAAAAGTGATTATATGAACAAAAAACTTTAATTTTAAATATATTTTAGAGAAAGTTGGTACTGCTTTGTGTTTTCAGAAATTTGATCCAGATAGGTCTATTTTTTGAACCTCCTTCCATATAACAAATTCTTTAAGAGTTGATTACAATTACAAATTACAATTTTTCCAATATTTTTGAGTTATATTTTCTTATTTGATTGAAATTTAAAGGACTTCGAGTCCCTATTTCCTCTTTTGGGAATAAGATTTGTCTATTGAATAACTGCTCAAAATATTTCACATTCTGCTTCTTTTGTTCATTCTATAAAATATGAATAATTCACCCAAATTACAAAAAAAAAAAAAACAAAAGAAAAAAACCAAAATCACAAAATGAATTTGATATTTGATTGTAATTGTATTGTGAGATTCATGATAGTTGAACATTATTTTGCTTAAAGTGACATTGAAAGATGACCGATGATATTATGCGTACGAACAAGTTAGCGAAATGAGCTTGTGTATGTGTTTGTGTCTGAGTGAAGGCACGTGCATTTATTGCTGCTTAATGTGAATGACTGATTGATTGATTGATTGACTAACTGACTGACTGATTGATTGGAACCCATAAAAGAAAAATCACAACAATAAAATAACAAACCATGAATAAGAACAAGAACAAGCCAAGTATAAGAACAAAGTCAAAAAGACAAATATAAAGTGAAAGATGGAAGAGGAAAGAGAAAAGTAGGAGGCATAATCAATTTTAAAACAGAAACTTTGAGGCATTCACACGCACATTCTCATAAAACAAAAACAAAAACAAAAACAAAAAAGAAGAAATAAACAAACGCAATCCTTATGAAAATATTGATGATTGATGAATGAAGAGAACAACTAAACGAATTCATTTTCATATTTTTTTTTTGGTTGCAATTTTTTTCCAATTTCTTTGGTTTATTCATAAAATGCTACTCTTTTGAGCAGAAATATGCTTCACAATAATTTTTCATTATTCACTTAAGGTTCTTCTTCTTCTTTTTTTAATATTATTTTTTAACTTTTATGCATTTTTCAGCAAAGGCCTAATTTGATTTGATTATTTGGATACTGCTAGAAAAACAACAATAACACTAACATTAACACTAGCAAAACTAAATAAATTAAAGATATGAGAAGAAAAGAAAAAGCAATAATTAGAATTTAGAGCTATCTATTGCATATTAAATGATGAACGATGTGAAAGTGAACGTATCATAAAACCAGGCAAAACTATTTATGAAAAACTTAAGTTAAAACGTTCTAGATCGTTTGGCACGGATCATATTTTAAAATATTCTACACCACATATCAATATAGTTAAAATTAGATGGAAGAGTACACGAAAAGCAGTTTGATAAAATGTGGCTAAAGTGGTAAAAGGTTAATACTTGAAAAATAAAAAAAAAAAAAATATTTTCTACATGGAAAAGGAGTTCATATAAAATGGATCGATGCCGTAAATGTAAAATTTTTTGAAAAAGAACAAAAATATGATTTTTCTAAGAGTATTCGCTAATAATTTTTGTTCACGGACGGACGTACAGATAAACGTGTAGAAGCCAACATTAAAGGATTTCTCCGAAGTCATTTTGGCTCGACTCATTGAAAATTTCCTGGCTTATAATGTGGTATAGACTATATAGAGAGAAAGAGATAGATTGATAGAGAGAAAAAGAGAAATGCTATCAGTTGCAGCAAAAATAGTAGGAACAATTAGTAAGTTGTAATTGGAACAGTATTAACACATTTCTCTTATTGTTTATATATTTGTTTTTAGATTTTTTTTGTTTTTTTTTTTTTTTTTGTTAGAATTGTCTTTTTACCAAAGGCATCTTATCCTCGCCGGTGCTAGACTTCATATCCACTATATTCTGTTGGGTTGTTAATCAATATTAAAATAATAATAATAATAATAATAATAATTAATATTATTATTATTATGATTATTATTGTTATTATTATTATTGTTGTTGATTATTATTATTATTATTATTATTATTATTATTATTATTATTATTATTATTATTATTATTATTATTATTATTATTATTATTATTATTATTAATGTTGTTGTTTTCATTGTAGATTGTTGTTGTAGATGGTTGTTATTATTTGTTGTTGTAAAGGTTGTTGTTGTTGTCGTTTGGGTTAATTCATAGAGATACAAGATGAACAAACAAACAAACAAAATATAAATAATTTATTTATATATGTATTAATTACAGCCACACACACACACACACACACACACACACACACAGAGAGAGAGAGAGAGAGAGAGAGAGAGACCCGTACACACATACACACACTCATACATATAAATATTTGTTAGTATAAGACATAAACGGCAGCAATTTGTGAATGAATTATGCTAACGATATATAAATATAGGTCTCTAGATATCAAAATATAGATCAAATGAGGAATGATTTGCCGAAATTAGGGCAAACGGAAATTGAAAGAAATTTTACAATAAACGTACGCACGTCTTGAGGACAAGTATATTGAGGAATAAATTTTGTGGTAACAAATAATAAGAGCCATTAATAAGATCGATGTTTCATTGGCCGAAGTATTACACATACACACACACACATACACAGAGTTAAATATTGCCAAAAACGTGTTGGTTTGTTTTTCACGGTTTGCTTTATTTTCATTTGGCATGAAACTTTTACCAAAACTTACACTTTATAAATATATAAAAATATGTTTTGCTCCTTTCAAGGCAACAAATAAACATTTCGGTGATGGAGAACAAAGAGCTAACATAGATAAAGATGGGGAGAGCAAAAAAAAAAACACAAAAATAGAACAGTTATAATCGGGTGGGGTCAAACCTAAAATCCCATCACTTAAGCATTGACACGACCGCACATCATAAAAAAAAAACTCGAAAGGTTTCTGTTTTATACTTTACAATTGAAAATGGATAAATAAAAAGCCTTAATTTTTACTTTTTTAAGACAGAGGTCCGGGCGTATGTTTTGTCCGATTTAGCCATTTCTAACTTTTAAACAATAGGCATGTGTGTCTATTTGCTACCAACTTAGCCAATAGACACACATGGTACACACAGGACTAAATGGTTTCTAATACTGCCTTTCAGTTGTGGCAAATATTTTAATAAAATGAGCAATCCTTCTACTTTTTATTAGTGGATATAAAATGTAAGAAAATAACATGCGGCTGAAACAAAATCTTAAATTGTTATTATTTTGATAGGTCTGGCCGATTACTTTGTATTTTAACTAAGCGATAGAACATAACGTGTAAAATTCTGAGCCCACTTTTTCAATCTTCCATCTTGCGCAATTTAGATGTGTATTAAGTATGAAGTCCAGAAGGAAAAAAAATATAAAAGAAATCAAATCTTAAAAAAATTAAAGTGAGATTAAAATTTTCTGTTTCAGTTATGGGAAGTGCTCTCAATTTATGTAGCGCTGTAGGCTTCTGATGTAAACAGTTTCATATCTCTTATTCAATATAAATTAACAATAGTGTTAGAAATTAGGCACAGACATGCACAGTATTCCGTCTTGAATTACAGTACAGACTAACTAACTGTTGCCGTGTTTAGAAAAAGATTTTAAATAGATATTTGCAGATTTATATCAAAATTTCATAAACATGTACTTTGTAAAATCGCTGACATAGATTTTAATAAAATGTGTAACATTTGGTTGATGGGTCTAACAAAAATCTACTCTCAGAAATCCACATAATCCAACAATTTCAAATTGTTCACTTCCATAGAGAAAATAAAATATTCAGATATGTTTTGCTTGCTCTTTTTGTGACATTCAATATTCGAGAACATCCTAATGATGTTTCAAAAGCTGTAGCCTTTTATTTTGTGCAATACTTTTTTTTTGGCAGAACCACAGAGAGAGAGAGAGAGAGAGAGAGACAGAGAGAGAAACAAAGCCAAGAAAATAAAAAAATTTATTATCTATTCATATTGTTATGCGTAGATATTTGCTGTGTGTATCGTGTATGTGTATTTTTCTGTAAAGCTCTTAAAAATCTATTTCAAATATTATAAATATCGAAATAAGGAGTAATAAGAATAGAAAAAAAAGAAAAAAAAAATCAAAACCCCCCAAAAACCAAAAGCAAAATAAAATTACCATCAATGAAACTTACAACTTTTGAATTCTCTTTACGATTCAGTCTAAGTTCACGTAACATTTGATTCCTTTGTTCCATCATTAAAGTTCGTTCGTATGTATAAGCAGATATATCACTGTTCATCTGGTATATTATAATTTCATGATGATTATCATGATGATTATCATTGAAAATTATATCAAAAAAGAAAAATGTTAAATTGAGAATTAAATTTATTTATTTGTCTGTTTATTGTTTAATATTTTTTACCATTTCCACAACTTCCACTTCAGCTTCAATACGTAAATGATATAGAAATGTTTTTAAATCTTTTTTCATTTGTATTGAATTATCTTCCATCTGGGCTACAGTGAATATACGTAATTTGCAATTTCTCCATGTACGATGTTGTTTTAATAGAAATGGCAATAACATTAAAAGACCACCATCATGTACAATCCACCATATATCAATGTTGCCACCAATCTAATCCAAATCAAATGATAAATGGATATAATTTTATGAAACATTAGCGCTACAAAAAGAGTTTCCTGCTTAGAATAGATCTATTGATTTTTTTTGTTAAAGTGGACTTACAAAAACAAATGTATTCTGTTTTCAAATTTATAAAAGTTCAAATTAAGTGGAATGATTCTATGATGATTCAATTATTCTATTGTATAAAATATCTTAAAAGTCAAAATGTCTATTTGTCAAATCTATTACAAAACGATTCAAAAGATTCCGTTGTAATGAAAGATGATTATGACACTTACCTTGTGGCTAGATTCAGGAAAGAAATTAATACCCTTTGGTACTAATAATGCCATATGACAGGCGGCTACTGTGCGTACGGTTTGTATAAAAATTTTCCATGTGGCTTTACCTTCTTGACGCCAACTATACGGCCAACCAACAATCACTGTATTCGGTTTCATACCACCCAAACCAATTGTTTGTATACTACAAATGATATCATGTAATGTTAAGAAGAATTAGAAATTGAACAAATTGCAAATTATCTGTTTTTCGTTTACCGTCTCTGATTTCTCGACTTCCTTTCTGCCTTAAGTGATACTTACACTGAGCTAACACCTTCACCAATTTCCCTTGCCACTAAAACATCACAAAAACCTTTAACTCGTTCATCATCCATTAATTTACGTAGAGTATGTTTTGCATCGGCAGCTCTAGCACCAATTTGTGTATGATCACCCTTAATGACAGATACGCAAATCGTTAATCCCTTACCAGCTTTCAATTGGGTAGCAAAAGCGAAAATTTTACGATATTTTGGCATGAAATTATCATTTAATTTGGATAAGACTAAAATTTGTGGACGCCAATTTTTCGTATGCGGTGGACCCTCTTCTAAACGCAAGAGGGCGTATCTGGCAGCCGTTAAAGCCATACCACGAATACCATCGCCCCATTCTTTTTCAGCTCTAAATACATGCGCATATATTCATAGATAGAAATATAATTAATTTATTTTTAGACAACTTCATTAACAATTAATAGTTAAGGGCAATAATAATATGTAATAATTATTCAATGTTAAATATTGAACAAAACAAAAAAAAACCAGAATCAGAAATCGATGTAGAAATATACAACTAAAAAAATTGTATTTGACTGGCAAAAAATCTGGAATAGCCACCATCATACGGATACTAAAATCATTTGGCATTTTATGATACAGACCGATAATTTGAAATTTGTAAAATTTCGTGTAGGCATGGCCGATTTGCACGAGTTGTATAAAGGTGATTAATATTTGTACAAAATTTCAGCTTTTTATTTGCTTTAGTTTTCAAGTTACGAGCGAAAAACTATAACCAGTTGCTTAAAATAAAAGCAGTTCTCAGTTCCGAAAAGCACTGTAGCCGTGTTCTTTGGCTAATTTAGCCGATTTTCAATACTAGCCAAAATACTATGAACTATCAATGTTTCTGCCGAACAGGAGAATGTTTACCACATATAAACACACAGGCAGACAGGCGGACAGACATGTTTAAATTGATTCAAAAATTCATGCTGATCAAGGATATATACACTTTGTAGAGTCTCCGTTACAACGGCAAAATGATTATACCACCAACATTTGGATGGTGGTTATAAAAATTGTTTATAATAATATATTTACCCTCGATATTCAATGTATTTATAAATAACCACAGCCATGCCCATTGCGATTAAGGCAAAATACCATGAAGTCATAAACATCACAGATATACATAAAGTTAGGCCAATTAACGATAGCGACCAATGATAGAATTTAAAGCGTGGCCTCCAATTCGGTGTCCTTAACAATGTTTGGACAGCACAAGCCAAATTCACAAAGCCGTAACACATGAGAAAGAACATGGACAATAATGGTGCTAATAAATCGACGTTACCTATTAAATAAATAGATAAATGTTATTAGAAATGTTATAACATCTAGAAAATTTTGTGAGAAACGTAGAACGGCAAAAGGATATAACACAAAATAAGGAGTAACATTTACCCAATAATATACCACATTGACAAATACATAGCGTTAATAATAATGCACGGGTGGGTTCACCTCTCTTCGAGGATACGGAGAATGGTGCTAAGAATGGTATTATTTCATCTCGGGCAATGGCTTGTAATAGACGCGGTGCACCAGTTAAACTTTGTAGGCCGGCACCCAACGTGGATAAAAATGATCCAATTAAAATTACCCATTGATTTGGCCATGCGATATTTGCCACAACCAATTTACCACCAATCGATTGACCAAATCTATTCAAAATCAAAAAAGAAAAAAGGGCAAAAACATAAATTCTTTGATTAAGTAGCTTATTATCTATTACGATTTGAAGTAACAAGAAAAAAGAAGATTGATTTTGGAAAAATTCATTTTCTATTTGGCAATTAATTATAATCGAAAAAGAAACCAATATTCTCTCAGCTCTCAGGCTGAGACATAAATAGATCAAAATTAGGAAGGTACACCCCAGTGCCATGTATTTTAGATATCATGGCAAGGTACACAACAATTCTCTCTTTTCTAAATTAAGCATAACGCTATTTGACACAAAGATAGATAACCAACGGACAGTGATATGCACACGGAGAAATAGTATGGAGAGAAAATGTTTCAAAAAAATTAGATCATACAGTAACCTGGTATAATGGTTTTTACAATAAATAATAATCATAAAATATACAAATAATTACTTGTCTCTTAATAGTAGATTATCTACAGTGCCAGCAAATAATAGAACGCATGATAAATATACGGTACTGGTTGTTAAAATGGCGCATATAGTTCCAATTGGTATACTTTTTTGAGCATCAGCTAAATCACCCGATCTATTTGATCCAGCCATTATACCTGTTACAGATGGAAAGAAGATGCCAATAAGTAAAGTAAACGAGGTGGTTATATCGTTTATAACTTGATTGTATGTGGATGGAGCTGTATTATCAATGTCTATTGAATCGCTTCCATAAGCTATAACTTGACCTTTCTATAATTACAATGATAATAATAATAATAATAATAATAATAATAATAATAATAATAATAATAATAATAATAATAATGCCACTAAATCATTGGAAATGGATGAGAGAAGTCAAAGGCGTGTTTTTTCCAAAAAAAAAAAAACTGAAAAAAAAGTAATTTACCTCCAAAAATGATGGCATAATATTCTCATAGAAAACACCGCTAGATAAACCTTTAATGCCTTTAACTATACTTAAATTGTTATTTTGATAATAATCATCACATTTGCCATTAGAACAATAAATATCATAAAGAAATGTATCATCTTTGGTACAATTTTCGATGGGTATATCTTTAAGTAATCTATTGCCAAGAACACACATGCTAGAATTTAAAATATATAAAATATATAAAAAAATGTATATAAACAAAAAAATTAAATCCATAATAAAATGGCTGACATAGAAATTGCTGTTAACATCGTCTAATAATATTTTGAACAATTATGGAATATAATTATTTGCTGTAAAATGCAAAATATCGATAATTTTATAACTCTTTCTCAGTGCATTGGTGAAGTTATTTTTTTCGTTTTTTATATTAATTTCAACAATTGGAATTAAGATCTTTACAAAAATATTGGTAAAAATTAAATTAAATTTTACAAGGATGATAATTTATTGGAAAAATCTTGCAAAACATTATATACAAAACTTTAACTTTTGGAATTATTAAAAATTTCTTAATAAATTTTTTTGTTATGCACAATATTTTCATATGCGCCCATTACATTAATCCCAATTAAATAATTTCATTTGAAATTTCCTAGATTTTCAAGATTTTTTTTTTTTTTAAATTAACATGAAAATTTTTTATAATTTTGCTATTAAATTTTTATGCAGGGCGTAGTTTAATAATTGATAGCGCGTCTAATTATAAAATTTTTGTATTTATTTATTTCGGTTTCTTAATTATATTTAACTTTCTTTTTATAATTACTTACTAAAGTTTTTCATTTCCGTTGATATTATCGAAAATGCCAACATAAACAGCTATAATAGAAAATATAACACAGGCCAATGCGACGGCAGCAAATTTATTTACGAATCTAACGCCCAGAAAAACAATTAAACCTAAAGTTTTTCAAAGGACAAGCAAAGACAAAAAAAAACGAAAAAAAATGAGAGAAAATTTTATTACATGTATATATATATATATATATATATAATTTATTATTAATTAATATTTTTATAAAATATAATTATTAAATGATAAAAATCAATTACCCATAAATATTAACAATATTGAGCCATAAACTCTGAAATTGTTATACATTGCATCAGCATCTTTAGTAAAATCACCGAATATTGAGGCCCAAGGTGCCATGTAGGTCTACAAAAATCAGAAGAAAAATTAACTGCATAAAGTAATAATAAAAAAGAAAAGGTAACAGAATAATTGGCATTTAATAATGCTAGAAATTTTTGTTCCCTCATATAAAACCTTTTCAATATATAAACTTCAAATGAATTGCCTTGAAATTATTATTATTGTTTAAAATTGTTTAAAATTAATTTAAACATTTTTAATTACATAATTAACCAAAATAAAAATTACATATAAATATCTTCGGCTCAACGGCAATCAACAAAATAAAACTTACATGACATATCTCTAAGTAAATATTTTGGTATGAGATTCTATCATTTAAACTTTTATATATAAATGGATCCATATTTGTTCTAAATACTAATTAAATTTGGGAAAAATAAAGTAAATAAAAAAAAAAAAATTTGGTATGAACTTACCAAAACAATTTCAACAGCACCCACAATATACATGGCAGCCGCTAAAGTTGTCCCAGTATAGAATAGCATGCCAACGGCTCCACCAAATTCAG
The DNA here is from genome assembly GCA_023089585.1 of Melophagus ovinus. Classification (NCBI taxonomy): domain Eukaryota; kingdom Metazoa; phylum Arthropoda; class Insecta; order Diptera; family Hippoboscidae; genus Melophagus; species Melophagus ovinus. The sequence continues at coordinate 7,965,380 of JAKKIB010000176.1, read as the reverse complement.
GACCCAAAGATCTATGGTTTTTTTTTTATCGATTAATATGAATTAAATAATTAATTTATGGCAGAAAATTGGAAGAAAATCACGAAATTACCGTGATATCATGAAGTAACTGCCACCAGCCGGTACAACACCGTTTGTTGCTATGGCTGACATAGAAATTGCTGTTAACATCGTCTAATAATATTTTGAACAATTATGGAATATAATAATTTCATATTTAATGTGCTCATTTCATTTCATATTCATTTTCATTTAATTAAGATTTAAAAAAAAAATAATAATAATGATTTACCACACAACAGCAAGTTAGAACAATTAAGAAGCCGCAAATAGCTCCAGCTGTACCCACTACCCATGTTAAACGGATAAATAATATAACACCAAATATATTCTGAATGCAGGGCAAATAACATCCGATCAAAGTGCCCATTCGGGCTGAAGGCGCAGGTGCTTTCGCATCTGGATCGGTGGCGGCTGGTATAGTATTTTCATAATTGGCCAGCGACGATATAAATGTCGATATATGCGGCCTTGTATCCAATTCATCTTCATACAAATATAAATTTGCTTCAGTATTTACTTGTTTTTCATTGTTATCCTCCCCGGAGGGGCCATCACATTTCTCTATTATAATACCAAAATAGATCAATAAAAATAATTATCAAATACATACAAAAAAAAAAAAAAAGAAAAGTTCATATTAAATGTAAGCCTTCCTATTAACAACAAAATATTCTATTATTGCATTGATTCCAGTTTCCGTCTATTTTGTCTATTTCGATTTCTCGCAAATACCAGTATTATTGGTAGACGTTTAAATGTTCGTTAAACTGGTCTATGTCACTTAATCAGTTTGAAATTATGGTTAAATGAATTATGCTTTATCTATTTCCACATGCGCTCATTGGACTTTGTATGAGAACTTTAGATTCGACTGATTTGTAGATCTGCCATAATATTTTTAATAATTTCAGTATAAATATAAAACAGTATATCGATTCAGTAATGCAGCAATTCAGCGATGAAGCGTTTCGTAAACAAATGCCTTTCTATCGCATTTTAAAACGCATTTAAGTTCCACATTTCTTCATTGGCCTTTTTTTTACTGATATTACTTACATCATTTATAAATCATGGTATTGTAAGCTTTGCCAGATATTTATAACAATCACTGCATGATTCAACTTAAGCCTTCCTGTCCGTCTGTCTATACGCCTATCTGTCTGTCTGTTGTCTGTCTGTCCATCTGAACGCCCGTGTATAAGCTACAGTTCATAATTTTTGAGATATTTCAAATGAAATTTGGTTTTGACTCAGAGATGAATCCCATTTGAAAATACCTCAAATCGTAACATTTTTAACGCTCTTTCCGAACTGCGTTTAATCAATCTATAATGTAAAAATTTTAAATTGTATTTGCCATGTAAATGGTAATATAACATCAATTATTAGTTGCAATATAAATTTTTAAAGAAAATACATTTACAAAGCTATAAATTCAATAATAGCATTTATTCAGAAAAAGTCATCATAAATGATTTTCATTAAGGTAATAAGTAGATTAAGGTATGCAAATAGATGTAGTTGTGATAAACAAAAAAAAAAAAAGAAAATGGCCATATTTAAAATCTGTCAAGTTAAGGCCTATAAGAAATCTTTAGGTAACCAAGAACAATAGACTCTGCTGTTATTGAAAGTATAAGTCAGAATATTTGAAATTCATTTCAATATTTTATTTATTTATATTCATTAGTTACATAATAATCTTAAACAATTAATACGGAGAAAAATACAAATAAAATACTTAAGTTATAAAAATAATGCAACAATAGTAACTAAACCGAAAGCAAAAACCATAAACAAAAACAGCAACAACAACAATCAAAATAAAAAAAATATATATCAATAAATTTACATATGCGGCACAGATATTGATGCAAAAATGTGAACCTTCATGGGTCAACTAAGCTAATGAAAGCTCATATTAAGAGCATTATCACAGAAATAAGATACACATTTTCAGAAATATGCTTATTTACAAATGGTACAATCTGGCAACTATTAGTTGGTGCACAACATACTTGATATAATTTAACGAGTTAATAGACGAGTCGAACAAATGAAAATAATCATTGTATAACTTATGCAATACACAGAAATGATTTTGTAGAGTTGGTAGTTGGCATGACATTGTGGCAGCTTTATAGGTATATAATGCCTAGAAAATATTGCAGGTATATGAAATGTAATGTCCTGTAGCAATGTCGTCTTGTATGAATTTTACCATAAAAATAACGGGCAACATTTCACAATGTTCAGACAGAGTGGGCAAATTGAGTAGCTTTAGACGATTTTCATCATATAGAGGCAAGTTTTGGTTTTACATACCATCCTAAACCACGCAAGCGCAAATAGAAGAAAGGTTTTTTTTTTTGTACGGCTTCAATATGATCAATATAGCAGTTATAAGATGGAATCCACACAACAATAAAGTATACAAGTATTGGTCTTACAAGGGACCTGAACAAACGCCCATCTCTTTACGAAGCACAGTATTGATTACGCTTTATTCACTAAGGACTAAATATGCAGATGAAAACTAAATTATGTTTATATAAATGTCACTTTTTTTTTATATATATCTCTTATAGAATTTTCTATTATAAATTTGTTAGTATCATTAACGAGCATACATTCTTCAGTGTATCAACGAGACAGCCTTTTCATTCAATCATCACAATCATCTTACACATTTATATTGGATATATTTATACTCATATTTACATATTTTATATGCTTATACTCAAGATGTTTATATACATTGCCATTCTTATTTTTATTATTATTATTTTTATTATTATTATTGTAATATGAATAATCCATAATGTAATAGAAATTGCGGCAATTAATATGTGAAATAAATATGTATATCTATTTGTATAGTCTATGCATAATTTTATACAAATACAGTTTGAATGTCCATCACATGAAAATTTATTTGAAAAAAATTTGTTCTACAAAATTTGTGTTTTTTTTTTTAAATTTAGCATCATTTAGCTAATTTTATGTGTTTTAACGGAAACTCTTGCAAATAAAATATAATTTTGATTCTTTTAATAGTTTAAGAACATTAAACTTTTTATACAAATTTCTGAGTAAAATGAACAAAAGCATGGCAAACATTTAATAGTATTTGATCGATCAATAGTTTTTCGAAAGCATGAAACTTTAAAATGAGAAAATAGTTTTTATTGTAACAGTAATAAAGTGCCATCAAATAAGTCTGTCAATTTTAGCTTGAATATATTACAGAATGGCAGAAGAGAAACAAACTCAAACAGAAAGCATTGCTCGCTCTTTCTTTGCATGAAAAATATATCAAATTAAAATTCAAACACATGATTTGTTCATCAACCTGTTTATATATGTTAATTTGTGTATATGTGTATGTATATAGGAAAAATGTGTATAACTTATGGCACAACAAAAAGGAAAAAACGAAAATGATACAAAAGAATATTCATTCACTTGCTCCTATTTATTATTATTTCATTATAATAAAATAAACAGACGGCGAAGGCGTGAACCAAAATGAAGACGACAACGTTCATAGAAAATGAGTTAGGGGAAAAGGAAGCATATTAAATTATTATGACATGGATAAATTTTGTATGAAATGACAAATCAAAATTCAGTTTACATACAGTGTGGAGCCAAAAGTGAATGAATGAATGAATGAATGAATGAATGAATGATAATGTTTAATACAACACATAAGACTCTAGGAAATAGAAACTAAAATAGAGAATAAAATAGGGTAAAAATTTCAATAATCATAAAGAACTATTTTCAATTAAATTAGACATGTCTGTTTGTCCAAACCTTTGTCCATCTGTCCATCTGCCTGTGTGTGGTAAACATTCCTCTGAATGCAAAAAAAAAAAAAAAGAAAAGATATCAACATCAGATTCGTTAGAAGCATGGTAACTTCGTGCACATTGATTGTTATTGAAAGTCAAAATCAAAAGGTACGCCCAGAGTGTAACTTAAATTGAGAACATTTTAATTCTTTTAATTTGTAAGCTGAAACAGTTCAAAAGTTGCAATTTTGCCGAATATTAAAGCCCATTATTCTACAAGGATGTATAAAGAAGAAATCGTGTATATTGGCCACGCCTACTTATAATTATACAACTTTGAATTATCATTTTTTTTTTGTTTCATTTTCAATAGGCGGCGTCTACAAATCGCAAAACAAGTGTGTAAGGAATTTCATTAAAATATATTCAAAATTGTAAAGACGGATGGACAGACGAACGGTAAGTATATCAAAATTGATCGTTGTTAAGTCTATCTCATGCAATTTTTTGATGTTACATGTTACAAATAAATACATAAATTTGGAAGGGCATAAATCTATTGGGGCGTAATAGAAAAATGATATACATTTTTTGTTAAGTCAAGGCTTCTCTTATTTTTATTAATTATCTTATCTTATTAACTTATAAAATACTTGTGCGAGTTTACGATTGATCCAAATTGAAAATTCTCATTATTATTGATTGACATTTTTAATAGGAATACAATTTTAAATTTAAATTGTGTAAAAGCTGTTCACCAAATTTTCCAAATTTATTTCTTCAGTGATTTTAAAGAACGTTGAGAAGGTATTTGAAAAAAGAATTCTTAGGCACTTATTGTAAAGCCTCATGTAAGAGAAACCTAAAACATTCAACCAAAAAAAAATTATGTGGAGTATGAGTATAAAAATTAAATTTTCAGTAGACATCTAAATTAAAATAGAATTGAATAATTCTAACAAAAATTAAGTGACATTTATAAGAAACTTTAGGGTTTGATCATTTTTACTGTTACTTTTTTGATTCACTACTGTGAACATGTTGCCTCTGAGAGGAAACAACGAGCCATAATCATAGCCATAACTTATCAAAGATTTAAAGATTTATACCGATAGCTACATAAACTGGGAAACGCATTGCAACATAAAAGACCTATTGGATTGTATGTACGATATAAAATTTTCAAGTAATCATAAATAAGTTGTGGCAAAAATTTCATGGGAGAGAAGAAAAAATCCAACGGAAAGAGATAAAAGGAAATGGTGGATAGATGTTATATGGATATTTAGATGAAGCTATCATAATCAAAATGACAATTATATTGATGCTGTTGTTGATGATTATGATGATGACGATAATAACGATGATGATGATGATGATGAATGAATGAACGAGGTGTGAATAAACTTAAACTCTTACCGCTTTGATTTGTATCTTTATTGTTGTCGTCGTAAGTCCTTGACTCCGTTTGTTCTTGGTTGGTGGTTTCGTGGGTGGTTGTTGTTGTTTTTGTTGTTGCTATTATAGTTGTGGGTTCATCACCTAATTTGTTGTCTGTCATTTTGAGAGACTTCGAAAAATTCCTTTACACTAACTTTACTTACTTAACACTTAACATACATATACCTATACAAATGCTCAATCATACATACACTCATACACATACATACATATATGCACACATACGCATACGTGTACACATACACATACGCTAAAGAAAGAGAAAAACGGACGTTGACACACTTACAGTAAGTACTCAAGTATAAAAAGGAAAAAATAAAAGAAGGAGAAGAAAAATAGAAAAACAGAGCACCTTCAAATATATTTATTTATCTAGTCTCATGCAATTTTCTCGCATTTAATAAATGCAGGTCACTCTTTAGTTATCTATCAACTAAAAATTCACTCTTTAATTCTTTGCCGCTAATTTTCTAGGATTTGACACTTTCTCTTTCTTTCTTTCTATCTTTCTTTAACTCTCTTTATCTACTCATCTATCTATCTATTTATCACAGCCTCTCTCTTTCTCTTTATATCTCACGCACGCACACACACACACACACACTCTCTCTCTCTCTCTCTCTCTCACTCTTTCTCTGCCTATCTGCCAATTTTTTATCTTAGTTTCTCTCTCTTTGCCAATGCTGCTTCTTCTTCTCCTCTATTCACTATATTCGTAATGTCTTATATTTTTCTCTTTTATTCTCTCTCTTTATCGTTGTACTATATCCCATATGCGTTAGCTTTTATTAAATGTATGCACTTAATGAGACACGTACAGATCTGCATTTGTAACACAAACTTTCGTTGTAGTAACTAAAGACCCACTTTTTGTTATTGCTTCTGGTGTTTGTATCGTTATTGTTTTTTGTTCTTGTTTTTTGTTATCGCTTTTTATTTTTGCTTTTGTAATTTGACTTCTCTATTGTTTGATGATTATCAAATATTGTAATTAGTGAATTATTGGATTATTGTGCGAATTTGTTCTGAAAACAAAAATGTCACTGCCTTATCAATCCCTTGAAGTATACGTTAATATATTTCATTATCATTATCATCATTATCATCATTATCATCATTATCATCATCTAATCAGTGCATCATTATAATAACAACAACAATGACAATCTTCTTAAAAAAAGATTATTATTAAATATACATTCACAAAATATCTCAAAGAAATCAAATTCTCTATTTCTCTATCAAAGCTAATGCTAACGCTGTTGCTGTTGCAGTTACAGTTGCAATGCCGCTGACAACGATTTCATGTGTTTTTCGTTTTTTTTTTTTTTTTTTTTTGTAATGTAAATTAAATGTAGGTTAAGGTAGTTATCCATAGAAAAGGCGTAACAGAAAACCAAAATAAAAAAAAGAAAAAAAGAAAAAGAATAATATGAATTATACGAATTATATTATCGATTCGAGACGACTCTTAAAAATCCTTTAATGTGATTAAAAAGTCAATTAAATATATTACAACTTAACAAAATTGAAAAGCCGTAATTATGGAATTATTTGAAAAGTTCATTATATCAAAGAACAAAAAAAAAGAACAAAAAAGAAATTTATCAAATTTGGATTTTTTTTATTCCAAATTGTTGGAAAACATTAATTTGCTTGAAAAAAGTGTATGCAAAAATTAAAGTTTCCAAAACAGAAAAAAAGTTTATATACGGAGAAATTAGTCGTATTCGATCTAATTCGATTCGATTCGATTCAATTCGATTCGATTCGATCCGATTTAAAGCTATTTTCAAAAAGAACCAAAAAGCCACTTTTTTTGAAAATATATAAGATGTTATTAACAGACGGACAAATACATTTAAGACGATCTGAATCGTTCGATACAATAAAAGTGGAAATTATTCTGGCTTCTTCTTCCTGGATGTTACAAACATTTGTAACAAACCTATAATATCATGTATAACAAGTGGTGTAGAGGATAATAATAATAAATGGCCAAAACCGAATAACAATAATCAGAGTAATATCAGCAACAGCAGCAACAGCAAGACCAGCAGCTTCAGCATCTGTTCCAGCAGCAGCAACAGCAAAGTCAGCAAAGTAGCTATAAATTGCCTGCTTCAATTATTTTCTTTTTTGTGTTTTTTTGTTTTTTTTTTTTTTTGATTTTGATTTTGTTTTTGGTTTTGTGTTTGTTTTTCATCATTTTTTTTTAAGAGAAAATTTCATCGAATTTTGCATGATACTTTTTTTTCTTTTTTGGTTTCCTTTGTTAAAACAATATATATATAAATATTAACAATCGATATGTTTCAAAGGCATCTGTAAATGTAAATTTATTTTATATTATATTATGTAATCACACGCACACACACAGAGAGACAGACAGAGAAAGCAAAAAAAAAAAAAATAGAGTAAAATAAGTTAACGCAATGAAACTGAGATAAAATCGGTTTTTTGCTTTTTTTTTTTTTTTTGCTATAATTTTCCTTTGTGCTGCCCTTAATTTTTGGAATATTTATAATTTTTATAATTTTTGAAATTTTTATAATTTTTAAAATTTTACATAAATTTTTAAAATTTCATGCATATTTTTAGTTTTTATTTTAATAACAATTTGCATTTTTCTATTCAGTTCTGTTTTGCTTTTCTTTTTTTTCTATTTTTTTTTTTTTTTTTTTTTTTTGGGTTTTGATTTATAGGACACAAAATTCAGATGCTTTGCTTTAACTGATGATGATGATGATGATGATGATAATGATGATGATGATGATGTGTGTGTGTGTGTGTGTGTGTGTGTGTGTGTGAGTGAATGAATGTATTGAATATTTAAGAGTATAAAATTCTTAAGAGTTTAGTTAAACATCAATTAAAATATTTCACAAAATTTCACAGATAATAAATAATTTTATCACAAATTTTTTTGCAAGCAAACTGAGATAGAGATAGAGATAGAGAGAGAGAGAGAGAGATAGACAGAGAGCGTGAGTTATCATTTATAGGCCACGTCCTGATTATTCCATTTTTTTCTTTTTAATTTTTTTTTATTTTTAATGTTTGTTTGTTTTTTTTTTTTGCTTTTTTTTTTGAATATCATTTTTTATTTCAAATTAATAAACCATAATTATTTTGAAAGAAATTTTTGCATATAAAAGTCCATGTTTTTGTAGTTTTTGTCTATCACCTTTTTTAAGTTTTTTCTTTTTCTTTTTTGAACATTTTATAGTTTTATTTGGTTTTTTGTTTTTTTTTTTATTATTATTGTTTTTTTTTTTTTTTGATGATTAATAATTTCCTCCACATGAAGAATACAAAAAACAATGCAAAATGTTAGCAAAAAAAACACAGAACAATACAAAACATAATAACAAAAACAATTTCAATTTTGATTTTAAAAAATTGAGCAAGATTTGTCTTGAACACGAATTTTTTTTTATTAAAATTGTTTTTTTTTTAATATTAACAATTTTTTTCTTTGACAATTTTTTTCTTTTTCTTTTTTTTTTTTTTTTTATAAATTATTTTTATAAATAATTTTTGCTATTGCTTTCTGGCAAATGCTTTTTATTTCGTCTCTCTTTCTCTCTCTCTCTTTTTTTCATTTAACATTAATTCTTATATTTTGAGATGGAAAAAATTGGCAAATTCAAATGGAAGAATTGAATATAAAATTTCGAACTGTTTTATATTGAATATAAAATGCGTATGTTTTGAAAATTATTATGTTACGATATTAGATGTGGTCCAATACCAGTCATTTGGGATGCATGAATTGGACTTGCGTATTATAAATTACATCACTTTTTATATACAAAAAAAAATTTTTTACTTTTATCTACTGCTTTTCCTTATGCTACTGCTTTTGCTACGGCTGCTGCTTCTGCTTCTGCTTCTGCTTCTGCTTCTGCTTTTACCACTTTTTCCACTACCATTAGCAACCTCTATTTTGTTTGTGAGCATCTTTTGGTTTGTCCTCTTTTTTTTCCTATTTTTTTTTCACCTTTTTTTTTTTTTTGTTATTAATGCTTACTTTTTTGCAATTTTGTTATAAAGGAAGAAAAAAAAAAAAATAAAGTAAATTTGTGGCTAAAATGAGCACAACCCTGACACAAATGATATAAAAACAATGCGAGAGAGAGAGAGAGAGAGAGAGAACAAAAAGAAACGCTAATGGCAACGGCAGCGACAGCGACAGCGACAGCGACAGCGCCAGCGTCAGCGCCAGCGTCAGCATCTCATTTCATTTTATATCCTTGATAGATTTTCTAAGCTTTATGCTTCCCCAATTTGTTCTCTTTTTTTTTTTTTTTTTTTTTTTTTTTTTTTTAAAGCTTTAAAGCTATTTAAGTCCAACATTAAAATCTGGGCCTACATATATCTACATATCCAGATAAATGTAATAATATATTTTGAAAAGCTTAATGACCACTCCCACAATAAAAGAATTTGTATACAAAACAAGAAATAAAAAAGAACAAATCGAATTTGTCATATAATTTGAAATTTGTAAAATATGTTTACAATGATTATTATGTAACCACCCAAACAATATTTATTTATTCATAAAATATGAAACTTTAGTTGCTTTAAGGCAAAATATTTTTAAATTTCCTTCATTTGAAGTTCATTTACTTAATAAAAAATTATTTCAAAATTAATTTTATAATAAAAATTTTTTTTAATAGATTGTAGAGCCATGAAATTTATATTCATAAAAAGATCTAAAACAGTAATTAGAAGGGATTTACAATAAAGATGAGACATTTAAAGATTAATTTTGAGATATCAAATAAATTGAAATCATTTATTTAATGCAATAGATAATAAATTTTGAATTAATTATTTTGTAATGCATTATAAAATGCATTTGGAATGTTTCATTTATAAATTTCAATTGTAACAGATACAAATTATAAATTTAATATGTAAATATAAATTTGAAATATATTTTTAATGGATATTTCAGCAATAATTTCTATTCCATTTGATTTTATTACTTTTAATATTCCATTTTGCCATTTTGTATTTTGATAGCATTTTCATTTGATTTTAATTTTCATATACTCATTTCACCATCCACATAAAATTCCTTTAACAAACAGGTTACTAACAATTTTAAGGTAATAATTATACTTTTTAAGCTAAAAGGCATAAATGCTTGACTGGGGCCTTACTGGCTCTACTTTGAATTCCCACCATATTTCATAAAGTTCATAAAGTTTAAAAAATTTACAAAGTTCACAGTTCATAGAAAAAAAACTGAATACAAAATTGTAAAAATAAAATGTGTTGAATTTTTAAAAATTTTTTTTCTTTTAGAGAGTTTCCAAAGCCAAACCATTTTGGCCATTTGGCCATTTGGCCATTTGGCCATTTGGCCATATTTCTTAATTTTACAGAAATACCGAAAACACCTTTTAAATATTTTCCTTTTTCTTTTGTATAATTAAAAATATTAATGTTTAATTAATTAAGGACATGCCATTTTATACCCATTTACGTCCCCTTACACTAAATATTAACTATCAAATGCACGAGTGATATGATTAGTTTTTTAGCATAAATCTACTAACAGATGGATGGAAATGATTACAAGATTTTCAAAATTTATGCAATTTCAGAGATTTATCAAACAGTACACAAACAGTACAAAATGAGTACCAACCTCCGCTGAAAGATGATTACAAAATTAATATGAATGAGATTTCAAAATGGCGTAAAGTAGAAAATCGAAGCAACAACTTAAATATACAAAAAAGAAAAAAAAAAAAAAAAAAAAAAATTTTATAATGGTCCATTTAGTAAGCACTCTACACTTACAATCACACACTTGCCTCATTTAATTAAAGAAATTTTAATTATAAATTTTTTGAAAATTTGAAGAAGAAAAATCTCTAAAATTACAAAAATTTTACATATAAAGAGATTATGAAGATTACAAAAATATTCAAGAAAAAAGAAAATTAAATTGTATGAAAATTATTCAAAATTAATAAAAATTTGCATATAAGAAATTTTTTCATAAATTAAATTAATAAAATAAATGAATGATCTGAATTCGATTAAATGCGAAATTCATTATTCAAAAACTGAATAACAGAATTTGTACATTGAATACCAAAAAAAAAAAAAAAAAAAAAAAAAAAGCTTTAACCCTTGAACACTTTTTGTGCAAGGAACAAAGGAATACATCAAACTATTATCGGTTACCTCAAGCTTTTTTGAGTGTCACATGCCTTCGTATTTATTTAGGGCAATGCACAAAATGACAAAAATTTTATGATACCAAAAGAGAGAAAGTGAGAGAATCAATAATAACTTTAAAATTTTAGATTAATCGTTTCAATTGTAACTGTTTGTATCATGTGACACTTGGGTTGATTTTGGGGTTTTTGGCCCATAAAATTGAAATTGAAAATTGAAAATTGAAAATTGAAAATTGAAGATTGAAGTTACTTTGCCAATGTATTTATACCACATAACGAAATAAGTATCGAAAATTTTAATTAAAATTTTATTTTTGAAATGATTTTTTTTTTTGGTTTTTTTTTTTTTTTTTTGCTAAGTCTACCTACCTAACAATGATGATCTGCCATTATATAACTTATTCTTTAGATTCAAAATATTAAAATATCAATCAAATATAATTTGCAAAAAAGAAACTGTCACAAGGCGTCTTTAATGGCGTTCTGTTTTTTTTTTTTTTTTTTGGTTTTTAATTTTTTTAAATTAAAACTTTCATATATTGTATTTAAAGCTTCTAAAGTAGCAAATTCTACTTAATTCTACTTAAGATTCTTATTCTATGCTCTATTCAAAAATGAGAAAATATCATATTGATCCCATGTTTCGAGTGTATGTCTGGATAATGATTATTGAAAGATTATTTTCTCATTGTCAAATTTTATCAAATATGACAATAAAATAATATTGTTTGTAATTTATATAAATAACATTATTTATTAATAGGCCTATATAAATAAATGTACTTACCGTTATCACTTAAATCATTCAATAATTTTCCGGTTGCTGTTTCTTCTAAAAGATAATCAGGCGGTGCATCATTTAACTCTTCAGTCTTTGTTACTTTAAATCTATCCGGCATCTTTAAGCTTTTATTTTTACATATATATATATTTATATATTTATATATATATATATATATATATATATATATATATATATATATATATAAATAAATATATATATGTATGTATGTATGTACGTGTATGTATATCTACATATATATCTCTATGTCTATCTATTTATCTACGTTAATCTGTTAAATAAATGAATAAATATAATTTCTGATAAATATTTTTAATAATAATGAGATAAAGCAATAATGAGAAATATAATTAAAAAAAAAAAAAAAGAATAAAGAAGTTATATTTAGTTAGAGTTAGAGTTAAATTTGTAATACCCACCATCAAAATAAATAGTTCCTCTTTTTTCTTATATAAAATTCATATGAAATTTTCAAATTTCATGAGGATGAAAATTTAATGAACAAAATGCAAAAACACTGAAAAATTATGAAAAATTATAGGGCGAACGTTCGATCTATTTCAATTATTCATTATTCTTTTTAGGGCTACTATTAAAAACGTAAGAGAGCTCTATTTTTTTTGTGATATCTGGCATAAGGTTGACTGTTTAGGCTCTTAATAAAATTTTTAATATTAATCCGACTCAATATAAAATGTTTTCGGACAGACATTGTCACTTTGTTTTACCATTAAATATCATTCAAAAGAAAATATATAAATATAATCTTGAAAGATTATTGATCTTTACTTTTTCGCTATTATAAATGGCCAATTACTGGGTTAAGGCATAGAAAATGGAAGACTTTTTATTATTTGAAATGTAACATCCGATTCTCTGAATGTCTACCAAATTAAAATGGTACATATTCCAAAGAAAAAAAAAAAAACAAGAAGATAGATGCATAAAAAGAAAAAAAAATTTAAGGAAATTTGAAAAATTTAATTAAAAGCGATCGATTTGTTAATTATTGGAGTGTAACCAACATTGCTACAGATGATAAAATAAAATACATATTTATCTTATCTTATATACTAATTGAAAAATATTGAAAAATTATTGCCATTTCTGTCATGCGTTATTTATTTATTATTGAAAATAAATGAATCAAGAAAAAAGCAAATAAAAAAAAAGTAAGAAAAAACTCTAAAACGCATAAATTGTTCTATTTGTTTATTAATGCATTCTTTTACCAATTTTTTTTTTCCATTGCCATTATTTCATGAAAGTTTGTCTCAATATTTCAAAAACTTATTAATTATTTAATGGGACATAAACATAAACATGAACATGAACATGAACATGAACATGAACACGAACACAAATACGAATACGAATACGAATACGAATACGAATAGGAATACGAATACGAATACGAGCACGAACGCGACCATGACCAATGATACCAACATAAACATGAATGAGATTGTTGTAGAATTTTCACATGCTAAAAATTATTTGCTTTGCCAGAGGTCGCCCATTAATCTAAATCTTAATTAAACATCAATTTTTTTCACATTTTTTTTTCTTTTTTTTTGCTTTTCTTTCCAAATGATAGATAACACTATTTAGTTATGTAAAGGCGTTTCTTTTACAGATATATCGTTGATAATTTTTCGCTCCACAAGTACAATTAATAAATTTTAATTACAATTGGAGGCGACTTATTAGAATCCTACATCATTTTGCCTAATTAATAAAATATATGAAAGAAAAGTCAAAAGAGTCTACTAATTCATGAAAATTATTAATTTAGGAATTAATTTGTTAAGTTGTTTTTTATATAGATGGGTTTAGAAAAAAAAAATGCATCGATTTGATCCAAATATTTTGCATCATTTTATTTATATCATGTAACATTTTGCTTTAAATTCCAGTTTGCCCACTCTAACAGAATATCACAATAATTCTGTTCTACAATTGGTTAACAAAATTTTATGAGGAAAAAAAGTGAGTAGAAAGTGAATTCTAAGTCTAAAGACCATTCTCATTAACAAATGTTACAAACAATTGCATAAACTTGTAATACCTTGCACTATTAAGTAATGAAGTGTACAATTAATGTTATATATCAATGAAATAATTTTTAATAATATGAATGTTAATGAATGATCTCTATTTAATAAATAATTCACATTTTATTATATTTTGTATAAACAAATCGATGATACATGATCGAATAGATTTATATATAACCCATCTAAACGACTTAATTTTGAAAGAGTGTGATGTAATTTTTTTTTTTTATACTCAGCATCAGCTTGACACTTGAATTTTTTTTTGTATGACTTTTTCATATAAAAGTGTTTTACTTTAAAAAAAAAGTACAACCAAAATTTTTTTATATGTAGAAATATTTTTTTATAAACCAAATAGAGTCATGATGTAGTTCGACTCCAATCAATTATTCTTTTTATACACATACAGCTCTAGCGATAGATAAGTCCATTTTCATCAACATATTTTATTAGTTAGTGGAAGCAGCGTATGTTATTGTGCATTTTATGCTTTTATTTTTTTATCTCAATTGAAATGTTTATAAATTATATCTTAAAGATTATTAAAAATGATTAATTTCAAATGAAATTCAACTTAAATGAGATGTTTTGAGTTCTTAGTTAAATGGACAATTTTATAAATATTTTATATTGATATAATGACAATATAGTTTAAGAATTGTTATAAAATGGCTAATTACATTTTACAACATTATCTGAAATATATATATTTCAGCTAATGTATAAATAACACGTAAAATATTTTTTTATGTCTCAAAGGCAGTTCTTCTGCCATTCAGAATGACTTTAAATAGATGAAACGATTTAAACGCTATAAAATTTATTATCTTAAAGAAATGTTTAACATGGATGTTTAACAATCAAAAATTTTTTTATAAAATCTAATCGAATCTGATATAGTTATGTCTCTGATATTTTCAAGCCAACGAAAAATGTTGCCGGAGATTGATTAAAAAATTTGGCCATTTCTTATGATCATTCTCTACATAACTTTTAAATATAAAAGAAAATTTTCATAATTTTTAACCGTATAAAGTGTTCTATATTCAGAACGGTATACTCCCCTTAATTTTGCTTATTTCCCTTAATATCTTCAAGAAAAAAAAAAAAAAACAAAAAAAAAAGAAAACTTCTAATATCAAAAGAATTCCAAAGAGAAAGTATTAATTTACGAAAAATTTTGGAGTTGGCAACGAAAAAATTTCAATTATAAGAAGTGGCCTTAAATTGATGGGTTTTGTAAGCCATGCTTGTTTCGTGAACGCTTCAAACCTTGTAATTTGTACCAATATTTCTCTTTTCTTTTTTCAACTGGCATCTTTTTTTTTTTTGTAGCTTTCTTAAATTTTGATTCAACTTTATATATTAAATTATGCTTTAGCTTGTAAAATGGACCATAATGCAGGTTATTTATTTATTGATATGAAACGATTAATACGATGGTGTTTACTTTCTTGCTTTCTTCTATTAATACATTTCTTTGATTAATTTTAATTAACAGCAATTACATGTTAAATGTATAAAAACAACAATAATAACAATTACATGACACTCAATGTAATAAATAACGCACGATCAATTTGAAAACCCAGTTATTTATTTGAATTTCTCCTTTTTTCTTGTTTCAGTTTCAGTTTCAGTTTCAGTTTCAGTTTCAATTTCATTTTACATGTGTGTTAATGCGGGCCGCCATTTAAATAGTTCAATATTCTAAAAATAAAATGTTCTATGATCAAAGTACCAACAACGGAAAACTTTAATTATAATTTAGAAGTTTATGTTTGAGTTTGAGTTTGAGTTTGAGTTTGAGTTTGACTTTGTTGGCCCAAATTGATTTCATGATTCTGATCTAATTTGATCTGATCTAATCTGATGATATTTATACTCCAAACAATGCTCTAGCGCCTTTAACGCTGCACTCACTTCACTTCAAAACCAATTTATAGATGTTTTGACGAAATCTAAAAATTATCTCTAGATCTCTAGATCTCTAGATCTCTAGATAACACATCAATTTCATTTTACCATCTCTAATATCATACAGTGACTTATTGTGTGGCTGAATATTATACATTTACATATGTAAATATAAATATCAAGCATCATATTTGTAATGCTGTTTATTACATTTTTTTTGTCAAGCATATCAACAATTTTTTGTTGTTGTTGTTGTTGTTGTTGTTGTTGTCACTCTCGTTGAAGCTTTTTACATTTTTTTTTTCTTTTGCATTTGCTATTCATTTTTCATTCTACTCTATTGCCTTTCAATTTTCTTTATTTTCTTCTTTTTTCTCATATAAAATTCACTTGAAAAAATAAAAAAAAAAAAAAAAAAAAAAACTATCGATACATGTAATAAAATTTGTTCTTCCATTTTCTAACAATTTATGCACAAAGTGTGAATACACATGATTAATGAGACAACTTGAAATATTGGCCGGAAATGTTAAGAGGTTCTTAATAAATTTTATAACTTATTTACTACTGAATGAATTACTAAAAAGTCTACATTTAATGGTAGGTAATACACATTTTGGAACCATTAGAATCGCATTTCGCATTTCGCATTTCATTTGACATGAAGTAAAGTATGAAGTAAATGCCTAAAATAGAAAATTGTATGATCATATTATTAAAATTTCAAATGTCCATTAATTTGGTTGCAAAAGTAAATTAAGTTTGCGCTTAATTGAATTTGTATTGAGAAGTAATTTAAAAAAAAAAAAAAAAAACCTTTCGAGATGTTAATGATTTACCTATAAAACCATGAAAAGAAAACCATCCAGTAAGAGAGTTGTGCATAAAAATATGTCCACACATTTTTGACATAAACTTTTGGCATATATCAAATAAAAATTGTGCTGTTGAGCAGTTATCGAATGTAGATATTAAAACATTGTACAAAATTTTTTTTATAATCCGACATTAATTGTACTTTAAAATAAAATAATTAAGGCAAAGTAATTTAACGATTTTAATATTGAATTTCTACATTAATTTCATTGATTTCATAATTTTCAAATTTAGTTATCCATGAAATCATGAAATCATGAAATCATAGGAGCAGCTTATTGAAAATGTTAAAAATGAGACTTTTTGGACAGACAAATGGTTTGTTGTAGATTTGTAGTCTTCTGAATATTCTGCTATTTCTTAACGTATCAATGACAGAGAGATGAATTTGTCCATGTTATGTGAAAATTGTTCAATAGTGTCCTTAATATTTTGGTTTTATGTTTTCATTTTGTTTCCTTACTCTCTCAATGAGTAAATATTTTGCCATCGATATAATATAATATTAAAGGTGTTAAGATAAATACAAATTTGCCTAGCAAAGACACAAACTAAAATGTATAGCAGAGCTCTGTTAACCACTTAGCAGAATTTCAGTAAATGTAGTAATAAAAAGATTTTGACGAAAATAAGCATATAAAAAAATTTTTTTTTATATTTTATTGGAATATAAAAAGATATGTTCAATTTTCACTAATTCACTGAAATTTATGCTAAAATACAATTTTGTATCTATGAAGTATAAGGTCAAAAATGGCAAAGTTTAGTTATTCATCAAGGTCAAAATAAAGAATGCGGAAAAGAAACAAGGATATCACGTTAATGCTTTTTAATATAATGCATTTAAGATAATGTGCAACAGTTTTGGCACAGTGCCCCATATTTCATTTTTTTCGATTTTGAAAAATATTCGTTTTATGTACATACACAGTAATAACAGAGTCATTTTTTAGATAATTTTTACTGCGGAACACCAATGTAACCGTATCATGGATATTTGGAACGCTATCTACCAGTTGGTATACCACTTATATCTGGCTGTGCTCCATATTTCATTTTTTTTCAATTTTGAAAAATATTCGTTTTATGTACATATACTGGAATATTGATAGATATCAATAACATATTCTATTATATATATATATATATTATATATATTATATATATAATATTATCATATACATATATGAAATCATTTTACATTTAATTTAATGGCATAGGAAAATGAATTGTAATTGTCAGACTATTTCAAAGTGGAAGGAAATTTCAAAAATTCTATATATTTGAATTAAATTAAAATTTCGTAGAATCAGTGATCAGTGTGAAAATGTTTGATGCACGCTACATGGGGTTTTAGAATAAATTTCAGTGTTGTGCAATGTTAACGTGTCATTGGCATTATACAAACGAACCATAAGAATCATGAAGCAATTTTGGGAAGGATTTTGGGTATACAATGTAATCGCAATCATTGCATCGTCTTCAAAACGTAAAGCGTGTGAGAATAAATATGAGTCTAACTAACAAGGATATAAATTTTGAAAGATAATCCTCCGTAGATCTATATCATGATAACATTGAAGTGGCTTAGTACTTAGTTTGACTATACCACCCAATTTAACTTTACTTTGTTTTGAAAATGTACATGAATAATGTAAAAAAGAGAATTTTTTTCAAAATCTAAAAAAATGAAAAATCAAGATCACATCGACATATCTGTTATAAAAAAAAAAACGATTTTCAATTCAATAATTTGCACACTAAAAATAATCTCTTACTAAAAATTTTAACAAATTAAAATAATTTGAATTTTTTTCATTTCTTTATAAAAATTTTGAAAAAAAATTTCTTTGATATGCCAAATTCATCAAATGCATTCCAAGACTACATTTAATAGAATTCTGTTAAGCAGTTAACAGAGCTCTGCTATATTTTACGGTTTGGGTCTTTGCTAGTTAATTTCGTCAGTTTATCCTCACAGTCTTCAAATTGTATTGTACTAGGCAATTAGTTACAAATCATTATTATAGTGGCCACAAGATAATACAATCACCCGCCATTTAATAAGATTATGGATAAGGCTTTGGTGTCACACAAATAAAACGCTCATTGTGGTACCACTACGCTAATTCAAAGGTCTTACTTGCAAATGATTGTACGGCTACAAATATCTATATTAATTCTGTTAAAAACCTCAAACCAATAAATATTTATAAATATTATAAGTTTATTGAACTAGCGCCACGCAAAAGGCCATGATTTTTAAATTATTTCAAATATTCTACTTAATCTTCAAGTGTTGGCATCCAAAAAAAATTTAATTAATTAGTTATAAAATGCATATACAAATATGTCTATAGATGTGCCAACAAGTAATTTTAATGATGATGAGATTTTTAATAATCACATCATACAAAATAATAATAAGAAGCAAAAGAAACCAAAAAATGTGCAAGCAAAAAAAAAAAATTTTTTTTTTTAAATAGCATCCATCTCATTTGTCCAGAAATATGATGAAACAAACAATAAGTGCATACTTAACTGTAGATAATTAACATGACATTAAGGGAAGGGAAAATTTTGTGGATTCTTTAAGTTTTCATATTTAATCTTTGTAAAATATTTACAATACTATTCGATATCAGATGAAAATAAAACTTATTTGAAATAAATTAATCGATATCTTGATAAAAAAATTTTTTCTTAATAACAATAAATTTAGTAAAAATTTATGATTAAGACGTTTCTACTACGCATTTCTTAAATTTTTATATATTGAAAATTATCTAAAAACCTTCTTTCTTTGCGAAATATATAGAATTTTTCATTGTCAAAGTGAGACATTACAGACCTTGAATAGGCAATAAGTAAAACATTTAAAAATTGGCGAAGGTCAATTCTTTCATATATCTCACTCTGTATTTTATAATAAAATCAATACAAATAAAAATAAAAATAAAAATAAAAAAAAAAATATAAAAAAAAAATAAAAAAAAACAAAACAACACAAGAAAAAAGAAAACAAGAATAAATGTTTGTAGTCTGTGTTAAAGCTAACGGTAATGTTATTATAAATTATAACGGTAAAAGTATCAACTTTTAAAGTGTCTTTTAAACTTTTTACCTGAATAAAGTTTCAAAATATCATTTGATCGGTTTTCAAGTCATCCAAAGGCTATTTCAATATTAGTATACAAATCTAAAGAAACATTTTTTATAACACACTCGAATCTTTTATAATATAAACGCGTAAACATCGAACTGAATCAATAAATCTGAAACAATTTATTTTAAACGCCTTGATGTAATCTTTTTTCGATTAAGGCATAAATGTCCAGCTGTCTGTCCTTCTGAACACATGCTACATATCGCAATTTTAGGGAAATTTTTATGAAATTTGATACGTTGGTGTGTTTTGGCCCAAAGATGAGCTCTGTTAAAAATGGTTCAAATCAGATCATTTTTTTTGACCATGCCCCATATAATGCCTTCCTTAATAAAAAAAGTTCTTATATGAAAATTACATTTTTTAATACATTTTAAAATAAAATGGCATTTTGTAATATTTTAACATTAGAAATATGTGCAGCGAATTTTTTCTAGATCGATCCATTCTCACGACCACTTACCATATAACACCCATTTCCGAAAAAACTTATTATATGGGAAAAAAAAAAGCTACGAGAATTGCAATTGCCTTAGATTTTGATATAAAAACTATGTGTACCAAATCTGATCCAGATCAGTCCATGACATGGTAAGTGGACAAAATCCACTTCTGTATAAGAATTTTTAAAATTTTTATTAATCTTGAATGTAATATCTTAATTTTTAAGCAATTTGCTTTACAAAACTAACAGATTTGAAACACTTAAACTTTCAAATTAAATTAGAGTAAAAATAATATTGAATCGACATCAGAAAAAAATACTATCGATCCATTCAAAAACAAACTTTTTCTACAATATATTCAACATTATAAACTAAATAACAAATGAGTTAAAGTAGATTTGAAATATTAGATTGAAGGCAAAAGAACTAAAAATGAAAATATACTTTAAAATGGTGGTCAGGTAATTGGGCAATTATATTTATCATTTATAAATTAAGTACAAAATCTTTTCTAATTAAAAGTAAATTCTACAACAATTCATTTATAGAAAATCTACGTAGACATAAATTAAACTGAAATTGAAATTTGGCATTAATTTATAAATATTATACTTACATCGAATATTTAAGGCTTAGTACGAAAATCGTTTGTGTATCACTGCTTTACAGTTATATAATATAACTGTAACATTAAGTAAAATACATCACAACGAAGTCATTTTCTCTCTTTTTTTTTCTTGTATTTTCTTCTCTTTCGTTTTCTTTGAGTTTATGATACTTTTTATTACAGTTTTTTTGCTTTCTATTTCTTTTCTTTTTTCTTTATAGCGAACTTAAGCACAACGAAGATATCTTCTTCTGGCCCAATAAACGATTTTCCTCTATTTATTTTATTCTATTTAAAAATGTATATAAAATTTTTGGCAATTTTTTTTCCTCTTTTTTACATTTTTCTTTCTTTTTTTGTAGTAAAATTCGCGCGTAACATTTATTTGAAATGATTTTTTTGTTAACACTTTATGCCCATTATCGAATGCATCTAATTAATACTTAAGAAAAGCAAAAATCCAAAAAAAAAAATACTACAATAAAATTCTCAATAATTTTTATAAATATATTTTACTTGTTATGTTACTGTTACTTTCGTTATTGTTATTGTTGCTGATATTTTACAGTTGTTTTTTTTCTTCCATCTAATTCAATTATTATTATTATTAGGCGGTTTTTTTTAATTTTGTTTATATTTTCAATTTTGACAATATTTCATACATTCATTTATGTATCTATATATATAAAGAAATATATTTAAAAATTTTTTATTTGTTGGTATTGTGATTGTTTTGTTGCTGCTGCTGCTGCTGTTGTTCTTATTATTATTATTTCATTTTACATAAATGAAACAATTTGAGTAAAAGTAATGAAGCGCATGATTGGAAATTATATATACATACATATGTGTGTGTGTGCATGCGTATGTGCATGTATGCATATTGAAAATAGACTATAACAGCCAGTCAGTCAAAGTTATTTAGTTGGTGAATAAATCGCTGCATACAATTAATGATGTTCTACAATTCGATTTGAAATCTTTAATGTTTCTCAATAAGGCACCAAAACGAGACATTAAAACTTAACATACATGCACATACACGCACATATATATATATATATATATATATATATATTGTAATGTAGTGATATAACTCAACATGTGCATATGCATGCATGTGTTTGAATTATATATGTTAAATGTGTACGTGGCAAAAAAGACAACATCAATTTCAAGGAAGTTTCTTTATTCGAAAATATACATTTATATGTATATATAAATATATATATATATATATATATATATATATATATGTGCATGTTTAGATATATGAAATAGAGAAAATGAGAGACTGAGTGAGAGAGTATGATAAGGAGGAGACGTAGGAGAAGGAAGAGAATAGATTTTCAGTGATATGATATTTAATGGGTTTAATAATCGTGTTACACCTTAAACAAATATTTACAAAATTTTAAATGTCAATATAAAACTACTAAAAACGTGTATAGTTGATCAGAGTCGACTTTTAAATACTCTACACTACTTTGCTTAATATCAAATTGAAACTACACGACTAAAGGTATAACAAGTCAACAAAATGGAAAAAATTACAATTATTAATTAATTACTTAAAATAATTATTTAGTTAAAACGTCCTTTAACTTGAAAGAGTGTTCAAAAAATGGACCCATGTAGAACAAATTGCATGAACATACTTTTTATGTTACAATACAAGATGTTGCTAATTTTTGCTTAACTATACACAAAATTGAATCTTATGTGCCATAAGATTCAAATTTTTTTTTTTTATTTCTTGAAAGGGCTTTATATGGGGCATGTTTGTAAAGATATTACGATTTTAACCATTTTTAATGGACTTCATATCCTGGCCATCAACCCATCTATTAACATATTTTTATTAGAATATTTAATAGCATAGCATACAGACGGACAGATGGGCTTCAGTTTTGAAACTAATATCACAATTTTTATGGCGACAAGGACAGCAAAAATGGTTGGATAAGTAAATGGACAAACTAAACAATCTAAATCGTGTATACTTTATAGAGTTTTTCATTGCTGATTTCGGATAATGCGAGGTAGATATAAAAGTATAATTCAGTATCGCCCCAAACCTTTCCACTACCGGCTTGGACCAATTATATTTATTTCGCACAATGTTTTCATCAAATTTTATTTGGAGCGTAATTTTTCCCAACAATTAGGTTCGCCAATAATCTTAGACTGAATTTAAATGAAATTGTTTAGATTTAAATTAAAGATTTAAGGTATTTAATGAGCGACCACCGCAAACCCATCATAAAATTTAATATTTTGTTTGTAAAAATTTTCACGGTCATTGCTATTTACTGAAACGTTCGCCTTTTGTTTTTGATGATGGTTTTATTTTATTATTGTTCTTGTTGTTCTTAGTATTGTTGCTTTGTTAAGAATGAAGGAAATAACAACGGCGGTTTCTTACAAATATATTAGCACACCCGCATATACACACACATACATATATGCACATATAGATAAATTTTTGGAATTGTGTGTGAATGCAATAGATGATAGGAAAAGTTAGAGAACGGCATAAGGAATGGGAAAGAGGGAGGGACATAGAGAGAGAGAGGTAAAACTGAACAAAATTTCTTCAAATTTCTTTTTTTTTTTGAGTTTATTTTTTTTGCCTCCTTGAATATAACAATAAGAAATTCTCTTGAAAATTCAGTTTGGTCAATATTTCTTTAAGAAATTTCATTTTCTCTTTTTTTTATTTTTCTATTTGTTCTTGCTTTTTTCAGTTCATTTGTTTATTTGTTTGTTTGCTTAAATAAATAATAACTGTGGTACGCACTCACACAAAGAAACGCACATAGTGTTTCACATATACACACATAAACATTTCCATAAAGAATATTAATAAGTGCAAGCACATGCTTCATAAAAATGAAATTTAAATGCAAAATGCAAAAACAAAAAGAAAGAACTAATTGAAATGTTGAACAACAACAAAAAAATCACAATTGCAAAGCGATATAAACGTTCACTTACACAAATTTTTTTTTTGTTATTGTGTTCTGTAAATTTATAAGAAATTGAATGCTTTTTTCCTTAAAAGAAATGTTTTTTCCTTAAAAGAAATTTTTTTTTCCTTAAAAAAAATTTTTTTTATTTTTGACTGAATTTACTTTTACTTAAATATTTTAGTGTTTGTTAATAAATTATCTTTATTTATTTGAATGAATCGATGATTTATTACTCTGGCGACTTGAAACAGCATAAAATATTTTTACATTTTATATATATATCATATAAAAAACGATATTTGACTTTTTTCCCCGTTTTCCTTTTTTTTTTTGCAATTTAATTTGATGGATTTTTTCGGCAATTTTTTGGTTTCTTTTGGTTTTTTTTTTGCTTATTTAGTTTTTTTTTTTTTTTTGGTTTTCAAACAGAGTACTTATGTAGCGAATGAGCGAGCAAAGAACGCATTACAAATTATTGAGTTGTTATGGCGAAATCGAGCACGACTAACAAACTTAACTCGAAATGTTATTGTTTTTTGGTTTTTTTTCCATAGTTCTGCTTTTCTTTGCCTTTCAATTGTTTGTGTCTGCTGTTGTACAATTCAATTTAGACATAATTCTTCTCGCTCAGTTATATTCAAACACATTTATATCTAAATAATATTAGAGCAAAGTAAAAAAAGAACAAGAGCGAGAGGAGAGAGAGAGCAAAAGAGCACGCTAGCGAAAACGAGAGTTTAATTTTGTTTTCATTTCTGATGAGATATATATTATATATAATATATATATATATATATTATATATATATATATATATATATATATATATGTATGCATGTATGTATATATGAGTACAGAGAATGTAAATGGTAAACATTAAATATTGAGGACGGCATCACCTTACCAATATTCTTTTCTTTACTTCTTTCTTTGTTTTATTGTAGATACAATAATAACAATAACAATAAACAATAACAGTAACAATTTTTCATAATAACAATTGCAACAATAATAATAACATTAGTATAAATATATAAGAAAAAATTATATAGAAACAATAATAATAATCGCTATAGTTGTTGTTGTTGTATAAATAATAGCACTAATTTAATGCAAAGTCATTTTGTAGAATATGAAACAATGCCGTTAGTTTGGTTAAGCGCCGTAACTCTTCATTTCATGTCTATTTTATATGATAATACGGCAACTAATAAAGGAAACCAGAGCTACTTACAGAGAGATAGAGAGAAAGAACGAGGAATTATGATTGAATGACGGTTAGTGAGAGTGGTTATGGTTGTGGAAGAGGGAAAGGGCGAGGGAGAGAAAGGAAATTAATATAAGAAACGATATTTGTATTTCTATATCTATTGGATTGTATGCAAAAAAATAAAAAAAAACGGAAAAATAATGATAACCACAGAAGTTTTGGTCTTGACATTTTCCTGAAGGACTTATAAATCATATTCTTCCCTTTTCTATCTTTCTCTTTTTAGGTATTTTACTATTACTCTCACTTCCACTTTAATTCACACAGGCTTCCTTTCCAGGTATTTTTCCTATTTACCGTTACCAGTATCGTTCACATTAATCGAATTTTTTTATGTGTACTCGAAGGATTTCTATAGCAGATAATTTCTTATTACATCTTCATCATTAAATTTAATTAAAATTGATAGCAATTTTATCTTTTATTAAATTTCAGTACAAATTGTTTTATTTATTGAATGGACTTGAACTGAACAGTATGCTTGTATATTCTCTCAATCGGCCCTATTTCTCTCCACCTTTCTTGTACGTTCTTGAATTTTTTTTTTTGCGTTTTAAGATACATTTATGCACTGGAAGGCATTTGATTCAAGTACGAAATGAAGTACCGATCCGCTCATCAGAGATTTATAAAAAAATTTTGGTATACTTCAGCGGCAATTATGAACGATATCTGTTTGTGGGGAGTGATTGATATATCACGAGACCAAATTTTAGGGCTACATCACATCAAAAAAAGGTCTTAATATGAGCAACAACCAATAATTTATAATTTTGAATAAATTTGTTTTTCAGGAAAGGAAATCGCTGAAAAAAGTTAACACATTATTTAATATTTCGCTCTCTTCGTATATTTATAGAATAATTTTTGAAACGTTCTGCCGTATCACAAAATTCTTCGATCATTTGACTTTTTTCTAGATATAGAAGGCCGGTAAAGTGGTATAGAATATTTAATAATTGTCCTAAGCCATTGTAACATTTTTATTTGATTCTTCTTCTTCTTTTGCGTTTCTTTTTCGTTTCTCTGACTCGGTAAAAATTTTTACACAAATAACGGTATAATTGTGTTTAGTTTTACGCTTTTAACAATAAAAAGAAAAAAAATAAATAACCCTTTTTAATCGTGTTACAATAAAGAGAGCGATAGGGTGTAAGAGTGTAAGAGTACAGACTAAACATTATTATAATAAAGTACAAAATTTTGGCTATTAAACTAATAAACAAAGCAGGACCAAGTAGCTTACGTCTCAAATGAACGTCTATGAGATCTGAGTAGAAAGTGTTTGTGTTTCTCATGCGCGAGAGCGCTATTTCATTTGTTTATTTATTTTGCTGTTGCTCTTTAATGTTTATACGTAACAGAACATTAATAATCTTTTTAAAAGTTTGATTTGGCTGAAGTTAAATCTTGAATACGCACCTTTCATAGTCCATTTTTCTTTATATTAGTCTTTTTTTTTCTTGTTGGAAATTTGCTTAGATAATACAGCCAATAAACTCTCTTGCCCCAACAGAGCAAATTTCTTTGATTAGAATACTGTACAATCAATCATCCAGTAAATGATTCAATTTTAAGGATAAATTATCATAAAGTTGACTTCGTTATTTATTAGCTTTTAGTAAAATAAAGCTATGAGTTTAATTGGTGTGGTCGACAAGTAGCACCATATAAATTTTTTACTCATATTTTTTACAATAAGGAAAATTTCATTATTAAATGGAAACGACTGAGTCTAGGTACACATAAACTGCCGGTACTTCTATAAAAAAATCTTCCTTTACTTTATAAATTACATCATGATTTTAGACTTGAGCCCCAGCCCTAAGCACCGAAAAATGTTCTTTAAGAAGATCAACTTTTATTATTTATTATTAAAGGAAAAATTGCCAATTTTTGATATAAATAAATCATTGGGCTTAGACATTAACGAGTTAGGTGTTGCAATTCGGTTTATATATGAACATTGATGCATTGTAAATCGATATTTATCTAATGCCCATGTCTAGATAGGCAGACGGGCAGACAGACAGACTGACAGACCGACAAAACTTCAAATTCAACATCAAATATTCATCAACATTTTGTCCGTTTTTTTTTTTTTTTTGATATTTCCTAATGGATGAAGGTGCATGTTTTAATAAATTCCAATGCCTTAATAATTATTTCGCGCTTAATATAAAATTATGAATTCTGTGTATATGTAATACACACACACACACACACACACACACACACACGCTTACACAATTAAATATGTTTACATGTATTTTACTTGGCTTGTTTATTTGCTGATTGTTGTTGATGATGCTGATTGTTGTTGCTGTTGCTACAAACTAATGTATTGTAGATTTTATTTATGCAAACTTCAGAAAAAATGTAGAAATATTCTCTTTCAATTTATTTTATTCAATTTTTGAGCGTTTTTAACAGATCTTAAATTTAAAGAAATTTCAATTTTTTATCACTTTTTTCCGCACCGCATAAAACTTAAATTTACTTTATTGATCATTTTAAAATCATTTTCTAAGAAAACAACGAATCATTGATTTCATCAAAAGAATTTTCAAGCCAACAAGCCAATATGACAGATACATACTAATGGACAGATGGATAGACGGACAGGCAAGAAAATAATTCAATTGATCATATTAAAATGCTGAATGCTGATCAATGTGCATTATTTTATTGAACCTTTTTTCTCCAACAACATGATTTATACCACAAAAACTATGCAGAAATCTATTAAGAATAGATTTTAGAAAATTTTTATTTAAAAAAAATCGATTTAGAGGCTGGGAAAAAAGTTTGAACAAAAGGGCTCTGCTATGCTAACAAAAATGGTATGATTTGTTATTATTTGAATGCTTTTTTCGTAATAATTTTTAAAATGTATCAACAACAAAAATCGAATAATTTACTAATTTTACTAAAGTGAATCATTCAGGATGGTTAAAATCTATAAAATATGCTTGCATTAAAATGCGAATAAATTTGATTTAATTAGTTTTCTTTTCTTCTTCTTCGTATTATTTTTATTATTATTTTAATTCATTTTCTATCACTGAAATTCTAAAAAAAAAATTTTTTTTGTTTTGTTTATATTTTTTCTTCTTCTTCTTCTTCTTCTTCTTTTTGTTTTCTTCATCATAAATAAACTAACATTAATAAGAATTAATATGAATTCAAATTATATTTTTATAATAATTATTTTAAATATTTTATTTTAATTTGAATATAAAAAATTAAGTGTATGGCCTGTCTTTGTTAACGATCAATAAACAAATGTGAGGTCGCATATGGAAATATATAAAGCAATATCAATAAACGATAGACAGATAGATGGACGTGATATATTAAATGGAAGGGTACATAGAAATGCAATGAAATGAAATGCAATGAAATGAAATGCAATGAAATGAAATGAATGAAATGCATGCAATGAAATGAAATGAAATGAAATGAAATTGCAATGAGAAACGCAATGAAATGAACAATGAAATGAAATACAATGAAATGGAATGGAATAGAATGGTATGAAATGAAATGTGAAATGTGTATTGTGAGAAAATTTTTCGTTTTTTATATTTTTTTTTTTATTCATTTTAATTTTTGTTATTTTTGTAATGTGAATTGAATTTTTAGTTATTTATTATTTATTTTTTTTGTTTTTGTTTTCGTTTTTCTTTGTTTTGTTTTGTTTTGTTATTCAATCACCATAAACTAAATAAATAATTAAATAAATAAATTGAGAAGTAAACTAAATAAAGAAAATTTGAATGATGATACTTAAAAAAAGAAAAAACAGAAAAAAGAGAAAAGCGAAAAATCAAAAAAAAAATGGAATGCAGCTGTCTGTCATTTATATTATTATATATATATTCACACACACACACACACACACACACACACACACATATATATATATATATATTTTATATATATATATATATATATATAATATATATATATATATATAAAGATGCATGTATAAATTCGCATACGTTCATGTCTAACGTAATGCATGTCTTGTTCTTGTTTTTGCTATTGTTATTGTTATTAGTGTTATTGTATTATTGTTGTTGTTATTATTATTATTGTTTCGTTAAATATTTATTATATGTCTATGTATATTGGATCGCATGAAAAAGTTATACGTAATTTTCATATTAATGAATTTTATTTTATTGGCATTTATTACTTTTAATTACATCATCATGCCATACGCTTTCGCTTTTCCATTTGCATTCACCTCTGTATTTGCATTCCAATTAGCATTCGCCTTAGCAGTCGCTTTAGCACTCACCCTCGCAATTGCCTTTTGCATTTGCCATAGCATATGCATTCGCCTTCGCTTTGCTTGTATTTGCATTTGCCTTCGTATTCGCTTTCGCATTTGCCCTCGCAATTGTCTTGACATTCGCTTTCGCTTTCGCTTTCGCGTTTGCATTCGCATTCGCCTTTGCATTTGCATTTGCATTTGCATTCGCATTCGTCGTCCTCGCATTCGCCTTGGCATTCGCTTTCGCCTTTCAATTTACATTCACCTTCGCATTTGCATTCGCATTCGCCCTCACTTTCACATTTACAGTCGCTTTCGCATTTTTCCCATTTCAATTTTAATACTGACTTTGTTATGCAAATTCATTTTAATCAATTACAATATTCGAAAAGTTGTAACCCATTATGCAATTATTTACTACTGTAAAATTCCTGAAATTCCATTTTCCAAACTTATCAAATGTAAAAAAAAATTTACTAATTTGAAACATTCATTTTTAACTAAAAAAACACAAAAAAACTAAATACTATTTCTAATTTATTGATTCCAATATATTTTCTGTAAAAAACTAAAATGCTAACATTTATTTCCAATATATTTATTTAAATATATTTGCTATATTTATATAATTCTGTAATAAAAAAATAAATAACAACAACAAATAATAACAAGAAGTTGTTAAATATATTGAAAAAGATCGAAAGCAAATGAGACGCAACCAGACTCTTGTAAATAATTTTGGTAAATTGAATAAATAAATAAATAAAGAAATTATAATCAAACACAATTGCATTTTATTTTTATATTCTTATTTCGAAAATTTCTTTTTATTTATATATTTTCTTTTCATTTCATTTTTATTCATTTTTTTGCATTTTTTTCATTTTCTTGTTCCCATTCACATTTTGATAGTTGTTGTTGTTTGTTTATTTGTTTGTTTACTTAAATCATACATTGATAGAATTAGTATTTATAATTAAAACAGTATTAATAATAAATAGATAAATTTATTTTATTTTATTTTATTTTATTTTATTTAATTTTTTTTTTGGTTAAATTGTCTTGTTGTTAGTTTTATTATTTTAGTTCAAATGAAGTTTTTCTTGAGAATAAATTGAAGTTGTCACTTTTATCACACCAGAGACACACACAACCCTTCTTTTTCTTTTCCTTATCCACCTCTTTCCCTCAACCTCTATCTCGTTCTCACTCCATCTACCTCTCCCTCTCTCTTTTTGTCTCTCTGGTGTATATTAAGAAAAAAGGTATTTGATCTTGATGGATAAGCCATCGGATCTCTTCGGGGGACTCAATCCCCTTTCCCATCCCCCTCCATCCCTTCCCTCTCAAAAACCACACTCCTTTCAATCCCTAATAGCTCATTTAATTTTTCCTCAACCAAGGGTTAACGCAATTTGTACTCATTCAAATATTATTTAGAAATATTTTGAAAGTCTTTAGGCATCCTCAAATTTATTTTTCAAATTGAGATGAGAAATAATCAGTGCTTTTTTTCCGAGTGATGTTGTTCAAGAATTTCCAATTTTAATAGTTTCTTCGGTTACATCAGGATCACATTTAGATCGTGATCAAAAAGGAAGTTGCTGATCTAAACATTAGAATTAAAATGGTTTACTTTTAAAATTCTCTTCTATAAATAGTTTAAAAATTTTATAAAAAAATAATATCAACATTATCATTAACAACAACAACAGCAATAATAATAATAATAATAGTAATAATAATAATAATAATAATAATAATTGGAATAATAACACCAGCAAAAGTGTAAACAAAATAAATTAAATATGATAATTGGCTTTAGCCAAAGATTAAGTATTTGCCAACCAGATAATGCGTAATAATTTTTTTATATAGGATACAAATATGGTACTAAAAGCCTAAGTAAAGTTATTAACAATTGTTAGATAAATTTTTCATTTTCAAGATGTAAATGAAAAAGCAAGCATAGAAAATGTTGAAATGTTTTCGTATTTCTTTCACAAATTTTATCGATTTGCAATCGATCACACATAACATTTCGGCATAAGGACAAGTGAAAAAATATCTTCCAAATTTATACAGAAGTACAAATAAATCTAAGCAAACATAAATATTTCTTAAATTATTAGATTATAAGAGATTTTTAGTAGTCTTCTGGACACAAAATTGTGACCAAAAGTATATTAAGAACGTACAGATGGGCAGATGGATAGATGGACAATCATGCATAAATCTTTTCAGAGTACGAAATTAATCTTTTCTTTCACTATCTCTCTCTTTATCTCTCTCTATCTCTCTCTCTCTCTCTACGTTTATCTTATTATTTTTATTTCGATTAATGTGTTTAGTCTATTTGGCAATATCTGGATGTTAGCGATCGTTCTAAATATTACATTAAATTATATTGTGAGATCTTTGGCCAAGTTATCCCTAAGGCCTTTTGTTAAATTTAATTAAAAGAAATCTGAAAGAAAAAATAGAAAAAATTAGCAATAAATAAACAAATAAATAAAATGATTTGTATATTAAAAATATTAAACGTTTTTCTTTATGGTAGACGTAAATAAATAAAAATGATAGATTGATATTAAAATTTTATGCTTAAGTCACTTTAATCAAAAACAAAAAAAAAATTCACAAATTCCAGCTTTTTAACTATTTCTAACATTTCAAACTACAAATTATGACATTTTTCGCCAAAAAAAAAAAAAACGAGTACAAAAAAGACCAAAAGAGAGAACAAAAAAACCATAAGATCAAAATCAGAGATATTTTCAGTTTATAAAGCCTTTCGGTTATGCCATTGTGACCAATTCAATTTAATTTTCCGAGTTTACCCAGCTACAACTACAACTATATCTAAACAAATTTCTAACGTTATCAACAAGTGTGAATTTAATAATTACACTCGAATAATTATGCCAATATTATTAATAAAATGTATTATTGGACAGACATAGCTAGACAAAAATTCTAAATATTTCATATTATTGATGCCTTTAAATATAAACTTAATTGATACTTTAAGCGTATTTATTCAATAAGTTTAATTTGATATCATTGGGCGTCGAGCGTAGGGCGTTGAGCGTTGGGCATTGGCTCTACGAAATATTCAAAAATTGCCATAAAATTAGCAAGATCATAAAATCAATGTAACTTTAAAGCTTGTAAGTTGAGTTATGGATATATTTGATAATGTTTTATAAAATATATGAATAATATTTATTTACCATTTTTTTGTACACCAATTTTATAGTTACTATCTTTACCCATATAAATATTAATATCTGGTGCCTCTTTTTGACTATTGTCGCGTGTAAAACCTTTGGTATTTGTTTTATAATGAAGGCCAACACTTAGAAAATATATAGAAAAGAGATAATTTTGAATTAAAACAAAAATGAAAAATACATAGAAATTATATCAAAATTTTTATTGATATTGCTATTAATAATAGTCTTTTAAGGTTTCTATAATTTCATGGGAGGTAAATGCATATTCATATCCTTTACATAGACAAAATTATATAAATATAAACTCAATTCTTAAAAGGTTAATGACATAGATTAACTATGGCATAGTTTACACTATAACTCGCCAAATAAAACTATATACAATAAGAAAAAATGTTTAACTATTCGTAAATTATTCGTAAAGCATTTTAAGATGCGAATAAAAACTTAAAACATGGCTGAAATACATTTAACAAGATAACCAATGCCATACATGCCGTTCCATAGCGTTACATTATAATTTAAATTAATGCGGGCTTATTACATATCGAATTTTAAATAGGTTCGAAGAAGTATGTATCAATAGGCCTAAATTTTTAATATTACTCCAATTTATATATAAAAAGAGTACAACTCTTACTAAGTGGCCTTGTTTCATTTAATATTTTATGCGAAAACAGTTCTAGAATTCATTTAAATATGTAGGAAATTATCTGAAGCATCGCTATTAAGAAACTTGTATAATTTGTATTGATTTCGAAGCAATAAGTAATTTTTTTTTTTTATTTCAATTTTAGAAATTTACACTATTAAAATGCTACACATTCTAATCGTTGATCAATCACTGAACAAGCCCTTGCGGATTTTATCAAGTTAATCGAAACAAATATTTAAACGGTCATTCATAATAATCGTAAATATTTTAATATTAAACTAACGAATTAAACTAATGAAAGTATTCATTTTTCACTTTATAGTCCATTTTAATAAGATGGAATAATTTTGGTGGGTGCTTTATGTTATTGCTTCCCATATAGAATTAAAATAAGACTATATAAATGAAATAAATGGAATTGAATATCAATTACAATGAACGATTGTACTTACATTCTTATGGAATTTATATCACTAGTACTTCTCTCCTTTTCCAATGATTTTACGCGTAAATACTTATGCTTTACATCAACACCAGATGTATATTCCTGGTAAAACAAGAAAAGATCAAAACAAGAAAAGCAAAAATGGACAACACAATTGATGCGTATTAGTGATGTGCATTAATACACTGAGATTTCTAAGTAAATACATACATCTCTCATATTATAGGTAATATCTAAATTGTTAACGAAACTATCAAAAAATTCCGGATATAAATATAAAACATCTAATAAATCATCGCGATGTATTTTATGTAGATCACAATATGTTAAGGCACGTACATTAGCATTCGCTTTACCAATTGTTGGATAAATGCAGGGATTTTCACCAAATATATCATCTTTACCCAATATAACAATAACAACATTATCCTTTTGTATTTCAATGGAACCGCGCGCTATAAAAAATAATGATGTTAAAACATCACCTTTATGTACCAGAACATCGCCAGGCGGTGCATGGGTCGTCTTAAATTTTAATGATAATGCTCTATTAAAAAATGGAAGCAGACATTATCTATTAGTATATATATATATTGAATATCTTAATATTATAATACCTTAAACAACCAGGACTAGCGCCCGCAAATGCTGGACAAGTTGTTAATAATTTTCGATTTAAATGTAAGCATATATCGGCTTGTAAACATTCAGGGAAACCCTTCAATACGGAATTCATATCAATACCATTTGTATAGGTCCATGCATGCTGGAAATACTCCTCTAAACGTTGCCTTAATGGATTCGGTATCTATTTATATAATATAATATATAATTTATAAATATACCCATATGTATTTAATATCAATAGGATAAGTAATAATAATAAGAAGAAGAATTTAATACGAACCTGATGAAATCGTATAAATTCTCGTACTCTTAACATTTGGGTGTGATAGCGGGCCGTGCCCGAATATAATCTCTGTATAATGGCTGATACATTACCAAAAATGCTAGCATACATTAAGGCTACAATTATTAAAATAATATAATGATTATGAATATATATATTATATATATATATATTATATATTAAATTATTATATATATATATTATATATATATATTATATATATATATATATATATATATATTATAATTAGCCTTGAATGATAAATAAATAGGTTAGAGTTATTAGAATTCAACTTACATCCCACTAGCATAACACAAATCGTAAAAATCTTTTCAGCATCCGTATTTGGTGCCACATTACCAAATCCTACCGATGTTAATGATGTAAATGTAAAATATAATGCTGTTATATAACGTGACTGAAATTTCAATTCAAATTCAATGCAAATTCAATAATTCATTTCAATAATTTACTGTAATCAACTAATAAATATATTAATTAATTTATGGTAATTTATTTGTATGAAGAAAAATTTAGAATAGTGAAATCGCTTTAAAAATATTTAAAAATGATTACATTAAATGATTTTCATACAATAAAATAGAAAAATAAACTTCCAGAATTCACTTTTCCATGTTACTATAAAATAAATTCATTTCATTATGACCCCCAATAAGACTGATCAATCATAGACCAATCATAAATTAAAAATTTAATAATTTTCATTCATTATCAATTATATAAGTTTAAATAGATCAACTGATTGCGAATTTAATTTGTTAATCCGATTTATGCCCATGTAATAATTTTAATATTTCGCTACATATTTTTGCAATATTTGGGCATATCTAAATGGCCATAATCCACATATGTAATGCCATCATGTGAAAAAAAAATCTCACAATATGAAATCATTTTCAATAAAAATTGATAACATTTTGAATTGTCGTAAAATTTGTAACAAATCATTTTCCTTTGTTGTATCCAACTTTAAACGTAACCTAAAATAAATGCCTTCCTTGAATAAATAAATGTCTTATTGTATTAAGTTTCGATTTAGCATATCTCGAATATTTTATATGCCATGCCGAACATTATTTTTGTACGATAGTGTAATATAATTTTAGGGGAAAATTATAAAATATATAATGTAATATAATTTTCGGGCAAAATTTTATATAATACAATGCAATGTAATTTAGATAATAATGAAATATATTATGAAATGTTTGGAAAATATTTGGAATAGTTACCTTGATTGAAGGACCACCAGTTTTATTCTCAAAATATGGCTCATCTATGTCATTACCTAATGTATGTAACCAGCCTATATTTTTTGTTAACATAATACGTTCAGCATTGCCAATTGCATACCTAAACAAAATAATAATAATAAAATAAAATATATAAATACAAAAATGATTTCATGTAATATTATAATGTTGCTGTTCAATTGAATTTGTTTTGAGCAATATAATAAAAATAACTTAAATATATAGAAGAATGATTGATGGCTTTAATTTGGTTTTTCTTTTTTTTTTTTTTTTATTTTTTTTTCTTGTTATAATTCTTACCAAATACAAGCTAACCAATGTGCTATTAAAACGAATGTAGCCATAAGTAAAACCAATACAGCAGCACCATATTCTGAATAACGATCAATTTTTCTAGCAACTCTAACCAAACGTAATAGTCGTGCTGTTTTTAATAAGCCAATTAATGTTGTTGTCTACAATTATAAATAATATGTTATATATTTATATATAGATATTCCTTTTTTTTTTCTAAATGTGACACCATCATTTTGTGCATCACAAACACCAATTTTATACAAATATACATATATGTACATATGTATTTTTTCATACATACACGAGGCTAGTACTTTTTCTATTTGGGGACTGTTCCTCACATCTTCAATACCACAAATAACTAGAATTCTTATATATACAAAAAAAAAAAAAAGAAAAGGAGATGCTCTACATAAAAATAGTACCGCGAATGATTTTGGTAGAGCCGTAGATAAGAGGCGAAGGGTTACTGATGAAGGTGATAAAGCGGTACTTTTATTTTCAGATAGTTATCCAATCCCATTCAATACTTTGATGATGTCAATCATCAACGATAATTATTTCCCAGATGCATTTCTGGAGGACTGTTTAACTCAGAATAGACTCACAAATTGATTTTCATTTTGGCCCAAAAGTTTTATACAAACGGATGATGTCATCAATTCTAATGCCTAAATCGCAAAGCAAATATCTATTTAAACATATTTATATGTTTGTTAAATAGTGCTACTTAAAGACCC
This sequence comes from Melophagus ovinus, assembly GCA_023089585.1. Classification (NCBI taxonomy): domain Eukaryota; kingdom Metazoa; phylum Arthropoda; class Insecta; order Diptera; family Hippoboscidae; genus Melophagus; species Melophagus ovinus. The sequence continues at coordinate 7,927,899 of JAKKIB010000176.1, read as the reverse complement.
AGGAGTAGTTGTATCAACCTATAAACTAAGCTTAAGCCTCTCATATCCATACAAAAAAAAAAATTGAAATTTCAATGATAATATACAATTTGCCGAAAATGCCGGATTAGGGCCTATTAGAGATGGTACTATGATAAAGCATTTAGCTATTTAACTATCTATAAGGCAAACTGTAATCTCTAATTGAAACTCCTAAATTAAATTCGTTTTAATTTCCACGCCATTCCATCCCAATCTATGCCATACAATTCCATTCCAGAGAGAATATACGATATGATTGATATGAATGCGCATATGAATTGATTTCTATGCAAATAATGCTTTAAGCTTGGCTTTAATTTCATTGTTTTATTTTTATTTTTATTTTTATTTTTGTTTTTTTCTAAAGAAGCTTTGATTTTAATTACGTGAAATTCTATAAAAATGCATTTTGAATAGACAAAAGTAATTGTAAGTAATTATAAGTATTTGAAATGTTTTTTCTTTGTGTGTGTCTGTGTGAGTGTGTGTATAGGTGTATGCGTGTTGATTAAGAGTGATTAAACTTTGAATCTACGGAAATATATTTTGATAAATTCAAAAGTTCTACGGTATGTGACTCTCTTAGAAATTGGTACGCTGATTTTAGGGCAACAAGGAGGCCATAATATATCAAAGTTTTCAACTACCGCTTAAGGGCATAATTACCGCTACTAGATAACATAACTGTAAATTATAAATAAAGCTTTATTTCTTGAACATTGGTAAAATTGTTATTGAAGAAAAATAATTAAATTTCAGAGGCAGCATCTTTTAAATATCATCCATAGAAATCTATAATAATTTGTTTGATTTGTATTTCTTATTAAAATTTTACTTATAATCGGATTGTATTTATATTCAATTAAATGAACTTTTAATTATTAAAATCAATATTTATTAATCAGAAAATCTGATCAAGATCGTGCAATTACCCATGTAAATTTAGCAGTCCAATAACTTAAGCAACATAATTGGTTTGGATTATACATTTCGCCATTACGTTAAATCATCATAATGAGTACTCCATGATCTTAAATTTAAATACCTTTTGATAATATAAATGAAAAATGTTTGAAAATTGATATTCCAAATATTATTTCTTTTATTTTATCCATTGACTGACAATCATTTTCAAATATTATTATATCTTGAAAATATCAATTACAATTTGTTATGAGATTTTGTTATACCAACCATTAAGATATATATTGGAGATATACTCATATTATTATGCTTCTAATACCCCAAAACGAAGGGCCGAAAATCCCATTAAATATTTTTGATCTGAATAGATTTAGTTATGCCAGACATCTGTACATCTATTCATGTGCTGTTCATCTATCCATAACATTCTATGGATCGTAAAAAATGCAGCTTAAATTTGTCAAAAATATTGGAAATTTGTAAAAGCAGGTTGGCATTGAAAATGAGCAAAATCTATCAAAAGACACGGCCAAAGTGCAAAGTAAACTGAGAACACCTCAATTTTTTTAAGTAAAATTTGGTGGTTTTTTTTTTGTTTTGTTTTTTTTTGCCAATTATTTACAAACTACAAAAGTTAGGAATTTCAAATTAAAATTTTATACCTCGAATTTGGATTAACCTTTTTAAAGTAAATATATGAATATATAGTGTATGCAGCAGTTATCGAAAATTTAGAATAATTATAACAAGTGTGCTTTAAAAAAACCTACTAAGCAAAAAGCGTGTTAAAATATGCAGATATACCTTTATCATTTACGATATAATAAATTTTGATGCAGATGTATATGAGATGGACTAAGACACATTTCCGTTTTCTACCGATTGATTAACAATCATTAAAAAAATTAATTATATATTTATTTATGCATTCATAACGGCTGCTGGAATGCAGACCCTTTTGCAAGCACTTCTCATATAAAATCGAGTAATTATAAATAAAGCATTTAAATTGTATAAAGTGTAAATATTTCAATATTATCAATCCAAATTCTTATTGTTATATGTTATTTGCAGGCCAAACTAACTTTTTTCAACTGTTCTCTATATGAATGGTTCGGTTCCTTTAAAAAGTTAAATGTTAATTATAATAACAGTTTGCCAGTTGCATCCAGCCATAAAGATCGAACTTTAATTATAACGAATTATTTTATGATGCGATTTAAGTCTGTCCGTTCGTCCAATGCTTGTCTGTGTTTGTATAGAACTTATCAAAATACAGGAAATAGTTTTTTTTTTAAAAGTCTTTAAATAAACTTTGACATGTAGGCGTGTTTTACTCCAAAAACCTTTGGGAATTATTATGGATAAGATTAAGCAATTATTACGATCACGGTCTACACAACGATCTATTTGATAAACAGTTTTTTTTAGGAGAAAACTTGTAAACCTGGATATTTCTTTATAATAATATGGTGTTCTGTACAGCCCCTCCTTTTTTTGCTTAGCTCTTTCCACCCATCTAATTAATTGTAAGCCCTTTAATGTATTTTATGGATCACAAGTCTCTATTTAAATATTTCCTTATACATTACTCTATGTGCAAAATCTAACCTAACCTGACCTGACTTGACCAAATTTTAACGGTGCCAAAGAATTTAGAATAATTTTCTGAGAATCTGATGAACAAAAAGGAATACTCTTATGAAAGCTGAAAGTGAATTCAGATTTTCTCCTGGGCTTTCAAAACATTCTACTATATTCTGAGTGAGTGCATAGCAATTTGTAACATTAGGCATCGAGCCTTAGGATATTTGGATCTGGTAGCTAAGAAATTAACAGTAATATTGGGTTTCTATATTTTCCAGGCTACATCTATGTCTAATACAAAAAATGATTTAGGTTGCGATGCGCTTCATTTTACAATTACCCATCCATCCAATAATCTCTTCTATGTACAGAGAGTATTTTGTAGACTGTGACTTGTCACTATTTTGACTTTAATATTTTCATTCATTTTCCCTAACATTTCCGCAAACTAATTAAATTTACGAATCCGTTATTCATGTATCATATGTACATACATATTTATATATATTATTATAATTATTTAGAAGCTCACAAGACACAAAAGTAAAGCATATTTAACAGGTAAAGATAAAGCATTCCCCAAAAATAAAGAAGCACAATTAGATGGAAAAAAATCGCATAGTAATTTATACATATAAAAATAATGCAATGAAATAAAGCAAGCAAGAGCAACAACAATAGCAATAGCAACAACAATAGCAATAGAAAAAGCGTAGTGAAATATTGAAATAAAATTGTGGCCATACACAATAAAATAAGCGTTAACACAATTAATTTGTAGAATGAATAAAATAAAAGCCAAAAAACCATATTAATAAAAATTATCTGAAAAAAACAAATTCGAATAAAATACAGTTATTTCAAATAAAATTAATAATCATAAATTTTTTTTTTTTTTGTAGAAGCAAAAGCGTTTTGAATTATATTTATGATATGAAAAATGTGATTTGTGAAAAAATGATATTATATAGAATCGTTGGATAAGGTTATGTTGTTAAATGGATCAATCGATCTTTATTAATTTAATGCTTACAACAAGAAATTACAGAAAGTAATTTTTTTTCCCAATTTTTCCCCTTATTAGATTGCTTCCATAATTTAATAAGAATTATTACCAAATGTTGAGATTGCTAAACCGTAGCACATAAATTTCCCATAAAATTTTAATGCAGCAACCTTAAACTTCCATTTAATATAATAAATTCATCTTAATTTTTATCTCTTTCACTTAAATCTTCATATGTAGCTATTGAATTAAGTAAATATGGAAAATAAACCATTTGGAGTAACTTAGTCCAAAAGTCTTCATTTCTCATTTCAATGCTTCTCAAATTTTTCGACAATTCTAATTCTAATCTTTGCAGCTTGACACTTTAATTTCATGATTTTAGTTTTGTCTTCTAAATATTTCTCAATTTCGTCAAGGACTACTTTATTTTTGCATCAAATTTCTTTTCCTAGCTTTTTCCTCTTTTCAAATCTTAATTAATACACTGCCATTTTTATCTATTTTGATAGATCACATTAAAATCCCCTGTTACATCAGAGTATAACATTAGATTTAATGAAATTTTATCCGGCATATTACAAATGTCCTAATCCTATATGTATTGTCTCATATATATATATATATATATATATATATATATATATATATATATATGTATACATAAGCATTATCCATTATTCGTTATCCATTATCCGTTATCCATTCGAATGATGCAATGTTAGAAGAATGAATCGTGATCCTCATCATAATTTATTTATAATATTTACAAGAATTAAACATTTATATGTGGTGATAAATGAATACACACATACACACATACACGCATATATGTATAATAAAATGAATATTACAATAATTATCATTTGCAAACAACTTATGAAGGACACATTTTTTGTTCAATTGGATCGTCTTTGATAAGAATTATATTTTTCCTTCTTTCTTCTTTTTTATGTCTTCTTACTTTTTCCTGCTTTGTTTTTTCTGTTCTCTCACGAATTTGAAATGAATTTAAAACATATATCATATTAAATCATATTAATTATATAACGGTATATTTATTAATATATTTTACATATATAGATAATGCGTCGAACAATAACAATAAGAAGAAGAATAATGAAACTGACTCGTTTTCTTTTTTCTTTTTCTGTATAAAAAATTAATACCTCTTCGTTATCCAAGCCAAGCTGTAAAATATTTGATTGAGAAAAAAACGTATAAGATAAACGAAAAAAGAAAAAACAGAATACGAACAAGAATACGAAAAAGAAACCAATATAAAAAGTATAATATAATTAAGTTAAGTAACAAATAATTGATGATTAGAGTAAGAGAGAAAAAGAGAAAATGAGAAAATAAGAATATGAGAAAATTGTAAAGGGAGAGAGAAAAAAAGAAAGAAAGAGAGAGAGAGAGAGAGAGAGAGAGAGAGAAAGAAAGAGAATTATAAAGAAATACACACACACAAATTGTTATATATATAAAAAAAAATTCAATGTACTTTACATATGTAAATAATTGAGAGGCAAAAATGTAATAACATTGTGCATATGATATAAAAAAAAAATTGGTGGGCATAACTAAAATTAATATATAATTCTTTTGGCAATCGGGTATATTTCCTTTATAGAATGGACAAGTTCGCAAATTCAAACTTCATTTGATATTGTATCATATTTTGTGTGGATGTATATTAAATACAAAATACAAAAGTGTCAATTGAATTGAGACAATTTTGAGAAATACCCTACATCACTTTTACAGTTAATAAATTAAAGGACAAATTTACAAAGGAAAACTATATCAATTTGTAATTTGAAGGAAACCAAAAACAAACAAACAAAAAGTTGATCTATCTGATCTAATCGAAATTATATTTTTTTTTCTTCTTTATTCCGAAAAAAAAAAGTTTGTTGAATAATTCCAAGGACGATTTTAAACATTTTCAACTTTGTTGAAAATACATTGCAACACTGAAATTGCATGAAACTTTTTATCGTAAACTTTATAAAAAAAAATAAAATCTCATAGGGCAGCTATTAGATGGACAAGCAAGGTAGGTGAATAGTTGGATAAACAGAAAAATTTGTATTAAATAATGCAACGTGTATTGGATGAGAACGTTACCATGATACAATAATTTCTCTCAAAATTTTTACAAAAATTCTATGCAGTATAAACAAAGTGCTACAATTCTTCTGTCATTATATATAAAATCGTTAGAGTTGCAAACGTTATTGCATTTTTTAAAAAAGTATTTCTCTCTTCAGCATAGCAAATTATTTCATTACTTTGAGACAAATACTAAATCAATTGAGAAAAGCAAAAAGTATAATTAGCAAATTTAGCAAGTTTAGTTTTCATTACAAGAATATTGCTATAAAGCAACTTTCATCCATTTTACTTAATTTCTGATATTTATGATTATTCAATTATAAAAATTTATTTGAGTATACACCGAAATGCATTAAGCAAGCTATAGCTAAATGGAATTTTCCACAACGTTAAAGAGTAGTTTTAAAATTTCATTTTCTCTATGAAATCAACAAATCATTTACAAGCACTATAAAAAGTTTAACATTTTAACATTAAAATATTTCGATATATTAAAAAAACCATGAAACGGAATTTTACTTTCTTAAGTCGGCCTTAATGTACAAACAGCAAAAACTCAATATATCATTGAAATATAACGCCTAAAAAAATTAAGTAAAATCATCATTGAAATTGTAACGCTATAAGCGATATTCTAAATAGTGATGCTTATAATTTATCGGCAGATAATAGTCCTTTATATGCACAATTAAACTTTTTCGCCACTTTTTCGTGTTAATGTTATATAAAGTACATTAACTTTTATTGTATTGAGAAATCGAGTAGTGAATTGCTTGAGATTTGGCTTGTTGTGTAATTCTACTCCAAATTTGTCATATAAATTTCCCTTAAATTTTTTGTTTTTTATGTGTTTGTTTTTTCTTCCTACTAAATAATAATATAAAAAAATAAAAACCAAAAAAAAAAAAAAAAGAAAAAAAGGAAAAGCATAAATTAATGGTGTTTTTTTTTTGGGATTAGTTTAGAATTCCAAAAAAAATAGATTCTTTCTTTTACGACTTTATTTACCAAATGATCGTGACTTTGGTGCCTATAATTGACTTTTTATATATTGTAAATCACACATTACATAATATAAAATTGTAAAAAATCCTATTAAAGAAAGTTCGACTTTAGTTCGCCTCATAGAAGAGATAAGGGACTATTGACTATTTGAATTTCAATAGTGCAACTGTAATCATATTCCTTATGATTCTAAGAGAGGATCATGTTTTGTATTTCTTAGAGATCGATTCTCGGTTCTATTTTGATCAATTCGAAAATTAAAAAAATTTATTTATATATTATAATAAATATATATTCTGTAATATACTTTAAGGATATGAATGTTTACCAAATAATTTATAAAGCTTTGCCTACCTTTCGGCTTTGAAATGATATCCACATATTTTATGCAAAAACCTACCTACTAAAATTTGAAGACAAGCTTTGTTACCATACAAATAATATTATTGAAAGCAAAGTTAGCCAGATAATTTGCATGAAACTACACTGGCAGACAGATGTTTATATTTGCAAAGAAGCAAAAAAAAAAAATAAAACTTATGCTACATTGAGCAATGAATTGATTCATTTTATTGCAACTAAGCAAATAAACACACCACGTAAATTTCGCTTGAAAGGCCATTCGAACTGAGTAACTATTTTTGTATTAAGCCAAAAAGTATGTAACGCTTTATTAACGGAATAATGTAAAATTATATGGTTTATGATGGATAAAGAACTATAGATCTTTCCAATGTTGAAAAACTAGATAAAATACCAAATATGGAATTTGTTGTTTTTTTTTTTAGAAATTTCCAAAATAATAAGAACACAAATAACAAAGAAATTATAAGAAAAATAAGTAAATAATAAAATAATGAAATGAAAATTAAAGAATTTTTCACATGAATCCTTATTCAAAGTTATAATGACAAACGTACTGACAACAACAAAAATTAATTAAATTCAAAAACAAATGATCAGATCTTAATTTTCATGCAATTTCTGTGGGAAATTAAATTCGATCACAGAAGTCTCCTTCTTTTTGCTTATTTTTTTTTTATTTCTTTTACTTTTTTCGAAACTTTTGTTCTTCAAAGTGCTACTTTTCTTTTTTCTACTTCTCTATTTTGTTATTTCCTGCAAAAGCGTACAATACAATACAACACAGCACAACACAATACAACATAACATGATGGTACACAGAATGAAGTAATCTAATGTGAAAAATAAAGCAGAGAAAAAAAAAATGAAAAACGAACAAACCATAAGAAGAAACAAAAAGTTAAGGAACATGCTTAAAATAATTAGACTTCATTTGGAACGAAAAAAAAAAGAGTCAGTATTATACCATCCTTGTGCAATTGTATCATCCAAACTTGTGCAATTGTACAATGTTAAAAAAGATGCCAGAGAATGCAGACAAATTATCTAACAAATTGATCAATTTCGAATTTATTTTAGGCCTTTTTCTTAAATCTGTTTATTTAAACGCAAATTTTTAAGATATGGTTTCTTTAAAATGGGACGGACAATAATATGCTAGATAGATTATACAGAACAAAATTTAAGAGCATTCGAAATTTTCACTTTTTTATAGCATATATGGATTTATTTAAAAGTGTCAAACGTTTACATAAGATCCATAAATCATCGATCTAACTAAATAAGTTATATAAATTTTTTTAGTAATTGTAAAATAATGAGAATAAACTAGAAGAATTCTATTCCTAATTTTTAATAATTTCTATTTTCATCATAATACTTCTTGTTTTATAGTCTACGTCTAATATTTTGTAAACCATTTTGCCAGGCATCTCAGATTGCCAGCTTTTGCTGTAATATGAAAATTCAAACCAGAAGTGGCACCATTTTACTAAGCGAATTCATTCTATCCATCCATCTAACAATCTATTCAAATATAAAATGAATGGAAATATTGATTAAGCTTCTCAATTTTGAATTTTTCATCTAAAGGAGTAATAAAAATTTCTTTCTTTTGGCGGGGAAAGGGGGGGGGGGGGTGTTTAAGTTTTTTTGTCCGTTTTTTTTATTGTACTTTTGATTACATAACATCAGGAATAAGCAATAAACGCGCCATCAATAAAGGCACAAAGAACATAAAACAAAAGAGTGACTAACAAAGGAAATAAAATCAAATAAAACATGGAAAATTAAATAAAATAATTAATTACACACAACACCAATAATAAGTATAAATTTAATTATGAAAAATACAATATTATACAAAGAAATTGTCAGGGACTGAGAGAGTGACAGTGATATTAAGAATACAAATATATAAGAGAAATTAATTACCAATCAAAAATATTATAAGAGATTAATATGAAATAATTTTTTCTTATTCTTATATAAAACACACAACAACAACATCAATAATAATAATAATAATAATGACAACAACAATAATAATAATAGTAATAATAATAATAATAATAGTAATAGCAAACAACAATGTATCCTGCTTTTGTTTTTTAACCTTAATAAAATTATCAAAAAAAAAAAAAAAAAAGAAAAAGAAAAAACAAAAAATGTTTGCTATATTTTCTACTTATCGGAGTTAAGCATTTAAAAGTTTATTAATTTGCTTTCTTTTAGAATGCTTTCAATTATTTTATTGCAATTCTCTTTATATTGTTTAATTAAGCTATTGGCGATAATACATTTTATACATTTTGAAACGATTTTAGCATTTGGCCATTTCTATGTCCGCCATTAGAAAGTCTCGGTAATAATATTTACAAAAATTGAAATGTTTTAATGATCTTACAAAATATGCATAATTTTTATAAGGGTCCAAAACCTATTATAGAATACAAAGATCTACATCCATATGTTAGGGTTTTTTTTTATCCATGAATATTTTTCATAGACGGAGCCCCATCATTCTTTGAGCATTTTGCAAATCTCCTTGGAATATATTGATATTAAGAATCGATCCACTTAATATTTTTCTTCTACAATTTAGATGTTACTTTGACAACTAGAATAGCTGTAAGGAAAGCTTCAAATAGGACTAATCTAAAGAAGAAAGAAGAAAATAGTTTACATAATGCACGGATACTAAGTTAAAAAACATTCAAGTCTAATCTCAAATTCCGTAAGAATTAAGTAAAAAACGTTATCAATTAGATGGTACATTGGAATATCTTTTTATCTCTGAAAAGGAGTTCAAAATGCACAATTTTTGAATACCCCAAAAAAATACCTTTTTCTTTCTAACGATTTTCTTATCTGCAGAACATGCATTTTAGTTTGATGTCTCCAGGCCTCAATCAATTAATTTATGAAAAAAGTCATATACGTCAAAGGTCAAGTCTGAAATACTCTTTTACCAATATGTTACATTCTGCATTTTGCTATAAACAACAATTATTAGCGTGATTAAATAGAATCTGTCGCTTTAATAAATAGTGAAAAAATTTCCCCCAATGATTATGCAAATATTACAATTATCACAAATTAGTATATAATTTGTATAGTGTAATCATAGTTGCCAAGTTAAAGTCTTCGAAATAATTCAAATAATTATTAGATACTAAAAAAGTTTTAAACTTTTCTAAATTTTGAAATTTTCATGTTTATTCAAAAAAGAAAATATAAAAAACGTATAAAAATCTTTAATCAATGGGCCATCAAAACGCTAAGACGCCACAGGCATTTCCAAATCGCAAAAACAAGGAAAGACTGCATAAAAATTAAGTAGTTACTTGTTAATTGCATAAAATGCTAAAATCAGAAGTTTTCTGTACATTCGATATTACACAAATGATTAATTTCATAGGTTTTCAAAGGACCTACTCCTCATTCTCCACAAATTAAGTTAAAAGGAATCTCAATCCAATTATTTGACTCTGAACATAGATATAAAATTTTTATAGTAAATACGTGGGCTCTCTTCTCTCTCTCTCTCTCTGTCTCTCTCTCTCTTTCCATCTCCCTCTCATGGTTCCTTGATTTCTAGATGATATGATTTGTATATTTATATATTTATACCCTACACCACTTTTAGCGCATCATATATATAAAATTTGTATGGATAAATGAAACATCTACAAAGAATTGAGATAAACCAACTTTTACTTATATTTAAAAATTCATTTATCATTTTCTATATCTATTTGAAACTAACTTATCTAATCATTTCGTTCAAGATTTGCATATGTTTTTCTATTTTTCTTTTTTTACGATATTTTGATGGAATACAGTAGACCTTTGGGTCTACGCTGGCAGGATTCGCATAATTTGCACATTTCATCTTGAAATATTTCATAATAATTTGTTTTCAAAGAGAAGCGATACAAATTGGCAGTTTTACATAATAAATAATAAATATATGAGCAAAATTTGGGTAAATTCAGTCCATTTATATATTTTCAAATAAAGATTTTTTTCCGAATTTTCGGAAATTGCAATTCCTCAATTTCCTAATTTTATTAATCATATGGATTTAAGTGATGCAGGGTATTTAGTAAATCATAATCGAATATATAAATTAAATATTTTTCACTTCGTTTACTTTTTTGCTTTTTGTATGTAATTTCACTATGTGATTGCGCTTATAAATTATTTTATTAACAAAATAAATGGTAATGCAAATTAATTAATATATATAATATATATATAATATATATATATATATATATATATATATATTATAAATGATAAAAAAATTTATATAGAAAAAATTATAATTTCATATTTTATGATGTTTTAACAATTGCATTTATTCCATAACTATAAGTTTATCCACACATTATTTATTTCATATAAAAATATATAAAAAAAAATAAAAAATTTCAAAAAATTATAAATAATTTTAAAAAATTTAAAAAAGTAAACAAAAATACGAAAAAAAAACAACAAATATTTATACTTTACATTATACATAAGCGCATATGCGTAACATTTAGAAAAATTTTAGGCCAATTGTCGTCTTATTACATAGATCGCAACAGAATAATAACTTAAAATCTATCTATTCCAACGTCTGATTTAATAAATTTTTAAGTTGACTGGTTGGCAAATCATAATTATAACATTTATACATTGAGCTCAACGAAATGAAAAAACTAATAAAAGTGGGAATAACATTATTATAAATGTAATAGAATTCAAATAATTTATATGATTACTTTTGGCCACAATAGAAGGAAGAGTCATATTATTTGACAAAAAAAAAAACGTTCTAATATTACGGATACATCTTGGAGAAAAGTACATATATGTTGAAGAAACTCGACAAGCCATTCTAATTCATCTCACCAAATTTTAATAGGAAATTTGAATCGTATAACTTTGAGAGATCTTACAAAGAAATATAACTTCATATTAGAAAGGTTGTAGAATTTTTTTTTTTTTAGGAAATTGATTTCGTAGGAATGCCTTGTCCTGACTTTGAATTAGAACTGCGAAAATTCAGTGAATTTTCCATTCATTTGTATATTGCATTATAATATGCATGTAGAGTAGGGTACACAATATTCAGCCACAACCGATTTAATTCAATTTAGTTACCTTTTAATTAAAAATACTTTGAACTAAAAAAAAAAGAAAAACAAAAAAAAGACAACACAAACGAAACAAATAAGTGAAATAAAACTGGCTAACACAATCAAAAAAAAATATTAAAGAAGTCGGGGAAGGGATTGATGAGAAAACTGATTATAACAGAAACAATCCAAAACTATGGAAAAAATTAAAACTATTTTATTATGTTGTTTTCTTTAAATCATTACTAAAAAAAAAAATATGAGCTCTATGCCGATTGTATGTTTTTCTTATAATTTTACTTTGTTTTGCTAATACTTCGTCGTTTGTTTGGTTTCATTTATATACCAAAGGAATTTAAATGATGATAATGATGTAATGAAAGAATGAAACATACCTCGTCGGTATCACTGCCAACTAATAATAAATCGAATGGTATGGCGGCAACCAAATCAATTAGAAACCAACCGCTTAAATAATGAACTGCTATTCGACCAGGATGTGAGACAACTTCGTCTTGCCCATTAACGAATGTTGTACGAAAATTGATTAGTATATCAACTATAAAAGTAACATCCACTAAAAATTAGAAAATTATCAAAAGAAAATAGAAAGCAAAAAACAGAGAAAGAGAGAGAGAGAGAGAGAGAGAGAGAGCATAAAAGAGAGAGATAAGCAAAAAAATTCAATAAATTAAAGGAATTAATTAAGGTGAAATATTCAATTATGGAATAACATTAGCAAAAATTACCTATGAGATCTACAATAACAATTGGATCACTGTTTATATATTTGTTTGTACGACGCTGATAATCCTGTTCACCCAATAAAAAAGCAGCCACATATGGTGTAAATATTGCTGTATACATTACTAATATCAATATAATCCAATCCCATACAGCTTTAAATGGTGAATAGTGTAATATTGTCCAACGATGAGTCTTTACACCAATATTTTTCTGTTCAGGTAATACGTTAGCGCCCAATGATAAAACCTTTTATAGTTAAAAGAAGAAACAAAAAATTTACAATAATTTATTAACCTTTTTTAAGTATATAAAATAGAAAAATAAGATTTCTTACCGTTTCAACTGGATCGGGAAATTTTATCTCCAATTTTGGACTTAGTAATGCCTCTTTATCCATAGTATCTTCACATACTTCGCTAACATGTTTCGATGATAATTTTCGTCCGAATATTTGCGATGAGAATTTATAACGGCTATTACTATTATTATTTAAATTTTTACGTTTCTCTTCTGGCGTTGTCTGGCAACTGCTTTGTACTGTTGACTTGGAATGGCCATGATCATAATTACCATACGCATCCGTTTTACCAGATTTTTTATTACCATTCTTCTCACTATATATATCATTATCTGTTTGAATAAAGACAGCCTTCTGTTTTTGCTTCTCACATTTATCACACGATTGATCTCCATCGACATTTTTACTTGTTCGGGCCGTCGTCACTATCGTTGCTTTACGGCTTTCTAAGGGACCAATAGAAATATGTTGCGGATGTGACTGTTGACGTTGCACTGCCATTAAATGATTTTGATTGAGGTGAGTTTGTTGTTGTTGCTGTTGTTGATACAATTGTAAACTTTGTTTACGTTTATTCAATATAGCTTCATATGTATCTGATCGATATTTCTTTCCTTGTTTTAAATTTTCGTGCAGGCAATTTTTAATACTATCCAAGCAATTTTGCGATAATTCAGTTTTTGTGCATTTACGATATAAAAATTCATCATCGTCATCGTTAAGATGAGTTCGTGATATTTTATGATACATATGAAAATTGCTTGGTGTCTTTTGGCAATTATTGTTACGCAACAAATTTTTACCACTATCATCCTTATACGATAATAAATTTGAATTCATTAGTATATCCGAAACGAAAATATTTCTTTTATTCATTTTATTAGCGTTACACATCAAAGCGAATAATTCACGTTCAACAAATTTCTGTAATTTTGTCGACGACAAATTTTGATGTGATATTTTCTTTTTTCGTGTCTCAAGAATTGGTGTTTTCTTATTCTTTGATACATAGATTTCGCATTGGCGTAATATTTCATCCAATTTACGAATCTCATTCAATTCAATTAGAGACTTTTGTGACATAATGTACAATTCTTTACAGTAAACGGAAACATATCAACTTTACACTTGAACTACTTATACTAAGAATTTTCAATTCCAATTATCCTTCATAGACCGCACAGACAACACACACATTCACACACTTATATGTATATTTACTCAACCTACTCAATCTATTTGTAAATGTTTACATAATAAAACCTCAATAAGCTCTATTTCCATGGGAATGTTCTTTTGGTATTATTATGTTAATAATGAAATGTTTGAAGCATAACATGTAGAATAAATACTGCATGTCAGCGAGACATGTAACTTTCTCAGAAAAGCCAAACCTTTTCCCCTAAGATAGCTTTATTCTGTTTGCTGATTTTATTAAGGCTCTCGCCCGCTTAATATTTCTTAAATCAGCTGAGCCTTAGATGTTGCAGTTAATCATCTGTAATTTAAATGCCAATTACTAAAAAGAATTAAATTTAAATTTTATATGATATAATTGTACTGCAAAGCACCAATACTTTGTGTTTGCTTTTTCTCCCTTTTATTTTCTTATTATTTTATACCATTTGTACCGCTAATAATGTTTATTATAAAATGGGTAATAGTCTTATTATTACAAATCCCAAAGCTGCATAAAATAGCAGTGCTTTCTTTTTGTTTTTTTTTTTCAGTAAACAGAGTTCTATGCGTATTGCACTGTCTACACATACATTACACTCTTAAAATTCGCGCATGCTATTTTACAAAAAGTCTCAACACCTTCGTTTAATTGGCTCTATTGAGAGATATAGCACTAACAACTATAGTTAAGCCTCTCAAAAACATTGGCGGAAATTAAACAGTTTTTTTATTTGAAGTTTGGTTTCGATTTGTAGAAAGAGACGGAAGAACTATATTTGTTTCTCCCAAAACTATACCAAACTTCATTATATCGCGGTTCCCATTCTAGTTAATGACTGTTCAAAATTACGAATTTGTCTTTTAGAATTTGAACTGTAGTAATTAAAGTAGTTTTAACAATACATCAATTAGGGATTTTAAAAAGGTAGACTAAACAAACAAGAGGCGAACTGCACATGAAAGCTGTCCATAAAACTGTGCACTGTAAAAGATTCGTTGTGACATCCTGCTAGAAAAAAAGCTGTATTTTATATTCAGGTTATTCATGCGCCTCTTAATAAATTATACATAAAAATATACCATTATTACATTTACCGTTATTCTTAC
This sequence comes from Melophagus ovinus, assembly GCA_023089585.1. NCBI lineage: Eukaryota > Metazoa > Arthropoda > Insecta > Diptera > Hippoboscidae > Melophagus > Melophagus ovinus. The sequence goes on along the minus strand of JAKKIB010000176.1, from coordinate 7,912,415 downwards.
AGAATACGTTTTTATTGTGTTGTAAAAGAGCATGAAAAACATATTTAAAAATTTTAATAGTGGCTTAATAATATATGTTTATCTTTGTTTCTCTATGGTGCAAAGAGCTTTGGTTTTTTTTTGTTGTTAATAAGTCATCACCAATAGAATAATGTCTATCTTAACTGTATAAAAAAGCGGGACAATATTATATTATTGAATATTGTGTAATACATATAAAAAATAACTACTTGTACATAGGTATGGTTACATTTAAAAAAAATAAATAAATAAAAGTGAATAAGAAATATGTCGAAAAGTTTTTGTTTTTCTATCTTTCGCCTTGTTTTTTTTTTGTTGTTTTTCTTTTTTTAATTTGCTCTTCGCAGTAAAAACAATTTAGAAAAGCAATGAAGAGAAAGAACTAATTGATAGACTATTGACAGTTAACCCAAAGAATTATTAAAACACAGGAGGCAGTGCTTCGAAATTTAAAAGAAGGAGAAAAAAATTTTGGAACATTGAAAAAATTTGGCGTGTTATTAAAGTTATTTAGTGTAATCGATTTTAACTATCTATATACATAATTCGGATCGGTTCAACATAAGAAAAAAAAAGCATTAAAGAACAAATTGTAATTGTTTTTTTTTTCGGCGTTTATTTTATTTAGTGAATAAGGCAACCCGCAATTAAAGCGATTATTGTACCAGTGCATTCAAATGTACGTACGTATATATATATGCATACATATATAAATAGAGTTTGCATGCGCTGAAACCCAAAAGTTTTTTCCTCTTTTTCTTTTTTTGGTTTTTTTTTTTTGTATGCCTTCTCTTTGCTTATTAAGAAGTATCAGGAATTAGCTTAAGAGGAGAATTCAATATTCCATAGTAATTGAGAAAGAAGGATTGTCTAATATCATTTCAATAACAGAGATACCTAGGTAAAATGATAAATTGCTTGTAGTGTATTGCATTTAATATCACCATTATCATATGTAAAATATGTAAAATTATTAATATATAGCTGTATATTAAGTGTGTATTAATATAAAGGAGCCGGAGAGACAACACGTACAACATATATAATTGACCTGATTTTGTGAAAGAAAAGAAAGAAAAATTCTAAACGCTAATATAACAATACAATGAATACAAAGTCTGACGTCAACAGACGAGTTTTGGCCATACAGGCGAAGAAGAAACGGCATAAACCTAATAAAAAACGTGGAAAACCAAATGGAACGACGGCGATTGCCGGTGGTGAACCCGAAACATCAACATCGCAAACATTGCTTCACAGAGATATAGAATCATCACCAGCATATGAATTATTACCAGATAATGATATTGATAATGATGATAACGATTCCACTCCTGTCATTGATCAGGATCAGCCTTATACAACTGCAATGGATGCTGCAGACAATGTGGTTATGATGAGTGGAAGTGCTGTTGCCTTGCAGTCGTCACCCAGTTATGATATAATGGAGCAGCAACCTTATTTTGGTACGCCATCAAATGATTCGGATGATGAAGAGGAATCTGAATTAAATAGTGAAAATGAGGAACAAGAACTGAAAAAAGATTATCGCAAGGGCGGTTATCATCCCGTCAATATTGGTGATTTATTTCAAGGTTAGTTTTTTTTCGCAATATCGCTTTTTTCCTCTTTTTTTTTCTACTTTATCCCTTTCACGCCACATTTTTTCTTGATACATTTTGAAATAACCACCAATAAAATTTTTATACTATGTTTTTCTATATATCTCATATTGTACATAAAAAAAGGTCGCTACCATGTTGCCCGAAAGTTGGGTTGGGGTCATTTTTCAACTGTATGGCTTTGCTGGGATTTGGAAGAAACACGGTATGTGGCTATTAAAATTGTTAAATCCGCTCCACATTTTGCTGAAACTGCAAAAGATGAAATTAAAATACTCAAGTCGGTACGCGATTCGGAACCAAATAATCCCCGTCGCCAAAAAACTGTCCAATTATTGGATGATTTTAAAATAACTGGCGTTAATGGTACACATATTTGTATGGTATTTGAAGTACTTGGTGATAATCTTCTTAAGCTCATTCGTAAATCTAATTATCGTGGTATACCCATAGAAAATGTTAAATCGATAACACGTCAGGTATTGGAAGGTCTTGATTATTTGCATACCTGCTGTAAAATTATACATACTGATATTAAACCTGAAAATGTGTTACTATGTGTCAATGAGGAATATGTACGAATGCTAGCTACACAGGCAACCGTTTCTTATGTTTTAAATTATAAGATGGTGCCATCTCTAGTTAGTCGCGCCCCCAAAGTATATAGGGAGCCACAACTTACGGATAAAATGAGCAAAAATAAGAAACGTAAACTTAAGAAGAAAGCTAAAAAACGTTTAGAACTTTTCAAGAAGCAGTGGGGTTATTTGGATCAACGAGACGTACCACCTGATGAAGATGGAAACGGAAATGGAGGAGGTGGTGGTGCCGCCCCTTCAAATTTAATAACCAAACAAACAATTGTGTTCGAAGAAAGTCGTAATACAAATGAAACTGGTGCTCACTTGAATAAAGTCACGCGTTTGCCAAATGGTGATATTTCTGATAGGGATCAACAGGTGCAACGGCAGAAGCAAAAACAAAAGCAAGAATTCGAGTGTAATTCATTGCATGCTTCATTTGAAGAAAAGGAAATTGATAGTAGCGATGCTGCCATTAATGATGACATAACAATTCATGGCATTAATTTAAAAATCTCACAAAAGCAGAAAAAATTGCAGAAAGAACAAAAACCACAAAAACATTTAAGGGAATTTGGCGGCAGTGATGGAGTTGTTGCTATTATTACAACTGCGGCTGTTACTGACGCAGCTACAAATCCGTCAGTAACTGCTACTACTACCGAAATAATTGCTGGTGGCAGTAATATTGACAATAAAAAGAAACGAAAGAAGCGAAATAAAAGTATGTTTATATATGATACTCATTTTATATAGCAATGTGTTATATATATTTATATATATATATGTCCGTCCGGTCATTTGAGTGTTTGCAGTTCAGGTAACAAACGTCGCAAATAATTCACACATATACTGGCAATTTGTCAAAGAGACGTTGAAATTAAAAAATTTGAAACTTAGGCTAGTATTCAGAAATGACACGTTTGCCCTACAAGATTAACTAATAAAAAATGTAACTTTCTTTAAATAAAAATTTATGAACTCCATACCCAACATGTAACCTTTTACCGATATGAATTGTTCAGTTTTACTGAAGAGTTTTACTACATTGTCTGTGGAAAAATTCAGAGAATCAATTATGACCACGAATATGAAAACAAAGATCTAACTCTGACCAGGCTATATAATTTTGTTATTAATGGCAAATAACTTTTGCCATAAATCATAAATCGAAATGAATGTCAACGTTATTACAAATTTGAAATTATTTTTCATTTTCGAATTTATATGATATTTTCATTTAACACTTTTTGTTTCTCAACAGAAAAGAACAACCAAATAAAGCAACAAATGAATCAGCAGCAACAGCTACAGGAAAAACAACAACATCGGAAACTTATATCAACAACGACAGCAGATAATTCAGCAACATCTTCAACTAGTGGTAGCCATAAAATTAAATTTGATATTAATAATACCATAAATGATAGTTCAAGGATTATACTTAAAGCAAAATCATTAGCTGGCGGTTATGGGAACAAATTACAAGAAATGCCGTCAAGACCAAACGATTTAATCAATAATAATAATAATAACAATCGTAGCAATAACAAAACACGCAATACTGTTAAAACGTCAACATCAGTAACACCAAATATAAAGCAAATGGGCAATATGAACAAGGAACATTCACAAAATGAACAATTTATACCACCAGCAGTTGTTAATTACAAAGCCGATCGTGATCCTGCCATACATCCATGTGAGTTTGAAGTGAAAATTGCTGATTTGGGTAATGCATGCTGGGTGCATAAACATTTCACTGAGGATATACAAACACGACAATATCGTTCATTAGAAGTCATTTTAGGTAGCGGTTATGATACATCAGCTGACATATGGAGTACAGCTTGTATGGCATTCGAATTAGCTACAGGTGATTATCTATTTGAACCGCACGAAGGTGATAATTATTCACGCGACGAAGATCATATTGCCCATATAATTGAATTATTGGGTCCCATACCGCCGCACATTATTTTTCGTGGGGCACATGCATCAAATATATTTAATCGTAAAGGTGAATTACGTAATATTACTGGATTGAAGCCATGGGGTTTAGTTGATGTTTTAGCTGAGAAATATGAATGGAGCCGTGAAGATGCCAAATCGTTCGCCGAATTTTTAACACCCATGTTACATTTTGATCGTTTGAAACGGGCTACGGCAGCTGATTGTCTTAAACATCCATGGCTAAGATAAAATACACTCTTTTTCCATTCAAACAATTACATAATAATTACAATTAAAATTATAATTATAATAACAACAATCACAGCACAGCAACAACAATTATATTGTATATGCCATCTCCTATAATGATGCTCTAAAGAAATGTCCATATTTATACATCCATCCACCAAAATTTACCATGATAGCATCATAAACCAAAACAGCAGAAAACAAACGAAAGAAGCGACAAAACATAAAATGTAGGATTGTTTTTTTTCTCTTTATATAATAACATATGTACATATATATAAATATATATATATAATATATATATATATATATATATATATATATATATATATATATATATATATGCATTTTGTTTAATTTAACTGTATTTAGAAAAGTAGGAAAACAGCAAAAACAGAAAGAAACAGCCATAGATTTACATTATAATTTTGTCTTTCCGTTCGTTCCATGTCCCCTAGCATTACAAACACGTACTAGAAGTATATAATAAAAAAAAAAAATTGAAAAAAATACGAAAAAAAGCAAAAGGGAAAACAAGAAACTGAAACAACCAAAAGATGCATTTTTGTGTACAGCAAAAATTTTACACTTGAAAAAAAACCATCATTCATTCTACACTGTCTACCTTGATAAGAGTTTTGATGTTTGGTTAAATGGGGTCCGGAAAATCGGGCTGAAGGAAATAGAATACGGTTCTTTACACTTTAACTTTGAATTTTTTTCTTTACTTGTTTTTATCTGCCGTATTCTACTACACCAAGAATGATTAAGGTTCTCATGGTAAGCAGTAGCAAATGTTGCTAGTTTTCAATTCAATAATTAAGAGATAATGGTGATGAACTGAACTGTTCACATATCGTATAAATGTTTTCGCATATAAATGTGGAGCGATCGTGTAATATGTTGTTGATCTAGCAACATATAGAAATATATAAGAATAGTAATAATGTACTCATTTAACACAATGTTTGTTCAACTTTTTGAGAAATTGCTGAAGGCTGAACGGTTTTTTTGAAGAAAAAAAAACCGAAAACGAAAAACAACAAGAATTCACTAGAAATATGCTTCTTTTATTATTATTATTAAATGTTTAAAACGAAAGATAAGGGTTGTATTGCTGGGAAATTCAATCCTGAACAGAATGAGAGATTCTAAATTACTTATATTAGGGTAAATAGTGTACATACACCCTACACCATGTACACCAGTACATGTACACAATTCTATATGTAACCTACACCTACTACATGGATGTATGGAAATATATAACTCTGAAGGATTTGAGCAGAACGATTTAGAATCACTTTCTCATTTCATTTGTTTGTTATCTGTCTGCCTTGGTCGTAAAATTTGGGATATCAACCTCAAATTTGGGAGAATCGTTGGTAGTTCTTGCACGCCGGTTGATATTGAAAATGGGCAAAATTGGTTGAAGGATGCGCCCCAAACATCTTATTTTTTATAGCAAAATTTTGATAGTTTTTTGCCCATTATTTAAAAAGCTGCAAATTTTAGAAAGTTAAAGTTTTGTACGATTAGTGAGATTGACGAATCATGACAAATCGGATATACCTACGCGAAATTATACAATACCAAATTGTAATTTTTCTATTTTTTATGCTTTCTATTTGCTACGGAAAAAACTGAAACTGATTTTGAGCAAAAATATCGTGAGGTTTGGGTGGTAAGTATCCAAGATTTAGCCCCAGCAAGATATAATTCTCCTGCTTGTTTTGGAAAAATTACATTTAAGAGACGCTTTATTAAATAATTGCCGGTATCACTAACAATTTTGAGATTGTACATTGGACGGGTGTGGTGGTGCCGGCTACCAAATAAACTAATAAACAATACACAGAAATAGAGAAAAATAATTTAATAAGAAAAAAAACAGACAAATAATTTGCAGATAATTAGTTTACGTACAAAACATTTATGTCTAAGAACTATCAGGACTATAAGTACACAAAATATCGGGTGAAAAGTAAAAAAAAAGACAAAAAAAAAATCTAAAAGTATATCAATTGTATAAACAGCACGCTTAAATAAATTATAATAATTATAAAATTATTATAAAAACTTTAAAATGATATTAAATGATTTTTATTAGAAAACAAAGAAAAAACACTTCTAAAGCTGTTTCTGCGTACGTCATTTCGTTGCTTCCATAAGACAAAAATTCTATGCTTCTTTTTTTTTTTACCAAGTGTATTTCACATGTTTCCACTTTTCTTTCTAGCCATTTATGTAGCAATTTATTTCACAATGCTTGCAATTTATCAATAAAACTTTAAAACAAAATGGAAATACGCAGAATCATCGAATGAATTTAGCACATAAAAATTAATTTCTACATAGAAAAATATGGTTATTTCTATGCATGAAATTTGTACAAATACAATTATCATTTATTATTTTATTTTAATTAATTACATTTGTAATAATAATAACTGTTCAAGAATATATTCATTTATCGTGAAAATCAGTTGCACAAGAAATGCGTTTATCGCATTTCATTCTTAGAAAACAGACGTAAAACAAAAGAGAAAACAAAAACAGCCGCAACTGGTTTTTGCTTTGCTGTAAAGTATTTTATTTAAAAAAAAATATACATGAAACGTAAAGCTCATCAATGTTTATGTTACGTTCTTTGTTTATTTATTTAACTTAATGAGATGAAATAACAAAAAGAAAAACAAAAGCAAGCGCAAAAGCAAAAAAACAGATTTATGTTGTAAAAGTGGAATCGCAATTTAAATTCTCATATACGCAAATAGGCTATACTTTTTATTCCCTTATACCACCCAGACATTATGGGTATGCTTATTTATTATTACGTTTGTAACACTCAAAAATACCCAAATTAAAAGCGCCAGAGACCCTACAAAGTATATAAATTTTTGATCAACATCAAATTCTGAATCGATTTAAACATATCTGTCCATCTATCCGTATGTCTGTTTGGTGTTAACTTTTGCCGATCGCAAAAATGGAAATATTAAGTTCAAATTTGGTGGGGACTAAAAATTCTTGCAGGCAGATTGGTACTAAAAATGGATAAAATTAGTCAAAGGAAAACTAGTTGCTTTGCGTAAAGCTTGGTGATTTTTATTCACACATCATAAAATAGAAAGCTAAAATTTTGCATAAGTAGGGAAGCTACTGGTTGTGCTGTTGGGCACAACCACCTGAAATCATACCATACCATTCATTTTTTATGTTTGCATTTTCTATCTACAACGAGAAAAACTGTAACAGACCTTGAATAAAAATTTCATGGTGTTTAGGTGGTGGGTACTCTAATTTCATGATTCAAAAAAAATATATCAGAGTAGAGCTATCTCCGATTGGTCTGTACAAATTATATTTATTAAAATTGAGGATAATATTCAATTTTTTGAATAGGTTCCATTAACATATTGCACATTGTATTCAGTTCAGTATACTCTTGTTATATGCTATTTTATATCATTTTGAAGGTACAATTTTGTATAAATTTGCTTAGCATAAAATCTCTCCCCTCAAGTTCAGGAAAGTACCGTTATTTTTAAACTATTCTTGTTGCGTATATACATATCTGTACAGAGTTGCCTGCTTTTTGAAACTTCCAATTAATAAAAGAAAAAGTAATGTAGTATTTTCATATTAAAGTCTTTTAAGACTATACTGTCTATAACTGCCTCTATCAAGAACTTTGAGCCTTTGTTTGCAAATTGGGAGAAATAAAGCAAAATTGATCAATTTTAAAAGTGGATACAAAACTAAAACGTAATACCGTTTTTGTTGCGTTTTAATGCCAATACTCAACCAATATAGTTTACATTATTGATATAATGCCAATCAGCCTTCACTGCGGGGGTTCTATCAGACTTGTACATAATTTTTCATATTGGAGTTTTAAATATTTTTTGTTTTTGTATCATAATTTAAATCGGCAAATCCAAAGAGAAGAGGAAATTCTAACTGCTAAGAAACTTGTCTACTGCAGACGTTTAAAAGAAAAGCAAAACAACTAAGTAACTGTTGTACATCGGTCTAACATATCCATCAAATGCCATTTTCACTTTGGTAGTATTGCCATCACTCAGCAAAAAGCTCTAATAAATCTAATAAAACATAGCAACATTGAATTAATAAGAAAACTGTTCGTCATTGTGCTTTTTATTTCATTTTATAGAATATTTTATATTTTTTGCTAAGCCACTTTCAGTGTTTCAGAGAGAAAATTGATAGATAACGCAAATTGTATTATTGTCGCAAAATTTCGCAGTTGTTTTTATTTAATTTGTGCATAACAAATATTAAAGTGCGTTGTTTTTGTATATCTATTTCATTTTAGAAATTTTTTTTTTTCGTATTGAATTATTTAATTTGGTAACAGCAGCACACTCAAAAAATAAATAAATAAATAAAATAAAATTTAAATAAAGTGTCTTTGAGGAAAGAGGTTTTTACAAACGCAGGATAAGGGAAAAAATCCAAAATAAGACACATTACTCGTATAATATATTTTTGATTTTAATATAGAAACAAAAAAAATGTCGGATCAGGAAACATTCACCCAAAAAACAAAAGAACTAACAGCAGAGGAGGTAAGTAGATGATTAAAAAGTGACTAATCAGATATTTCTATGTTTTGCAATTTGTTTTGTGTTATAATTCAATTTTTTTATCCATTTATACCCTGTGGCATACATTTATTCATCTGTTATAGATAAGGGAACGTAGACTGCGTATATTGGCTTCAAATAGTAACGTAGAAAAAGCGTCTTCGACAGTTCCAACCACGGCTAGAGATAGAAATACAATGGCACCTTCAAGCACAGACAGTAAGTATTATAAAAACATTATATTTTTATATAAATGGAAGTTATATATGCGTCCTATTAAACGTATTATTAATGAATTTGTTTTTGTTTAGTATTGTTAATTTGGTTTTTATCTTTTGATAGCTTCAATAATGAATCCAAAGGTTAAAGCTGGATTAGATGCCACAAGTAAAGTATCAGAGAAAACGGAGAAAGACATGACAGGAGTAAAAGCAACTAATACTGCAATCACTACAACAAATATCGATGACAATCGTATGGATGTAGATGTTGAAATGAAATCATTAACCACAACGCCAACAAAGACAACATCAAATTTTCAGTTACCAGTGGTAACTTTTCGTGCAGGAGGAGATAAGGGAAATGTAAAAAATAAATATGGTGCATGCAGTGCGAGTGTGGTGGAAAATATGGAAACATCTGAACAAACCTCTCCGATTACAGCGACTTCACCTCCAGATCAGTATTATTACGCAAGTGGCACAACATGTGAAGAACGTTTAGAACAACTGATGTCAAAAATTTTAGATGCAACTTGGAATGAATATGGCATGGGCTCTATGATTTGTCCTCAAACAGCTGCATTTCTGGAACAAAATAAAAATAAGCGTTTTGATATAGAGGCAGTTGTGTTTAGTGTACTTATTGAATGTGTAATGCAGTTGTATACGAACGATGTTTGTGCGAGTGGTACACAGCTAACAGTTAGTGCAGACAGTGAAAACGTCCTTTCTACTACTACGGATAAACACACTAGAATGGAATCGAATACTGAATCTATTAAAGGCACTAAATCTTCGCTTTATTCAACACCGAAAAAAATCAAAAGTGACGACACAGAAGTACAAGAGATAATGGCAAACGCTAATAATGAAGATCAACCATCCACATCACGTAATCTTCAAAGCTGTATAGTTGACGCAGAATTATTTAGTTCATGTCCAACACCGTCAACTACAATATTAACACCAATGACGTTAACTAAAAATAATGTCATCTTGTATTTGGTTAAATGTTATCAGAATTGTATGACCACTAAAACAGATTTCGATTCTCGAACAATGCAAGGATTGCAGCAAACTGAATTAGATCATGTTATGGACATGTTGGAAAAAATTAAGCTGTTAATTATGCGTACAACTATATTAGTATTAACAGATCGCATCTATGGAAATCCTTATTCAAATTTCGATCAATCAGCCATATTAGAATTGTGCTACCAACAACGTGTACCCGATGACTTTCTATACGATTTAATATTTGAAGCTTATAAACAACCAGCTGCATTTGAACAAATATTTAATCAATTTTTACGGGGCCTGTTTTTAGGTATGCAACGTACAGCTTGTACACCAGTTCTTATAACGCATCATATGGAATTATTATCAAAGTTGGTGTCAATTAAAGTTGGCACAACACGCCCCATATGTGATTTAATAATGGCACAACCAAATTTTATACCACCATTATGCACTAATATACCTGGCAGAGAGATTGTTAAAACTAGTTTCTTAGGGCCTTTCTTATCCATTTCATTTTTTGCTGAAGAAAATATTCATTTTGCTGAAACCAATGTCAAATTTGACTCATTGACGTCCGGTCCCCGAAAAATTTCGTTGGCAATTATTTACGATGCGTCAAATGATGCATTTGGTCTTTCATGCATTACTCGTGAACGTTAACAGCCGCCCAAAGACATTACAATATGTTGCTGATATATTACGTTGTAATGAACGTCGTGTACAATTTGCCAGCGATGAGAAAATATTGGCTCGCGATGGTTTTGTTATAAATGTAATGAATGTTTTACAACAATTATCGGTTAAAATTAAGTTGGATAGGGTCGATCCAATATATCCATTTTATATTAATACATTGGTACCAACACATTGTGATACAAAATTACGCTTCACCCGGGACGAATATGAGAGATTTTTGAAAGGTGACACTGTTAATGTACAATGTAATGCCAATTTCCAAACGGAATGTTGGTTTTTAACATTACAAGCGCATCATTTAGGCTTCATGCCAGCTATACAAAGATATCGTCAAAAGGCTAGAGCCATTAAAGAATTACAAAAATTAATTGGTGAATTGGATCGTACGAAATCTCATTGGGAAAGGACACCATATGCATCACGCAACAAACAATTTCGTGATCGTTGGGGTAAACAATTGACCAAATTAAACAGGTTAGTTGGTATTGCATATGATGATTATAAATGAGGAGGGTTTTAAATATAAGGAAGATGAATTCCTATATTTAAAACCAATATCCAGAGGCGTTCTGGAAAAAGGATTAAGGGACGGCTTTAAGTGTTGAAGTTTGTGAAGCTCGTAAGCTTTTAGTATAGCTAATATATATTTCAAAGTAGTATATTATTAAGAAGTACTTATAATATTACAAATTAGAGTAGGAATTCTAAATAATCAATAGAAATATTCTCCTACAACAATAAGTACTTCGAACTATGAAATGTTCCTTTTATTGTTTTATACTTAATATCGGAAACATAGTATCCTAAATTCAAGCTTACGTTAGAGGAAAGATATTTAAGGAATAAACCAAAAGTATTCATAGTAAGAACTAAATATGATTAATAAAATGCAATATTGTCATAGGAACGGAGATGTACACACTTACGTTGTAAAATCTGTCAAATCAACTACTTGATCCACCGCTCCTAAACTTGTTTGCTATCTTAAATTTGGCGATCATGAGAATGTTGAAAAAACAAGTATGGTCATCTTAATTTCTGCTTCTTTTCCGTTAATTATTGCAGATCAAAATTATGCAGCGAAGTTTGTCTACTGGATCCAGCTTTATTACAAGCATGTTTATTATTCTATTCAACTGTATGCGAATATTTGCTGTATCAGATGGAAGGGCGACCTATTGAAGCGCCATTTATGTCAAAAATTCCACCTCAACAATTAAAACCGACTGATGTATTCTCTGCACTGCCTGAATGGTATATTGATGATATCGCTGAATTTATATTATTTGCGATGCAGCATGCCGCCAACGATATTCGTCATTGTATTGACCATTCAATATTAACATGCTTGCTAACATTTGTGTGTGCACCACATCTTATTAGGAATCCATATGTCACTGCCAAATTAGTTGAAGTCTTATTCGTGTTCTCATTAGGCTCATCCAATCTACTTAATACATCAATGTGGAATCATGATTTAGCTCAAACTGCTTTATGTAGTTCTCTTATGAAATTCTATGTTGATATTGAAACGACTGGACAAAGTACTGAATTTTATGATAAGTTTACAATAAGGTAATATACAAATTATAAATTGAAAAGGCGGACAGACTTATTGTTTTGAACGTTGCATACATTTTGACAAAACGAACGTAGCCAAATTTTTAGACCATGGGTATAAATAGAAGAAGAATTATAAAATAATTTTCATTTGCACTTTCTATAGGTACCATATAAGTTATCTATTTAAATCAATGTGGGATAGTCCAGTGCATCGCCAGGTTATGATAACGGAATCCAAATCGGGTAAACAGTTTGTGAAATTTATTAATATGCTAATGAACGATACAACATTCTTATTGGACGAATGTCTAGAGAATTTAAAGCGTATACACCAAACGCAGGTAAGACGATTTATGACAATGCTTAGTATACAAAAAGCATAACGTATTGAATTAATATCATATATATATATATGAGCAAAACAGGTTTTAATGATGAATGAACAAGCCTGGTCAAATTTAGGATCCGAACAACAACAAAGCCGTCTATCACAATTAGCTTCTGATGAACGTCAATGTCGTTCCTATTTAACGTTAGCCAGAGAAACTGTTGAAATGTTTTATTATTTAACAGATGATATAAAAGAGCCATTTATGCGTGATGAGCTAGTGGATCGTTTGAGTTCAATGCTAAATTTCAATTTACATCAATTATGTGGACCGAAATGCAATGACCTGAAAGTACGTAATCCTGTTAAATATGGATGGGATCCTAGGCGTCTGCTAGGGCAAATATTCGATATATATTTACATTTGGACTGTGATAGATTTGCCCAAGCATTGGCTGCCGATGAGCGTTCATTTCAAAAACATCTGTTCGACGTAGCCGCTAGTCGCATCGAACGTTTACGTATACGTTCAGCCATAGAAGTTGAAAAGTTTAGAGCATTAATCAATAAAGCTCATGATATATACGGTAAGTTACATGCAGCATGTCAAAGTGAATTGCATAAGGTAGAAGTTACCACGGCAAGTACGTAACGCACAAAACATATTTAGGCAACGATATATTTTCTTACACCACTGCAGAATATACTACTAAAATGGCGCAAGTGTGCCTGCCTGTCCTTCTTTCTGGGGATAATTAGTGGTAAAGAGTACGTACTCAACTGGGAGTAGGCTCATACTTTTTCAAAGGGGCTCCATTTGATTGGACCAAACATATAAATAAACATATCATTTTGTACCAGAAAACACGTTTTTTTACTAGTTCAATTATTATTGAGATAGACTTTTTTCCGACTTTTCGGATTAGTAAAAGATGCCGTATTGTTTTTTTGGAAACAATCGTTTAAAAATGTATATCTAGAATAGGCCTATTTTTTAATTTTAACTTATCAAGGTACTATTATTATAAAAAATAAGCGCATGTGCAAAAATGTGTCCCTACTTCCAATATTTCCAAATAATTATCAATTTGAACTAAATCGATCTTTCCTGAATACGCTTCTATATTTGTGAAAAATGCAAAGAATAAGTATAATAATTGGAATGTGATGGAGTGTAGGAGACACAAAGGCAGCGTTTTAGCTTGTTATTATTATTGTTGTTGTGGTTACTGTTTTTACTCTTGTTTTTTCATCTATATTTGCATTTAGTAACTAATCAACAATCAGATGACGAATGTGCAGATGCCCCAGATGAATTTAAAGATCCTTTAATGGATACTTTAATGTCAGATCCCGTTGTATTACCATCAGGAACAATTATGGATCGCTCTATTATAACACGTCATTTATTAAATAGCAACACGGATCCATTCAATCGACAACCCTTAACTGAGGATATGTTAGTGCCAAATATAGAACTGAAAGAGCGTATTGATGCTTGGCGGAAGGAGCAACGTTTTAAAAGGCAACAACAAAGAAATCTGAATCTAAATGACAAAAGTTCTTGAATATTTATATGTATACATGTATTTTGTGTATATAAAAAAAAACTGATACTAAAATAAACTCAACAAAAAAGCAAGCACAGAAAAAACAAAAGGCAACAAAGGATTATTGACAGCAGCTTTATTTGTTTGGATTACATGTCCACTATAATACGCCCTCTTCCTTCATTTATAATGGAAATAACATAATAACAAAAAAAAAAAAAAATTATTAAAACAGAGAGATAATTGTACAATTCTATTCAACAATATTTCATTTTTTACATACAAGTGAATATATTACATGTAATTGGTTTACATGTATAAACGAATAAACGCGTCATTATGCGCAAGTTTTAAATTCGCATATAAAGCTATTTTACTTTCCTACGTTTTACTGTTTCTATTACATTACGCAATTGCTTTAAGAAAATGTATGCAACACCCTAAGCGATTGCATATAGACTTGAGGCTTTTTCATGCCAATCGACTCAATGAATTTCCAAATTAATTGAAATCTATTTGTGACGATGTTTTCGTAAACAACCAAATATATTGTATGCCATAATATTTCACATAGATTTTGTTGGAATTCTATCGAAATTTAAGCGAATCCTCTTGAAAATGGTTAGAAAAGAAACTTTTTATATGACTAATATAGAATGTCTTATAATGAGAAAAGTCCATATTATTCTTGTTCGTGTATACATACAACGATAATATGACATAATAAATCGATAATCAAAATTTGGAACAGAAACTAGTCGATTTTTTAATTGCTGTAGGTTCTCATATATTTTTGAAAAAAACGCATTTTATTTCGTATTTGTTGTTGCTGTTTTCTTTATCATTTTAAATAAATACACAATTATTTTCATTATTTCATTAAAGCAATAAAAAATATATTTGTATATTTGTAGTTAATTTGCTTTTAACTCATTGTACATGCAACAGTTTCTAATAACACACGAAGTATCAAACGTCATTTAATTAACTGATTAATCAACATAACGGTCAAATTCGGGCTTTTCGTAATCGGTATATACATAAATTTATATACATATCTTATACTTAATAACGCAGTAAATTGTTATACTGATCATTTTACAATAATTAGAGAGCCGAACAACATTTCGCATTATTGGCCACTTCAATGCTACGCCAATAATCTTTTCCACAGGCTTGTATCTGTTTCAAATATTCTAAGAAACCTTTATATGTAATAAGCTTAAATTTGGGACATTTCAAACGATGATGAAATGTGCATCGCTTATCAAAAATCCATTGCCTTTGTTTTGGTACATCCAATTTATAGCGTTCTAAAAATTGTGCAAATCTTTTAGGATACTTGCCATAATACAAATGTATAGTAGTGTAAAACATGCCATTGTCAATCATTTTCTTCACTTCAGGGTGTGATGCAACGCGTATAACTTCAATAGAATCGGATTTCGTGACTGCAATTAAGAACCATGGGGGGATTAAGTTAAATCGTACAGTTTGAGCAATATCAATAATATGTTGTCGACGATTTTCCCAATCGTAGTTCAACCAACGCACAGCACACATGAAAACCTCAATTTCAGTGTTAACCCCAATCATACTGGAGCTAAGCACTAGAGTGGTTTCTTCTGCTGTCAATGTTAAAAAATCTTTGGAAGCTACTACAGTTAGGAAAAATTTACGTACACGCGTCAACATTAGCAGCTGTAACGGTTTAAGCTCATAGTTACGTGCTTCTAGGAACACAAGAAATGCAGTATCTTCAGAAAATTTTACGCTATTATCAAAGCATATCCAGCTTTGATTAATTAATTCATTAACGCGGAGGAAAGTAGCCGCATTAAATAATTCTACCATCCCACCTCGATAAAGTAATGGCCTTTCAGACAACATCCAATCATACAGCATCATGAATGCCCGTGGAGTAACTTGCTCCGGTGGCAATTTTACTATTATTTCATTAGTAAATTCCATAAAGAAACTAGAATAACATTGCAGCACCATCATATGACAATTAAATCTCACTGTACCAATATGTATTTGTACATTTGGCTTTATATGACGATTTATCATAGTCTTTAATATTCTATATAAATTCGTTTTGCGCGGCTGTACAATGTTATCCCAGGTCTTTATTTTATGGGATTCAAAACCTACCTCAATTAATGATTTACTTACTACATTTATTTCTATTGGATTATCATCTGGCAATGGCGGAATGGGTGGTAATGTGACAATAAGTGGTGGTGATTTTTTTGATTGCTTCTTTCGACATTGCTGTTTTGATTGCCTTGACTCAGAATGTGTGCTTTGCGTATCTTGATTGTTCAATACATCATATGTACCTCGACTGTTTGGCGTAAAATTTTCTGCTGTACTACCCGTGTCTTTTGAAAGCGTCGTGGTGTGAAGTGACGATTCACTTATTATGCTCGTTGTAGTTGATAATAAAGATAAGCAACTGCTGCTTGCTCCTTTGTACATGTTATTCAGTTTAGTATCCGTAATAACAAGACGATGATTAAAAACTTCCAGTTTCAAGTAAAATATGAGCTGCAATTTATTTCTCTTACGCAACAATTGTATGTAATTGATATGTATTTGCGTTTGTTAAGTATTATTACCGCGTATATTCAAGATGAGTATAGAGACGTATGTACTTTTCTTGTTTTTGAATAAAGAAAGAAAACATCAATTTCGCCGACTTCATTTTACTCCTTTTGGCAAAACTGGCCTATGTGTTTAAAACTCTCAACAGCTATGTTTAAGGCACCAATGGTTCATGAAAGGTTGGCTTCTCTACTAATATGGTTTAGCAGAAGAAGAAGCAAATCTACTTTTAATCTGCTCAAATGCTTTGCCATTGAGCATTACTGTCGCTGCAACAATGATCCTGCTTAATTTGTCGGCCCATTCAATTTTTTTTAACCCATGCGTATCGAATTTCGCATTGAGGTTTTTTTCAGTTTGTGTTCGTACTGTTTTTAATTATTTACAGTTTTATAATTTCCATTTATGTGAGGTTAGTACTCAAATTTTGCAACTAACTGCGTTTTAAGCAAGCATTACTCGAACTCGTTTCTTATGAAATATTTGGTATTTATAATAATTTAATTTACACTTGCTAATATATATGAAACAAATAAGGGAATTGTAAATATTTTACGTTCCATTGCAACGTGTTCAAATCTATTTAAAAATAACTTATACGAATATTATACTTGAAAAATACATTTTATCATTTAATGTTTTTCTCTTTCTCCGAACAATACGTTAATTGATAAGTTCACTAATGCATGTTTTCGTCATCAACATATTAGAGGTATACAGTTGTCGTGTAATCTTGCTGGCGAAGATTAAATTGTAGGTGTGTTCAATTGAAATATTTACTTAGTCTTTCAATTTTCCACTTGAATAACAAAGCAGAATCAATAATTAAGTCTGAAGTCCTGCAGAGTCACTTAAAAGATTGTTTATTCAAGTTTGGTATTTAAAGAAATTATGCCTGAGCTTGGCTTTGTTGCAAAGAAAGATCCACGATGGCTAGTTAACAGATATTTTCCAAGTAAAATTGGTGGAAATCCGGCATGGTTGCACTTAAATACCATACCAACCACTGAGCGTTTATTATGTGTAAAGTGTAACCAGCCGAAAGCGTTTTTGTTGCAACTTTATGTACCTTTTGAAGATGAACATAATTTCCATCGTATGATATATGTGTTTATATGCCGAACAGAAAAATGTTATCAACCAAATGATGCCAGTGTTGTAACTGTGTTTCGCAGCCAATTACCACGAAGGAATGAGTTTTTTCCAGAAATACCGCCAAATGAAATTGGTGAGCCATTACCCGAAATACTGATAGATAAGATTAGCCTAAAAAAAGAAGTGTCCGTATTCCCTGAATGGGAAATAATTAATGACGATATAAGCGATAATAATGACAGTGATACTGACAATGGCGAAAATGAAAGCTCCGATGATATTGAAAGAGCAAAAGAAGAAGTGGAAAAATATGATAAACTGAAAGCAACAAATCAAACTGGTACTTTACAAAATATTAAACAAACCGAATTGGAAAAGTATGCTGTGTCAAGCAAATTAAAAGAAGATCCATATTTTGAGGCATTTCAAAAGGAATGTAAAGTACATCCGGAACAAATATTACGTTACGATCGTAATGGCGCACCTTTATGGATAACATGTATAAATAATTCTTTGGAAATACAATTAAAAAATTTGCCCCGATGTCCATATTGCGATTGTAAGCGTCAATTTGAATTTCAAATTATGCCACAATTATTAAATTACTTAAATGATTATAACATCGATTGGGGCATTCTTGCCATATACACGTGCTCTCAAAGTTGCATACTGCCAGATGGACAAGGGTACGCAGATGAGTTTGCTGTAAAACAAGACATTATCAATAACACTGAAAATCTTTAAGTAACAAACAAAATTTATAGACATCGCAATCATAATAAAATATACATTTAGTTAATTTAGTTTAATAATTGGAAAATATCTGTGCTTAGTAAAATCGAATTCTGGTTGATGCTTTAAATCTTTTTGATGACCTTTTGCTAATACATTCATAACTACATAATTAATTTTGGCCACCTGCAGCATGTCAAGTACCTCTTGTTCAGGATTTTGTATTGACTCAAGAGCAGTGCGGGCTTGATCGAAATGTTTAGCGGCTATAGCATATATTTCCAGTGATGGTGGTCGCATCATATGCTCTCTTAAACTTTTAAATTCATCATAACCTACCGGGGGCGGACTTGTTAAGTTTGCGAATGGCGCAAAACGTCGACTAAAACGTATCTCTTCATTGTCAAATTTTGGCATTGGTTGTCGGATACGGCCATCTTTTGTTAGAGCCCCCATAGCATTATAAAAACCACCACACATACTTAGCATGGCATGATAGTAGATTATTTCTTGGCGATATGGTTTCTGCTGTTTTTTATTTTTTTTCACTTTATTCTTTGGGCGATTCTTGCTTGATCCACTACCACTCTGTTGTAATTTACTTTGATGATCGGCATATTCTTCTTGAGCTAATAAATTATTTTCGGTACGTGTTAGAGCCGATATAATAAAACTGATTAATAACTCATACGGATACCAATAGATATATAAATATTCATGTACGGAATACAATTCCAGTTCGAAACCAGACATTAAATATAGCATCATGGCGCGAAAACAATGATATAATACCCATGTAGCGAACTGTGCGCTGTGCTTTAAGGCTGTAGCCAGGGAACCATTGCCTTCGGCTGCCTTTTCACTAGCCATTAAACTTATGTGGGAATCTAAACGAGCAGCTTCGACCTGTATGCTATCAAAACTTTCAATAAAGCGGGCCAATTTCTCACGTTGACGTGCTCGATTGAAACCACAAATTCGTATGAATTGGGTAAATGTATTTGTACAATATCTAAAAAAAGTATCCAACATCATTTGTAAATCACGATCCGAAACTAGTGAACTTTTTGGACTCATAATAGGCGGATTGTTAAAGGCACGTACTGAATCCCATAGGAAATCTTTAATTGG
Source organism: Melophagus ovinus (assembly GCA_023089585.1). NCBI lineage: Eukaryota > Metazoa > Arthropoda > Insecta > Diptera > Hippoboscidae > Melophagus > Melophagus ovinus. Next base: position 7,892,436 of record JAKKIB010000176.1, on the reverse strand, counting down.
TATAAAACCAAATATTAATCGTCTACTTGATATGAATAGACTTTGCAGGACGCTGCGTGATAAAATACAATGCCCTGATTTTCGGCTAAATTCTAAAAAGAAATTCAATGCTGAATAATAATCTCGCATACGTATAACTTTACAGGAATACTTAAGACGCTGTACTAATTCTTCTAAAAATATGAAACTTGATTGCCGATCACGCATTTTAATACTGCGGGGAAATGTTGGTGGTTGACTGCGATCATGAATGCGCGCTGAAAAACCCATTGGATTTGGACAATCAGAACCTTGCTTGGGTTGGGTACCCTTGTCTATGGTTCGCTTTATTTGTGGTATTAATTCCAGAGATGCATTCAATTGTTTGTATATATCATTAGTAACACACTCATCCACAGTTGATGTCATGGCACAATCAAATAAATATATTGATTGATAGAAATAACGCATGAAGCGTAAACGTTGTATAACGGCTTGAAGAAGTTCCGTTTGCGTTGATGATTTACTTTCTCTTATCACCTCATCTTCAGCTTCTTTAATTAGTGTACTAATAATATTGGCTGGTGGCACATCGTCATTGGCCATTAATGTCGAATTACCGTATAATTGAAAATCTTCTTCTTCATTCACACCACTTGATATAATGATATTTTTAATATGAATAATTAAATGACGCACAGCTTGACAAAAAGATCTCAATGGTTTATTCTCAATTTTTGTGGGGGCATGTAGATATAAGCAAGTGAAAAGAACTTGATCTATTGAATTACCCTCAAGCCATGAGACGAAACAGGCAAATAGCGCATCAAATATGCCAATAAGCTCTTCACTAGTTAGATTATTCAGCTTTAAAACACCTGCTTCAACGGCCGTTTCGAAGGTTTGAGGCGAGTTATCGCTTTGATTATAACCCATGCCTACATCCATTTTAGGATCCATCATTTCAATTGCTGACATTGCTTCGAATAACCCAAATAACACATCTTGCGCTAATTCTCCTAAAGTTAATTCAGCGCATGCATCCAAAAATTCTTTGGTTATGTCATACCAACCAAATTTCGGATATTCAAACGTATCGTCTATTGAACGCAATGAACGTTGCACTTCTTCCATCGAAAATTGTTCACCTTCAGATGTTTCTGATTCAGCGGAATTCTCCCGATTTGTGCCAATTTGCATATTCGATGTTAAAGCTACGGCTGCCGCTGCTGCAGCTTGTAATCCTGGTTCATTTGATCTATAATTATTATTATTAATATAAGTACAATAAGAATTTTTATATTATATTATATATTTATATTATATTAATTTTTTCTTTAAATTTTTCATTTTCTTACGCAGAATGCATAATCTTCAAAAGCTGGTGAAGTTGTCAAAAATGTTGTAAATATAATTGAAAGTTTTGGGGGAAAGAGATGAAATAAGTATGAATGTACACTAGTTTTTTGTTTTACTTCATTCAAAATATTTGTATACAATTTTTACGGGTACAAATAAATAACAAAATTTCTATTTTGTTTAAATAAATAAAATTTGACGTTATGTACTTAGATATACAGATGTTTATCATCTAGAAATTAATTCACAATAAATGATAATCAATGTAACATAAAAATGTTCATAAATGTTATAAAGTATTCTTAAATTATATCAATCACATTTCAAAAAGGATTTAATTGTATGGATTTTCAATTTAGTTTTTTAATTTAGATATTTAAGTAAGAAGACATATCAATTTATCTTGTTACATAATTTATCTGTATTTAATATACTCTCTAAAAAATAATATTATATTTGATAAACTTAGTTGATAACTAACTGTATCTGATCATGTTATTAAGTGTTAATACAGGAATATTCTACAAAGAAACGTAGTGGCAACAATTTAATGAACAAAAATGTTAAATTCTACAGTCCGGCACCTGCGTGCCGCAAATATATAATTTCTTCAAAATAATAACTAATATTTAACCCCATAAATTTATTATTATAATATATAATATCAGCGATATTAATGTTATAGGTATAACGACAAGTATTAATAAGTGAAAAAAATATATACGGCTGACGCAATATCTGAAATACCCACCATCCAGGCATTGCATTTTAACAAATTTGCAATTTCTGTTATGCATAATGTTGCATAGAATAAACGTGTAAGCGCATCCTATGAGCCTTCTATTTTTATTCTTCCCATTTTCAAATGTTTGTAATGCGGGCACGAAAAAACTCAATGTTCTTGCTGAATTCGAAGTCGAAGAATATTTACAATATACGAAGAGCAGATGGATAGTTGGGCAAAAGACTCGACTGGCTAGATTGATTCAATATTAAGAATCCTTAAAAATACATAAACGTTTTAACAAAATAAATATATTTTCTACATGTGGTGGATAGTGGGTGTACGGAGAAACAGACAATAGAAAAAAGAACGTAAATGAAATGAAACAAAAGATAGAAAATCGCGAAACTATTATAATTCTATTTGAAGAAAGTTTGTGAAAACTGTTCTGCCGTTAAAGAACTGTTAAAGACAATATCTGATTCAAATGTCTTGGCTATTACTACCCATGAATATGTGCTACAAAAATAATTATAAAAAAAAAATATTTGTAAACAAATAATAACGGTAGTGATAGAGTTGGTTAAACATTTTGTTAATTCATTTCTTGCAATTTGCCGATACAACAAACATATCTATGCACGTAAGTGCATAGGCATATATTTACGTATGTAGAACGCTTCGTAGAAAGTAATTTAGTGTAAATGACATATATACACTAATACATGCAGATGTAGGTACGTACATAGACAATATAATATAAATAAATAAATGTACATGTGAAAGAGTTTATTCGCACTTACCTTTAAATAAACTGCAATAAAACAATAAACGAAAGAACGAAAAATGTACGGAATTTAAAATCGCACAAGTATTTATTTATAATCGACATATTTATAATTACGTTTAAGCATACGTAATGTAAATATATTAGTAGTATTAATGGTACAATTGGAACACTACACTCAGAGAGAGGAATGTACAAAAATAATATATAGAATAACCTGAACGGTATTTGCCTTGTTTTCATCTTTTTTTTTGTAAATCATAATCGTATTGAAAATGGGGAAGAATATATTGTGAATACTTAGAACAGCAATATTGTAGTGTTCTATTTGAAATAAATTGAAGAAGAATCGTTCGGATATTTGTTTGTAATTTTTCTGCGCTTTTTATCGATTCATCTGGGGCCATATAAAACTAATCACTGGAACACAAGGAATAAATACAAACATGTCAAATTCAGGATCGCATATATCACAATTATGGAATGAAATTCTTAAACATCATTGGTTGTATTTAGAAACGGAGGAGAGTTTGAAAAAATTGGAGCAACGGAAACAATTAGAAGGTACGTATTATTTTACATATAATAGACAAATAAAAATAAAATCATTTAAACTTAATATATATTGTTGTGGCGGTTATTTGTTGCATTATAATTTCTCTTCCCATTTTGTGTAGCTTATCTGCAGCAATTATTGTCAGTAGTGAGACACGATCGTAAATTCTATTTACCTGAAACGGCGGTGGTTTTAAAAGATTCCCTATGCAATTTGCCAGATTTTAATATACAAAAAGCCATATTAGCATTTGAAGCGATCAGTCAATATGCCAATAATTTGTTTACGAAACCATGGCGTAAAGATTTTCATACATTAAAGATGTATTCGGGTTTCTTTCAACATGAAATTAAATCTAATTTATTGGGTACTGAGAAATTACTTGAGGCAATGGGATATCGTCAAACATCGGAACAAGTAATGGTTTTAGATGGACCAATATGTCCAGATCAAGTAACAAATGTATCACGAGATGCTATGACTGCTTACATGGAATTAAAAATCATTAAGCATATTCATGATGGTTTAGATGGTCTAAATTCTAATGTAACATGGTTAGATATTTACCACTATCGCGAAAATCATGTTGGTACGTTCGTAATTGTATAATAGTTTTTATTAATTGTAAAGCCTAAAAGACTCTGTTGCCAATCATATATTATTGTTTTTATTTTTATATGATTTTATTTTATTTGTACGTTAATTAATTTTTTTAGGAGATGCTACGCAAGCTATACAATCTTTAACATATCTGATACAACGACAACAATATATAGTGAGTGGTGGTAATAAAACGAATATTTTCTCAACAGATAATTACGATTACATAGATGTCCAATCAAATGGGCATATGCAAACAGATGTAACACCTTTGCACCGTTCAATGAGACATACGTATATGATGCCTGATAATGGCTATAGTTGTGCTGTTATGCATCAACAACAGGAGCAACAGAGGCAAACATTATCAAGACATGCCGGTAATGCCGTTGCATATAATAATTTAAATTGTAAACGGGATGGTAGTAATCACAGATCGATGCATGTATCGCACACACGTAGTTTAGAACATTATGCTGAGCCGAACGCTCTAGTAGATGGAATAATGCCACAAAAGCTTAGTTATTCTTTTGAGCAATATCCACAGGAAGTCTGTGCAAGTACCGCATTATATGGTGAACATCATTTACAGCATTGCCAACCGTTGCCCAATTATTATGATTCATTGTTAGGTTATACAGATGGCGGTAATTCATTAGATGGAAGTAGTAGTATTTCCTATGCTAAAATCGGTAATAATTTAACAATGAACACGTTACCAAATAATCATCAGCAATATAACGTTTCTGGGAATCGTTATCCCTTGCCGTATAATCTATCTTGCCAATTTTCCAAACATAATGATCAAAGGCTGTCACCAATATTAACACCAACATCAATAGCAACTATAGAGCCATCTTATGCTCAAGTCACTAATAGTAACAATCATATTTATGCCACGGTATCAAAACCATCACATCCCCTTTATCGAAATAAAGCAGAAGATAATCATACAATTGCACAACGTCAATATTTTCCTCAAGTTCCATTAGGTCAATTCAATATTAATGTAGGTGGTAAATCTGTTAAGCCAGACAATTGTATTGCTTGTGTTATGGGAGTTAACACGAATAATCGCAGGGAACATGTAAGTGGTGAATTACCCAGGGAATCGTGCCTTTTAGGTAGAGAGAATCGTAAAATACCAATAACAGTAAACGGTCAAAAAATTTTTAATGATGAAATGGGAAGGAATGGGAATGCAAGGGTAAGTACGAACGTAAAACATTCAATCTGTTTGTAAAAAAATATTTGAAAAATAAAAACAAAACAAGTGAAAACCATATAGTAGATCTGGTTGTCGGGTACCAAGCCATTTAATACAATTGAAAATGCCAGAATCCGAAAAATGTGAATTGATTGATTCATATTCCAGTTTAATTATTACAACTGATTCTAAATGCTCTATTTTAAATTTTATACTTTTCATCACATTTTTTTTTGTCAAAACTTTTGTAATACTCGAATAACAGCATCAAAGGCCCTATAAGAAAATAATATTCTGATTGGCGATGGTATATGGCAATATTTCAGTTTTGTGAGGGTTGTAACTGTAAAAGCCACTTAAAATTTTAACTAATTGCGTTTGATTGTTAGAATTTATGTTTTACATCTTTAAATATTCTATACAATAGTTTTATTGATCTGATCTAATTTGCTTGAATATTAATATACTTGTACAATTGCGCATTTATTTTCATATTTGGAAAAAATGGGTGTATTTCGTTTCAACTGACTTATCGTTAAAAGGATCTTGTACTGTGTCATCATCCTGATTTGATAGATGATAATGCTGACGCTTTGTTAGTAAACGAAAATCATCATTACGATTCATTGATACACTTATCCCACAAAAATCATGTAGGCTCATTCGAATCGTGGGATTATGTATTTCAACATTTAAAACAAAATGGTAACAATAACAGATCAATGGATGCACTTGAAGATGTTCATGGTGGTGGTAACACTGATCTACTTTTAAATACATTACACATAAGTGATCCCACTGATCATCGATTTTCGGAGATTGTTGACAAGTGCCAGGGGAATCCTTACGGCAGTGGTAGTAGTAGTATGGGTGCGAAGAAAAAGACTACATCCACTAAGGAAAATAATGTTTACAATAGGAAACAGCAACAACAACCACAACAAGAGCGGCAGAAGCAGCAAAATAAGCAAAAACAATCTACTACTAAACAATTACAAAATAATAGTAATTACAATAATAATAATAACGATAAAAATAATAATAATAGTAATAGTAATAATAAAAACAATAATATCAAAAGTAATAATAATGATTATGCAAGAGGTAACACGGCGAAACAATCAAAAGAACAAAAAAGTGATCGTCAACAAGGAACAATGGCCACAGCAGCAACGCCAACATCAGCAATAACATTATACAATGAATGGAATTGTCGCTTTTGTACATTTTTAAATCCACATAATAAACGTATTTGTGATATGTGCTATCACACTAAAGATTTTGATTTACAATCTGATTAAATTAGGCGACGTGCAGCCATCTTGCATATAAATAAATTAAATGTGAAAGCAAAATTAAGAAAATGTATATATATATCCCATTCAATCATCTGGTTATTATAATCATAATGTTTTACATATTTTATGATATTACTATAAAAAAAGGTATTGAGATAAGAGCAAAAAAAGCAAATTGTATTAGTGATTACATTTTACGTTCCTCGTTCAGAAAACATCCAAATTATTTGTTGATTTTTTTTAATGATTTGTGATGATTTTAGATAATTTTTATTTTATAGATCACATTTATGAATATTGTTACTACCTCTTATAATTTAAAATCATTGTTTAATTACTCCGAAATCAGCTTTTTTATAATGTGCAATGACACTTGTAAAGGCGACTCTCACTTTAATCTTTGAGTATTGTTAAGCCGAAAAGTAATAAATTGAATGTATTTGAATTATATGTACATATATATATATATTTATTTATATATATATATAATATATATATATATTATATATATATATATATTATATATATATATATATATTAAAATTTGAAAGACAGCAACGGTTTTTACTTTCAACAACGGTTTTTACTCTGCTACATATAAGATATTTAGAATTTATTATTACATCTACTGTTTCTATTATAATCGAATCAAAATTTATATATTATATTTATATTGTTGTTGTTATCATTTTTATTATTACATAACTATAATGATAATTATATATAATGAATTAAATTGGACAAAACGAAGCATCCAACTTCTTTTACACTAATTTGTTCTCTGAGGAAACCAAGTGAAAAACCAACCAGAAAATTGTTGAAAATTTTATTTGAAATTATTCGCTTTTCTCATTAACATGAAGTGAAAAAGTATGTAACTTAAATAAGATGTAAAAATTGACTCTATCATATTCTACACTACACTAAATAAGATGTAAAAATTGACTCTATCATATTCTACACTACACTGCTTCAGTAACACTTAAAACTCAATTTAGAAAATTGAGTTTTTAAGATCTGGTTGAATTGTTATGTAGTCGATTTTATGAGTCAGAACAATATTTTAGAGCAATTCAAATAAATAGAATTCGAAAAGGCAAAATTATTCTTTGCCAAATTGTGATTGTACGGCCGATGTCAATGAAAGTGGCCACATTTTCTGTTGTATATGTGTATGTATGTGCATGTGTATGTGTATGTAGTGTATGTTGTTTATATATATAAAGTTTAATTTATTATTACGTAATTTAACATATAACGAAAGTAATAAATAAATGAATAAATAAATACAGATAAATGATTGTTAACCTGCGAAGCATTTTCCAAAAACCGAAATTATTAATTTAAGAAAGAATTATTTATTAGTAATAGATAGTCCAGATAGATAGATAAGCGCTAAATTGAGTACACCTCGATTTGTTTCAGGTGAAAATTTTCATTTATTAGTCGTAAATTATATATGATAAAGATCACAAAAAATTTCTACAATTCTTGTACAATACATTCCCAAAAATTGAATGATTATAATACAAATGGTCTACCTCGAGCCTTTTTGCAAAAGTATGAGTTGTACATTAAATAATTCGAAAAACGTATTTGGATAATATTGAATGTAAATATCAAATATAAACTAGTATCTCTGGGTGGTGGACAACAAGATTTGACCTCAACTAAATACATGTTAAAATTTCTTATGAGATTTTAATTCATATTGTAAGAATTGCCGTAATGTAAGAAACAATCCTTAAGATACTGTTGACACTGGCAATAATCGGCAAATGGTGGTACTAAGACTTCATGCATAATTTTTATTAAATCGATGAATCGACTTAAAGCATTTTTATAATCGGCTATTTTATAATAATGCTTAGCCATTTTGGTCATACGTTCAGTATCCTGTATAACTTTTAATGCTTTAAAAATGTTGGTCTTGTCCCCACAATGTACACATTTTATCATAAATTCGTTGCACGACTTGACGGGCACTTCAATAGCTTTTTGACAATTGGCCGCCTCACAACGGAATCTTATTATTGTATTGGGGAATTGATCGAACATTGGCCAATTTTCTAAGCATGCCACACAAAAACAATCAAAATGATAGAGCTCATTCAGTTGTTGGCGCCTCTCATCACGATTTAATTGCGTATACATTGGTCCATAGTTTTCCGATATAGTCATGCCAGCCGAAATATTTTTGATATTATTTACGTGTACAGTTGTGCCAGTGAAATATCTAAAAAGTGAGATGAAAGTTACATTCAGTTTCTCTATAAATTTAATGTGTATCCTACATATATCAACTTTTGATTTGGAATCAGTAAAATATAAGTAGTAGACATTTACCTTACAACATCGGGATCGCATGAATGATTAAATAATGCCAATGTTGGATAAAGCGCCCCACCAATGAAAACGGTTTTCTCTTTGCCATCTTTAACCAATTTATGTAATTCAAATACTTCATGTGTATTAAATTGTAACAATTGTAATGTGCGCAATATTATACCAGATATAATAAATTTCATCTCATCGGTGTTCGTTATACTTTGTAATGTAATTTCATTTTGAAAGTAATTACTCTGTTCTAGACATTTGAATAAGAATCGTGCCATTAAAGCATGTTGAAAAAAATTTGTACTTGTTCGAAAATTCTCATGCCGTACCAAATGGCAAATGCGACGATAATCGTTACTAGAGAATCTAAAATGAAAGTAAAGTATAAAAGTAAGAATTTCATAGTCAGTCGGATCCGATTCTAAATATTCTACAACATTTTGCCTAATGTAAGTAAAAAGTTGAATAAGTGACAACAAAGTTGAAAGAATTGGTATTTTTAAACTCTTTGAAAGGTTCTTTGTAGGGGACATGATTCAAAAATTTATTCAATGTAGACCAAATTAAATGCACATATTTTTTATCTTATACAAGTACAGAGCAAGGAATTTCTGCTAAAATATGTTGAAAATTTTTGTCCATATTATGATTTTCTTCCGAAAAACGCATTATGTGAGAATGGATTGTAAAAATAGACCGATCTGGGCTAAATTTGGTACACATGTTTTTCATATATAGAATATAATAACATATAAATTTTCATTAAAATATATTCAAAGTTGTAACTCTTTTTATATAACGGATTTCTTTATCGAAAAAAGCGTTATATGGGGCATGGTCGTAAAATTGATTCGATTTTAGTCTTTTTAAATAGGCTGCGTCTTTGGGCCAAAATACATTTATGCATCAAATTTCATTTAAATATATCTGAATAATTAGCAGATAAAGGAGAGATGCAGCTAGATAAAGGCCGAATGGACATACATGAAATGATCCTAAATCGAAGTCCTTTCCGGGTTCTACAAACTTGTAATATCGTATACATTGTAATGTAGGCTATTAAAAAGTGAAAAGTATAGAATGAAATACAATAGAATTTTTTTTTACTTGCGTATTTCTTCAATGGTAAATATACGATCGATATCATTCGATATTTTTAATAAATCATCGACCTTTTGATTGGCAATAATTCTTAAAGCCATGTGACAATTGACAGAAACTTCTGAATTACGAATAGTTTGAAGTAGACCACATTCATATTTGTGATAAGAGTTGATTGAATGTGTAAAACATTCTTCCGAGCAATATATAACATCTGCACATGTAGGACAAGCCACTGGTGTAATAGTGCTATTGTAATATGATAAATAAATTAATAAATAATAAATAAAATAAGCGAAAATATTGTTCATATTTATTTAAGTAAAGAAAAATACCGTATGAAGCAGTGTTCACAATGTGTTTGCGAAAATTTTGGTAAGAGTACGGCAACAAAGGCATTTTCCACTAATAATTTCTCAGCCACATGAATATCATTAACAGCTTTAGCGAAACGACCATCTTTAGAATTCGCCTCAAATGTTATGCTTTTATTAAGAAACCCTAAACGATTTGTAGTATTTTTAAGATCTGTACGATAATAATGATGATGAGACGTTTCAATTTTTTTCGATTTCTTTGATTTTTCTTCTTCTTCTTCTTGTTGTTGTTGTTGTTGTTGTTTCTGCCGTTGCTGCTGCTGCTGATGTTTAGTCCGTGGATCTTGTTCTAACATTTTTATCATTGTCAATCCATCCAAATTCATTTTAGAACGTTTCTGATTACTTAAATTGTTAGCATCATCCATGGCAGTTAGAAAATTCCTAAAAAATTCCTATTTTTATATCTAATATTCGCATATTTCTCGAAGCATTTTTATTCTTATTCTTATTCTCAAAAGAGAGCACCAAAGAACTTATAAAGTACATGTGTATAACTTGATAAGCGTGAAATTGCCATTAAAATTGAGGCATGTCTGCATTTAACTTGATCGTCTCAATCAAACAATGTTTTGATCATAAAAGTTATAAATTCATCTTCAAGTTTCACTAAATGTTCGTATTGAATATGAATCGAAAGTACCACTCTGGTAGCTTGCAAATACCCTACACTATACTACAATATCAATATTGAGTTTAGAATCCAAACAAATTGGTAATGTTTACCCAAAAGTATAATTCATCAAAGATTCAATGTTTTTTTTTAGATTTTTTCAACTTACTTTTTAAGTTAGTTAACACATTATTTTATCCGAACCGAAACATTGTCCATATTTTCGTATCGGATAAAATACAATGTAATATTTGTAGAATGTTGTATGATCGTAAAAAAATGGAAAAGATAACTTACTGGAAAGAAGAGATAGCGTTAGCATATTCCTTTTTAGCCAAATAACATCGAGCCTGACGTTCATACAATTTATAAAGTAACTCTTTTGGATAATCATAATTCATAGCACGTTTAATGTCCCACAATGATTCATCATATTTATTTAAATGATATAAAGCAGCCGATCGATTAGCTAATATTATAGATTTTTCTTTAACTTAATTGTAAAAAGGCAATATCAAAAGAAGAAGAAGAAGAAGAAGAAGAAAACAAAAATAACAAGACCAATAATAATAATAATAATTATAAAACCAAAAGAAGAAGAGTATTAAAAGTCTTCTTTTTATATTCTTCTTTATTTTTAGATTGGGTTACTTGAATTATACTACAAGTTTACGCAGGTGTTTGTAAGATTCAAAAGTAGATATGTTAAGATATATCTACCATTTAATTATATCAATCGATTACAGAATCATTGCATTTTATTGCATTTTAAGCCTGTCTGTACGTCTGTCTATATAAAACTGTTATCAAGCTAGAAATTTCAATTTTTGTGTATAGTAAAATTTTGTAAAATTTAGTACGTATGGGTGTTTGTATGTGTGTATGTATGTGCGTATGTGTCTGTGTGTGCTCTGTATCATTATTGATATTCTAATTATATAGTATTATTCGGAGACTAACCTTGATGTGCCAGTAAAGCGATATAACTTTTATTATACGATAATAATGCTTCATGCCAATGCCTCTCTTTGAATGCTAAATTGCCTTTTATTTTGAAATCTTCGGCAATTTTGATATCTTTACCATTATATGTATGGGTTATATTCAATAAATTATCATGTTCATTAAGTAAATCATTGAAATTATATAAAAATTTTATACGTTCCACATCGCTTTTACATTCGTTAATTTTATCTAGAATTTTAATATTGCAATAAGGCTGATTCGTATGTTGTTGTTGTTGTTGTTGTTCTTTTTTTACTTTTTCTTTTTCTTCTTGTTCTTGTTGTTCTTGTTGTTCTTGTTGCTGCTGTAAATCATTAACTAAATTTGAATAATATTGAGCGAACAGCCCAGCATTCTTTTCATCGGTTATAAGCATTTTCCTTTACTTTTTTTTTTTTTTTTAAATTTGATTTTTCTGTTTTTCGTTTCGTTTCACTTTTCCCTCGTTACTTTTTGCGTTTCTTCTTTTCCTTGTGATTCAAACAATTTTTTTTCCTTTTTTTTTTTTTTTATATTACATAATAACTTTTTAGGTGGAACAAAAAAAAGATGAAAAACGAAAATGAAAAAATTTTACACAAGAAACTATGTGGCCGTAATTGATGATGTGAACAGAACTGTGACACAGCCATGTACAATTATATGGAGACATTCATCCTTAGCCATATTTTGTTAGTGGGAGACAATCATGTATATCGTGCTTTTCTTTCTATGTCTCTATTTATAACTTGTATAAGTCTAATGAATGCAGTATTTGCACAAAATGAGCCTGCGTATGCTTTAACCTCAAAAAGAAATCATATCATTAAGCAAAAAAGCACATATCTCAATTATTCATTTAGCATTCAAATGTATGCAGTGCACATTATATGTAGGCGATCTTTACAATTTATATTTTAAATTTATTTTTGTTAAATATTTTCATCATGCAACACAATAAAAAATTCGATATGTTCAGTTCATTTGATTTATATGTTTCCTTTTTTTATTTTAAATTTAAGTGAATATTTTTGCAAAACATCATCGTCATCTTTATTCTTATTAATTATAATTATCTCATATTAATGTTCATTATTTAATTATAAATTATTTCTTTCGTTGATCGATCATTTCATTTCATTTGATTTATTGATTTGATTTTGCTCTCTAAGAATGGCATGCTTTAAAATGTTTCAAATACTTTTGATTCAAATTTTAAATTTCTAATTTTAAACTATTTCAGCAAAGATAGGGCAGGACACTAGAGAAAGAGAGAGAGAGAGAGGGGGAGAGAGAGAGAGAGGTACACAGAAATAATGGACGATCAATAGATCGCTTTTGTGTAAATGCAAAACATATTTCTAAATTATCAAGGCCGGATTTATTGGGTATTTTTGATAGCACATTTTTTTAAACAGACACTTGCACAGTGATTTGCTTCAGTTGAAAATGCTTTAAGGATTTTTTAAAATCCTGCTATTAAGATGCTTTTACATGTAAAAAAGAAAAAAAAAATACCTCTGAAATGCTTTTCTCTAAGCAACATCTTTAGAAGTATAAAAAATTTTTGTCTTGTGTTCTCAGTGTATAAAAACAAGTACAACAACAAAAAAGTAATGTCACGGAATGTTATAAGGATAACAAATATCGCCATATAAAATTTGCCAAAATTTTTCTATTTAGGCAAATTCTCATTCAAACAATTTTAAAGTCTATGTATAAGTGTAAAAGTTCAAAACTGGGATGAACCAAATAGATAAGTATAAAGTATAAAGCTCCCAGAATCATATGAATCTAAATTGAACAACTTAGTTAGATGGTTAAGATTCATTCTTTAAGGAATATTCTACTATTTTCATATAAATTTTTAATGTTTAGCGAAAATTGTCAAGTAAAAAATTTTAATTTTAATTGTAATTTTTTTTTTCAACAAAATTGTACAAAGATCTAATGTTAAATTTTTTAATTATGTACCCTTAGTCACTCATTTGTTCATTCAAATTCAATCAAAACTACTCACTCACTTACAGAATTATTATTAAATAAAAAAAAGGAAAAAACTAGAAAAAAATGTAAATGGCAACATTTTGCGGCTAAAGGTAAATTTTGAATATTTGAAGTTTAAAATGTTTCCTAATAAATGGACGGCAAGTAGAATTATTTTTAGAAAAAATCCATTAACTTTCAGTTTGAAATCTCTCATTAAAGGTACACGATTTATTTAATGACTTGAAATTTTGAATGTACGCTGGCCAATGGCCTAAGCGTACATTCACTAAAAATTTTTGCACTTTTTCATGCCAATATCATGGGTAATGGATAAAAATGTCCACGACAGTCTACAAACGCCCACGTACGCCCACGAAAGCCCACCAATGCCCACCAATGCCCACCAATGCCCACCAACGTCTTCAAAAGTCCACAAATCCCATCGAAAGAAAATATTTTTATTCGCAAGTGATATGATTAAGAAAAAATGGGTACAAATTTATTGAAGGCGCTGCCTTTAACCGATTTTTCCAATTTCTACCTAAGAAAAAAAAAATCGCATAACATTTCTATCATAATCGTCCATTTGGATATGATTAAGTTACTTTACACTTTAATATTGGACTGAATGATTGTGAATGTATATGAAAAATTTAATTTAATTTTTCATATCTTGTATGTGTGGTATATCCTTTGTGAAATGAATTGAATATACTTTCGTAATATGGATGGTTAATATAAAAAAAAATTACTTTAACAATTCTCACAATTAACTGACTTTTTTTTGTATTTTGCATTTGATTTTCTTTGATTTTATTGCTGCTGCTATTATTGTTATTGTTATTGCTATTATTGTTGTTATTTTACATGAATACATATAAACATTAATATTTATATATGAGTAACGTAAACACATCCCTCAACAACAATTAATGTACAGATTTATTTATATGTGCTATGGGTGTAATTATGCCAACTAACCGACTCTTTTTGTTTTCTATTATTCGTACACACATAAATATACAAAAAAAAAAAAAAAAAAAAAAAACAAAAAACAAAAAAAAAACAAACCAACATGTCTGTTTGTATGTATTATACAACAACAACAAACAAAAAATAAAAATAGAAGAAAAAAAATTGAGAGAGAGAGAGAGAGAGAAAGAACTAAAAAATTGCAAATATCAAAACAAAAACAATAACAACAACAAAAGAAAAGCAGAAACTGAAAAATTCAAAAGCAAAAAAAAAAAAAAAATAAGAAAGAAAAGAAAAGAAAAAAAAAAACTAAACCAAACATTAAACTTACAATTAAGCTCAGTATGATCTCTTTATTCAACGAGTCAAGTGCAATAATTTTGTGCTTTAACCAAAGTTAATTATCTAAACAACAAAAATAAAACAAAAAAAAAAACAAACAAATAGACGTTGCATTAAATCGTTGCATTGATCATAGCTAACTTATAAATACCCTATAACAGTTCATCTCAATTAATTCAAAGAAGACTCTAAGCAACAAAGTGAATAGTACGCTTTTTTTTTGTTGTCATGTCAGAAAATATTTACAGAATTTGTGAAATGTTGGGACTGTTGATGGTAGAGAATGGATTGAAGAAGTGAACCAAAATATGTGACATAATAATTTTAGATAGATAAATATTTATTATTACACTGTTTGGCCATTACGAAATTGTGACTAGAATTTGGCATGGTTTTCCTTATATTTTCTTAAAATTTAATTCTCCCGAAACTCTGATAATTCTTTTATCTTTTTTGATCTTCTATCTCTACCGATTCCTTTATATGCTTTGAATAGCTTTGGTTTTTGTTTTTTTTTTTTTTTTTTTTTCTTTTTTTAAACATAGCGCGCACCTTTCAAATTTCATGAAAATATCTCAACATTTCTTTCAATTATAACTTCAACTTAATGTTAATCAAATTGTCTTTGGATGCTTGTTAAATGATAGTAGGACAGACAGACGGACAAATAGATAGATAGACAGATCTATACAGGCAGATAGGAATAAATTGATTTATTCATAAACTTCTAGCAAAAAATTATGTGGAGCTTCAAATTATCAAAAAAAAAAAAATAAAATAAAATAAAATAAAATGAGAATAAAATTGATTTATTTTTTATATATATTAATTATACAATAATTAAAATTAATTAAATTAAAAAAAGGAAAATTATAATAACAGTAACAGTAACAATAACACAGTAACAGTAACAGTAACAATAACATGAACGTTTTAATAATAATCATGTAAATGTTGTAAACATTTACATAAAGTAATTTTGTGCGTGCATGTGTGCGTACATGTTTGTGTGTGTGTGTGTGTGTGTGTGTGTAGAGAGAGAGTGTGTATGCGATTTATAATATATATAAATAAATTTTTTTATATAAAGAATCATTTATTCATTATTATGTTATAGCGAATGAAAAATAATCATCGCCTAAAAATCGACTATTAAATACCCTACAGACGCAACATCATTTAATTCTAATAAATGATTAAAAATGCCAATTTTTGGAAACGAATCGATTCAAATTTTTTTTTATTTAGTCTAATTTTCATTGTAATATATTTCAAGTTTTGTAAGTAAAAGTTTTGTATATAAATCATCATTTTCTCTTATAAAAACTTTCATGATTGATTTAAAACTTGTGAGAAAATTATATTTGGCCGTTGCTAAATCTTGTATGCTCATCATCACCCAGATACTGACATTTTTTTTTGTAAATATTGTAAAATAACTGCCGTATACTATAAATTTTTGTTTAAAAAAAATCGAGAAAGTCTTAGTTTACGTTGCACTGTGGGTGTGTCCTTTGACCGACTCATCTCATTTTCAGTCTCAAATAATTTAAATGAACTTTCAATATTTCTGTCAAATTTGGATTTTTTTGCGATTTGGAGCATGCTTACCTTACATGGACGGACGTACAGACATATCAAATACAATTAAAAATTTGATGCTGATCAAGAATATACACATATTTTATGGGGTTTCTGCCGACACTTTTTTTTGGCATTACAAACGTAATGATAAAGTGCGTATATTCTTAACCTCTGGGTGGTGCGCAATTTTCCGCCCATTATTATATACATTGAATTTAAATTAAACTAGTGCAGGGTGTAACAACCAGAAATAGTTGAGATAAACCCATCTTTTATTATTATTTCGATAACTTCAGAATCATTTTGTGATTCTATTTAAGTCTTAAGTTCATCCGTCCATACGTCCATTCGTCTGCTTGTTGTCTGTCTACATTTTGAAGCTATTTAAATAAAATTTGATATGTGAGCATAAAAGCATATCTTAGATCAAAAATGCCCGGTACTAATTATGGATAAGGTTTGTCAATTATTACGACCACGCTCCATAAAATCACTTATTTTGCAATGAATTTTTATATAGAAAATTTAACAATTCTAAATATGCCTCTATAAAAATACGATGTTGGGTATTTAATAGTCGACTCGGACTGACTACATACATATATATATTTTTTTGTCTTAAAGATAATGTTGATGATGTTATGTTAATGCCATCACTGAAGAATCTATGAACTTGTGGGTGTTACGTTTTTTTTTTCTCATTTTTTTTCTTTTGTTTAATTTTGTACGATTACAAATTAGTTGATGATAGCAAGATCATGAAGAAGACTTTTGTCAATTAATAAATTAATCAATTACTGATTATTAATGTCTTCTTAACAAGTATCTTCTACATCCTGGAAGCTATAAAATAATTATAATTATTATATTATATGGAATTTAATAATTTTATTAATTCATATTAAACTATAAAATAATACAACAATGGGAATGGCATAGAAATAGTGGAATATATTTCATTATAAAATGAAATATATGGACAGACATCAGTTAAGCATATGGATAAATGAACGGTTGGATGGGACAGATTTAAAACGAATTAGCAAGTTAGTCTAAGTTGATTGGTATAATAAAAGATGAGCCTATCTAAATATTTTGTGGGTGTTACAAATAACTGCATAAACATATAATATCTTGAAGTGGAGGTGTGGCATCATATAAAGAGCATCATATGGAAAATATAAATAATTTAGAAAATATGTATGCAAAAATTTATGGATAAAATTTTCAACAGCATTGTTGCCGATTTTTCAGTGTCTTTTCTACTTTTTTGTAAAATGAATTTGTATAGAAATTTTTCACGAAAATATACATAATTTTGTAATTTTCGCATCATTAATTATTTTATGCCATCATGACATTGCTAATGGAGAGCTTAATTTGTATATTGAAATTTGCCAACAATGAAATTCTTTTCGGGCCTATTATGGAAATATTGGGTATGTGTGTGTGTTTTCATTTCTTAATCTAGATTTCGACTAGACTGTGCCCATTTTGTTTAAATCCTCAAGGCAAATATCCAAATTGGGCTAATTATTTTGTATTGTGCGTATTATTCGCATTGTTCGCTTTTTATGGGAAAATATTCCATATAGGATATTTAAGAAATGTGTCGCCATGGGGCATAATTTTAATACCCTTTCTCATATACATTTGTAAATCTTGCATGTATCGCTTTCAAACTTGTAGCTCTACGCCCTCTTTTTTTTTTTGTCTAACTATCACCCTAATTCGAAGTAATTACATGAACACGCTCACATATGTTATTTTTTTTTTAATTACTCTTCGCATAAATAATTAGAAGGCAAAGAACAAAAACGAAACAAAAAACCCAAAAATAAAAGTTGGGAAAATGGTCGATGCAGCGGTAAAGGGTGGCAGGGTGGGTAGAGAAACAAGAAGTTAACGTGCCAAAGGTGCATATAAATAAATATTTTCATATAAACATATACAAACACATACAAACACATGTAATATAAATATATGTAAAGAAAGAAAGAAAGAGATGGCAGAAAGGAAAAAAAAAACTAAACAAGTTGAACTTCTCAGTTATGGTTCAGTGGTTTAGAACGATCAATTGTGCGGCAATGGAATGCACCCTGGAACTCTAAGAAAATTCATATTATGCATAAGAAATAACCAAAAAAAAAAAAAAAAAAGAAAAAACAGCAACAAAAAAAAAAGAGGAAGAAAATGCAGCAAAAAGTGCAAACAAAAGTATAACAAAAAATATATATTAGAAGAAGAAGCAGAAGAAGAAGAAGAAGAAGAAGAAGAAGAAGAAGAGGAGGAACAATCAACAACAACAATAAAAAGAGATAATAATAACGTTAGATATAAGAACGATAATAATTGTAACAATATTTATTATGGACATTTCCCTTAACTAAACAAAATAACAAGAGAAAAACAATAAACAAAAAAAACAGCAGCAGCAGCAGCAGCAACAACAACAACAGCAACAACAATAGCAACAACAATAGCAACAACAATAGCAACAACAAAAATCAACAAACAAATTAACTAAGTGCTTACAACGTTGTGAGAGAATTTGGCAAAAGGAAATTCAGAAAAAAAACCAAAAAAAAAAAAAAATGAAAAAGGGAGGAAGAAATGAATTGAAAAACTTGTACCGTCCAAAGCCATTAAAGTTGAAAAAGTGTATTTTTATATATGCATGAAGATGTAAACACAAACACGAACACATGTTACACACACACACACACAACACACACACACATACATACATTCCAATTAGTAAATACACAATGGAAAACTTTTTTTCTGGAAATGTGAAACAAATGACAGAAACAACAAAATAAACAGAAAATTTCAAAAATGAAATTATAACACAAAAACCAAAAGGGAAAAAAATAAGTGAAAAATGAAGGAAATTGTAGAAGTAATAAACAAAATAAACCCAAAATGTAATAATATTAAAAAATCATCATAGCAATAAAATCAAGAACATGAGAGCAGAATGACTGACAGTAGCAACATTTTTCGGAGGTTTTTTTTTAGTTTTTTTTTTTTTTTTTTTAGTTTAGTTTATTTGCTTGTATTTTGCTGTACGATTGTTAAGTGAACTGAATTTATTACAATAATAATAACAATAATAATAATAAGTCAGTAAAGATAACGGATAAAGTGTATTACACGGATAAAGTGCGTTAATTATTCTGATATGGATACAAGAAGTGTTACCAGTGATAAAATGTGTCAAGCGCATGGCGCATTCACCAAACAAAAATCCACTTCTATGGTAAGTAAAAATATGCCTTACAATATTTAAATTAATCTCAATTAATATACATTTCATAATTTAGGAGGCACTAGTGACTTGAGACATTGATAAAAAAAAAAAAAAACTCATTTGCAAAATAATTGATTCTTTTTTGAAACGATTTAACAACGCTATCTGCTCCATTCAAGGAGCTATTTTAGATATTTTAATAAAATTTAATGAAATATAATTCAGATGTTTTAGACAAATTTTAACTGACATTAGCCATTTAATGTGCACACTTTAAAATATATAAACAAAATGTTAGTTATCTAAAAATAATTTAAAAAAATCAAATTTCAATCCGTTTCTCAAATATTTCGATACGTCTCGCTGTTACAAATGAAAAAAATTCTAAAACTTTTTCTATTAAAACTTTTTGAATTTTTAATTTTCAACGGTGCTGTAACAAGCATGATTGAAAATTTGCCAATCAACCATTTAGGTGGATACATAAGTCGTTTGGCAAAACCAAGAAATTTATATCGATTTAAAATTTTATGCTAATTAACAATATTTTTATATAAATAAATGTAGTAAATGGATCGAACATTGCTTTTTAAATGTTGTAAAAGTGTTGACAAAATGAACCTAAATTAAACGCTTAATTAAAAATCTTTTGTCACCACTTTAAAACTAAATTGCTTAGCTAAAATGTCATGATACTTTTTTTTTTTTTTTTTTGATACATTGGAATAATAGAAAATGTAGATAAATAATTGCAAATCATGGCACTGCTCCCCAAAGTTAAAGTTTTTCGTTCTTCTTTTCCTTCTTTCTTCTTTCTATTTTTTATAATGTTGCAAGTGTCTTAATGTATTGAATATATCATCAATTTTAAGTAGTAGATTATAAAAAATGAAAGGAGTAAATAAATTGATCTTGAGCGCTTTAGCATTAATCATTGTAGACGATTATAATACAACACAATTATTTTGTCTAATAATTAAAGTGCTCTCCAAAAAGAGAATTATCTCTTTAAATAATATTATAAATTATATGTGTTACATACGATATGGAATGTTGTTGTTGTAATTATTTACATTCTTTTTGAAATATTGGATTTCTATTGAAATGTACGTGACTTTCAAATCAGCTGTTAAAGCTTTTTTTATATTCGTCACTCAGCTTTTGTTAGCATTCATAGTGCATCAAAATTTTTGCAATAGCAAATAAGATGCATCGAAATTTTGAAAATAATTTACTCAATTTTGCTCATCTGTCTGTTTTTAATATCGTTTTTAATATACCTATTGATTTGTAATTTTCGGTTTTTGTGAAAATAATTTGAAGATGCATCTTGTATGGGCCATCCAAAAGCCACTAACTCTAAATCTATATATGATTGCTTAGTAGTAATAACTTTCGAAAGATTCGTATTTAAAGTTTACTAGGCCTTGATTAAGCCGCCGCTTTCAAGGTTTTAAAAAACTTCCAGTATTGAGCAAATCTTTGTTAATTTTTGATGTTGAATATGAAGCACAAAAAAGCTACTTATAAATCTCGATAATCTTAAGCTCTCATATCAAACCGGTATTTCAACCATTTCAAACAGAAATGCTACCAGAAAGCTGACACTATCTAAATTTGTATTTATAATATTTAAGGTTAATTGAAATCGAAAACTTCTAGTTAAAATATTGAACGTTTCCTTGTTCTTACAAGACCATACAGAATATAATATATATCGGATCTGTTTAAGGCTTGAAACTCCGAATCTTTCTGATTTTTCGATAACAGCTAAACGAATTTACTTTGCAGCCAAAAACATGCATTTACAGTTTTGCCATTCTGAATATAGAAATGTTCTATACGGAGATTGGATTTATATTGAATGATAAATAATAGAAATAAGAAAAATAGTTAAGGTAACTACATCCAACGTTCAAATATTTCAAATAGATGGGCGAATAATTTAGAATTTAATTGAAGTCAATATAATTAGCCATAAATTTCTGGCTTATTAAGCAAGTAAATCACAAAGTCCAATTGAAAAACAGCTTTTGAGAGATATTGATTAAATTGAGGGATTGCGTGATTGATTGAAAAACAGCTTTTCAGAGAGATTGATATATTTATATATATGAATAAAGAGGTAGACAGTAAGAGAGAGTGAGAATGATAAAGGGAAAAAAACAAAGAGATAATGAAAGACAACAAAATGCAAAAGAATTATCTTTGCATTGTTTGTTTATTCATTTATTTATTAAAAGATATTTTATTGCATTAAGATTTATATTAAACATTGTAAACATTGTGAATATATAAACGATAATTATTGTAGAAAATTTTATAAGTAAAAAGTAACTTGGAATTTATTAAAAATTTTCAAGTTCATCAAAAAAAGAAAAAAGCTAAAAAAGCTAAAAAAGCAGAAAGAGCAAAAATAGTAACTCAAAGTCAGAGAGAGAAAAAGATTTAAAGTCAATAAATGTACGAGTCTGAGATAGAGTGATTGAAAGGAACAGAAAATGGGAGAGATAGGAAGAGGATAAATGAAAAAATTTTCCATATCAAAATACATTCAAGATATTTTGCAGTGTTCCCTTTCGTTTTTTTTTTCTTTTATTAGTTGTTTTCTCTCCGTTCTCTTTAATTGCATTTATATCAAACTATCATTTTACATTATGTCTGTGAATTTAATCAACATACAACCGGTAGAACGGTAATTATTATTATTGTAGCAAGTTAGAAAGAATTAAAACAATAATAATAATAAAGAGAAAAAGAAAAGAAAACAAAACGCAAACTAAAGCAAAAACAAAAACAAAATTTCATTAAACTATAATTTCGTAGAATGGATATCATTATAAAATCATTTGTACTCTGTGTGCAATCGATGGCAGCACGATCATCAATTTATAAGGGAATAAAATTTTCACAATTCAATAGAGCAGCAACATCGTCGAAAAGTTATTCGCATAATTCTTATTGTACAAAAGTGAATAATATGTTACCAAGTATTCCCATAACAAAGGATTTCTTCTTCCGTCAGGTACTTGAATTTTTTATTCTTATTATTTAGATTAATAGCATTTGAATTGTAGAGTTCATTACGCCTTATGAATTACATGTAAATTGAAGGTAAAGTAAGGCCGCCTTACTTTCTGCCTTCTCGATCTGCAATCGAAATAAATGCCATCCGGAGATTGGAGATATATTCATTTAGTCATTATGTTTGTAACGATGAAAAGGTATCATGAAAATCAGATATCAAATTTTCGAAAGATTTAGACATATCTCTCCATCTGTCTGATTGCAAAAATAGAAGGACGCGTCCACAGTGCCACGTAAGCTAAGGACACCTTGCGTTTCGTTGTTGTTTTTGTTTTTTTTGAACATAACTTGATAACTGAAGCAGATGGCAATGATCTGTTTGTATCATAAATTAAATAGGCTTTGCATAATGATTAGCCAAGGTTTGGGCCCAGCCAAAATAGAAATTTTCGTACTTATTGAAATTTGTCTAAGTTCTTTTTGCTTAGTTCTCTTTATTTTTGTCAACCCGAGATTTAATTTTGTGTTCTTTCTTTTCTTGCTTGTTTTATTTGTTTCAATTTCCAATGAAAATATTAAACTAGTTATTTGATGGAGAAAGTAGTACATATACATATTTATTAGGTGATTTAGAAAGTACCGAAGCAGTCATTATTGACCCTGTATTAGAGCAAGTTAAACGTGATTGTGAACTTATTCATCAATTGGGTTTTAAACTTAAATATGCGATAAATACTCATATGCATGCTGATCATATAACTGGCAGCGGTTGGTTAAAACAACTATTCCCCGATTGTAAATCGATTATATCACAAGCGAGTGGAGCTAAAGCTGATCAATTAATTGCTGAAGGTGACAAAATACAATTTGGCCGTCATATAATACACGTTTTGGCCACACCGGGCCATACAAATGGTTGTTTAAGTTATGTCATCAATGAACAAGGTTGTGTTTTTACTGGTGATGCTCTGCTAATACGTGGTTGTGGTCGTACCGATTTTCAAGAGGGCAATCCACAAACATTATATAAAAGTGTACATGAGAAAATTTTCACATTACCCGATAATTATCGCATTTATCCGGCACATGATTATAAAGGTCAATTAGAAAGTACAGTATGGGAAGAGAAAACATTTAATCCACGTTTAACAAAAACCTTGCAAGAATTTATTCATATTATGAATAATTTAAATTTATCGTATCCTAAAAAAATTGATAAATCATTGCCAGCAAATCGAGAGTGCGGTGTCTATAATATACCAAAGAATGTTTAAATTGATTACTCTTCATTTCAATTTCATTCATAATAAAGTAACATAATTTTTACATAAATATTTATGTAATTTAATAAATATTTTCATTTGTATGATCTTTATATGAAATTTATAAAAGTATGGCATACTTAATTAATAAAGTTTATGATAAATAAAAAAAAAGATTAATTTTCTTGGACACGTTGGATTTCACTAAATTGGTTTGCAATAATATATTATAATAAGATGTGATAATTTTGGTCATAAACGATAATTTGCCTAGACGGTTGAGAACAATTTTGAAATATAATATTCTAGTTTTTTGATACAAATGTCATAAGATTAATTTGGTTTGTTTGAAATTTTTGAATGAAGTGTAGCGTTTATTTAATTTGTGCCACTTTATCTCAAAAGTTATGTTGAGTAAATATTTCGAAATAGGCGTTTGTTTTGATGGAGTTGCCAAAACTTTCAGTCACCTAGCGCTCTTCTCCTCACATAAAACTAAACAGTAGTTTTAGGGAGAGGGCCGTCGGAAATTGGTGGAGGTTTTAATAGAAATTAAGGCTTTTAACACTTTCCTCTTAATTAAAAAGAGAAAAACAAGCCTGGGGCACATCCGTATACCGATAATCAAGTATACATTTTATTGATCATTTCCGATGTGGGCAACTGGAATGTTTTGCATTAGTCAAGAAATCACTTCACTTACGAAATTTGCCATGTTGTGATGATGCTGTCAATGGTTTTAGTGCTTTAAAGGCTTTTCAAAAATTTGCATCAGTAGTAGTAAATATTTATAAATTTCTCATTTATGTCTTCTCTAACTCGATTATCATGCAAGAATAATTTAAGACGGGGATTTCTTTGATACATTTCGGACAAGCTTGTTAAAAGAAAAGCGACATGAGTAAGATGAAAAATGTTTCTATGGATAACATATTCAAAATGCGGACAGACATAGTTTCGAATACAATTAATTATAACTTTCTGAATATTAAGTTATAATTTATTATAATATTTAAATGATTTCTATATTCGATATTTCTTTTAGACTACATTACATTGGAAAAATCTAAATTCTCCATCAAACTGTATTCATCAGCAACATAATAATAATAAATCGAAAAATACAAGCTCTGCCACCACCAACAATAACAACAACAGCAACATTAATCCTGCTAACCAATATAGTCTAAAGTCCAATGAAATGAATGATTTGGATATAAATTTTGCACGTTGTACGACGGCAACGAATAGACGACGTAAAAATAACGGTAATTTTGGTGGAAGTGGAAATGGAAATGGAAGCAGTATTGGATATGGTACATCATCATCATTACATAACGTACCCAAAACACGCTCCCATCGCCAAAGTCTTACCAACAGTCATACCGATTGGTTTAAGCAATCTTTCGATGATTCAACGAGACAACACGCCGTAGACAGATTAACGAAATTGAAAAATGAAATTGAACGAAAAAGTATTAAAATACGTAATTTAAAAAGTGTCTTGGACCAATTACACATAACAGAGTAAGAAGATTTTTATCTCTTTTATATC
Organism: Melophagus ovinus; assembly: GCA_023089585.1. Taxonomy (NCBI): domain Eukaryota; kingdom Metazoa; phylum Arthropoda; class Insecta; order Diptera; family Hippoboscidae; genus Melophagus; species Melophagus ovinus. The sequence goes on along the minus strand of JAKKIB010000176.1, from coordinate 7,866,527 downwards.
TATGCACCATTTATTGTAGAAAGCATTATAAATTTGACCGAATGTATGTAACAATCAGAAGCCGTTAAGATAGACTCATCTTTTATTACATTGAACGTCTTTTGATTTTAATTTAAGCATGTCTGATTGTCTTTTTGCCCTTTTGTCTGTTGTCTGTCCATGTAAATTTATTCTCAAAATAGACAAATAGAAATAGATGCAGACAAATGATATTGAAATTGCTCATATATTTTTAAAATTATATTTAATGTTTATCATCGTATTTTGCATAATTAATAAATATATCCAACTGAAACTGAACATATTTTTATTTTTATAATATTTTATTTGTTCTATTGTTTTTTTTTTTTTAATTTACAGTAACATCGATTTAAGAATACGTCAAGCTGAATTGGAATACGCAATAAGTCGTGAAGAATTACAATTAATGTCACTAGCTGAGGAAATGCGATCGTTGAAAATATCATTAGAGAAATATTCTAATGATATACAAAATCTTTATAAGTGAAAATTTCGTTCCGATTTAATAAAATTAACATTTTTATAAATATATTATTTTTTAAACATTTGACTTGTGACATAGAATATAAGAAATTTATCCAGTAATAGGAAAAAGATCTCATTATTTTCGTACAGAATCATTTTTTGAAATGATTTTAGCATTTCTGTTTAGAATCTGTCAATGAATTGTTGAGGCTTTTTTTGACCTAATACAAAGATCAGGTTGGAAAGCAATTGAAATTGAACTAAGTTGGACTATTTTTACGAGCATTATCCAAATAATGCCTTACTTATCCGAAAAATTTTCATTTGGGAAAAATCCTTTAAGTTTCAATACTCTTCAAGGCTCATCAGGGCAAAATATTAAATGGGTAAATTGTGTACATTTTTCAAATATCGCTTATCGTACAATTTTTGAACTTTTACTTTAGTTTCTTGAGTGGCTAATTAAATTAGCAAAATATTGTAGAGTATTTTAATTATTATATCTTGACCGAGTATAAAATACTTATTATTTCTTCTTTTAAATATATTTCTATATATTTTAATAGCAATTTATGTTCTGGTGCGGATTTCACTTTACATGCCATAGAAGTGAAAAGTGGTCATTGGTCATTACAGGAAATGCCCGAAGGATCGGGCATATTCTTAATTGAATGGTGTTTAGATAACGAATGTAATGGTTTACGTATTGGTGATCGATTATTAGAATTAAATGGACAATTAGTGAATAGTAAGAGTAAAGGGGAATTGAAACAGATTACGAATACCAATAATAATACTAATAATAATATGGATAAATATCGTATGGTTGTTATTAGAAAGCATCAGCAACAAAAGCAGCAACAACAACAGCAACAACAGCATCAGCAACAACAGCAGCAGCAACAACAGCAGCAGCAACAACAATGGCAGCAATCTTATGAATATAAAAGTCAACCAGAATGCGCTAAAGAGAAAGAGAATAATTTATTATTACAACATCGTATTACTTATTTAGAAGAGCAAGTGAAAGAATTGCAAGCATATAAACATCAACAGAATTCGATGCATGAGATGCATAAGGAGAAGCATAAACAATTTGGGCATATTACAAGTATAAGTATATCATCATCACCAGCGCCTGTGGCAACGCCAACATTGACACCAACGGCGACACCAACAGCAACACCGCCAGCATCAATATCAACATCAATATCGCCGCCATCACCATCATTATCACCATCACCATCACCATCATCATCACAACGACAACGACAACGACAACGACAACGAACATCAGAATTTCAATTATCAAGAACAGCAAATGGCCGGCCATTAATATATCAAAGAGGTAATTATATAACAACTTTAATTGGTGGCAAACCTATTGAATTAATGGGTGCTGATGTTAATGATAATGATGATATTAAATCTTCCATTGATGTTAATGAACGTGTCACAAGTGAACGCTCTTATCCATTATTAAGTAAAAGTAAATCGACCAGTCATATCACGAAAACTCTTATACAAGGATATGGTGCTGAAAAACTTTCTCATAATTCAAATAATTCAAGTAACTCAAATAATTCAAATAATATTAATTATAATAATATTAATGCTAATAATATCAATGATAATATTGATAATATAATAATGTCAATGAAATCGAAACAAATCTCTGCCAATAATTTCAATATAAATTTCACAAATAGTGAAAATAATCTACGTAGATTAAATCAAAATAATTCAATACAATTACAAAATAATGATGAGCTCTTCGAACGGAAGGAAATGCAAAAGAAAATTGTGAAAAAATTGTATACATTTGAAGATCAAAAGGAATACACAAATGACAAGTAAGCAAGATGTACTTTTTTTATTTTTCTTTGAATAACTACGATATAGAAATTAATAGCGGACATTTTATCTCCAACTTATGATTTTTTATCTCTGATCTGTGATCTCTAATATCTATTTAAATATTATTGTTATTTATAAGTGGCCTATAATTTTTAAAGATATTTTTCAGTACTTTGTTTCAAAGATGAATGAAATTTGAAATATTCAAATTGGGCCATATTTACGAAACCATTTCATGCAACATCTTATCTTTAGAAGAAATTTTAAATTTTATTCTGATATTGAACATATTTAATAGAAATCGTTTTAAGGTATTATTTTGAAATAATATAAATTTGAAATGATATCCATAACTGCTTGTATAGCAGACTTTACCGTTCTTGTTTATCCATTATTAACTTTTAATTCATTCACATTTATCCAATAACCTTGGTCCTTCGCTATGATCGCTGCCTTCACTTCTTTTATTATCTTCTTTCTTTTGCTTTTTTATTTTTCTTTTAGAAAAGTGACCATTGACTTTAATCGGAAACCAAGTCCACAAAATTCCATTGACAATGATAATATGATGGCAACAACAGCAACAATAAATACGCTTAGTCATTGTTATATGAATAAAGTGAAAAAATATTTAAGCCCCGATAATAATAATGGAACCGATACCGATACAACATTCATTAATATGAGACCAAAGCCGCCCAAAAAGCCATTACGTTTATCATTATCATTACAAAGAAGTCAAAATTTATCTGCAGATTATCTACATAATAATCTAAATACAGATGCGGAATGTAATAGGGCATTGAAAAGAGCACATTTAACTCAAAAAAATTCATAAATTCATAGATTGATAGATTCATGTACAATGAATCCAATCAAACTCTTTTATAGTGCAAATTTTTTAAAAAATACAAAACGTTAATATTTTTTGTGTTTTTATCCTCTAACTCACAAATAATCTTCACATAAGATGTCGGAAATTTTTATTGCCTCATCGAAGAATAACGGAAAATGTAGCCGATATGTAATTATTTTTTAATTTTTGTCTTTATTTTAATTTAGTATGATAAATTAATTGTTATATAAACATTTATCAAGTGCATTCTTTCGAATCGAAAAAAATGCCAGAAAAAGCAAAAAATGAAAAACAGGGAACAGAAAAAAAGGCATAAATAGTGTACGGGGCAATATGAACTTACTGAGCATTAGATCTATTATCATTTCAGGTATATATCAGGAAATTTTCTTAAATAGTACACAAGCAATAAAATCCATTCCAATTTTTTCTCTAAAATTGTTTTTAAATTAATAACAAATTGTCATTTCGTTTTATTTATATTGATTTATTGATAGTGGACAATATTGGAAAACGATTACAGGTAAAATGTATTTAAAAAAGAATTGATATTCGAAAGTTTTGCAAATGGATGAAGATTCAGTTCAATTAAAGCGAAAAGCTATCAAATAGAAACTTCGTATCGAATTACACTTGAAATTTTTTCAACAAAAGAAAAAGTTCTTTGGGGAAACACAATGAAAGGTTTCAATATTTCGCTTGCCATGAAAAGAATTCATTTAGCTTAATAATAAAGCTCTTCCAAAAAGAGAAATCCGCCCTAATGTAACACAAATTACAATTATACTCAAGCGATTCTGTTGCATAATTTATTTAACCTATTTAATAATTTTAATAAATTTCCAAATTAGAAAATCAAATTAGAAGCATTCGAGAAGACTTGAGAGTTGTATTCTGATGGTACTGCGTCGACTAGTCAAAAGTTTCATTTTACTAAAATGTATTTGGCTACGTATGAAGAAAGTATCAGAGGTTTTATATAAACATTCTGAGTTGGCAACGAATTCTATATCGATTTAATTTATTCGATCTGTCTATTTGCCATCATTTAATCGAAAGTTCATATCGTTTTCACTTTATAACAGAAGTATTGAAAGTTCATTGATACTAATTTGCATTGAAAAGTTCTTGACGATTGTGTAGCCTTCTAAATTGACTTTCCGTCTTTTACTTTTTACAGACATCTTTTACCCAGCTTTACATAAAATGTAGACAAAAGATGGACGCCATAGATTTTCTGTATTCTAAATTATATGAAAAATTTCGAAGGCAAATGCAAGTTTAACCCAAAGAAGTTAATTTTTAAAAATTCTTACGAAATATATATTAAATGAACATGTATATAAAAAATATTACAAATATATTTATGTAGCCTATCAAAGAATTGAAAATTTAGATAGTTAACAAAATATAAAATCTGTACAATCGACTCCATTGTTAATTGATGTTAATTGATTAATTATAGAAAACCAATAATTTGCAATTGCTGACTTTTATGAAATTGGTATTATTGGTAGGCCCAATATCTTTGCATTAATAGTCAATTTTGGTTTGGAATCATCGAAATATTGATGGTATTATTAGGCAGCTATATACAGATCAAGATAAGAATGCTATTGATTGTTATTATCGTTGTTATAATGCCATTTCAATTGTTGGTCTTCAATATCAATGAAATATTAATAGTTTTAACGGTTAAACAATTATTATTGAAATGTTAAAGGAGTGATTATACCAAATGGAACATTTGATGATATTTTATATACCAAGCTGATCAATTAAGAGGCTGTAGACTCATTTATTTGGCTCTCCTTTTTTTTTTTTTTTAATTAAATAATAATTGCAATGGATTGTACTTGCATTGTACTTGGTCAATTGCTTAATTCGTTTTAATAATTCTTATTAATTACAATATAAATTTTGCACTTTTAATTTGAATCTTTAAACTATTACATTTGAATTCTATAATAATACTGAAAATTTTGTACAAAAATTTTTTTTGAATATTTAATAATTGATAATTGAATTGTTAATTGAATGACATATAAATCAAAGTATGTAAAGTTTTTTTTTTTATTTTTTTCTTGTTATAATTAATGTGTATTCGACAAAATTAATACGTTAAAATTTTTGTTAAATTTAAATGGAAATTTAATGTATCTTCATAAGATGTTTTTTTTCTCATTTCGTGATAAAAAAGAAGATCATCGTTTGTTGAAAAGCTTTCAATGTTGAAATCATTCTTTCGCAAACTGTTCATATTCGAGATAATTTCATTGTTGTTGTTATTATTGTTATTATTATGTGTAAACTTTTCTATGTGTATGCTTTTCTATATGCCATGTTAATACAAATAATGGGCACTTCAAATTTCAAACTTTGAACCGTCAGCTAATTTTATAAAGCGTTAAGTTAAGGTGAAAGTAATAACTAAATGAGAAATAATTGAAAGCATGATATCGGATTTAGAATATTGATCTATTAAAGTTTATTGAAATGAACGATATTATAAATTTTTGCAGATCTTTTTAACACCGTAAAGGAAGCTTATTCAAGGCATCGCCTCAGAATTGCTTTTTAATTTGATTTAAGGCTGTCGCTCCAACTGTCTTCGTGAGCGCAAGATACATATTGCAATTTTAGAGACCCACAATCGGCGCAATTTTTATAATCATGCTTTTTGTTAATCCCTTTCTCAAAAAAAAAGTGAAAACAGGACACTTTTTTATATGATTTAACGTAAATTCATTGTTAATTGAATTTTAATATGAAAATACATGTATACCAAATTTAGTTTAGATCGCTCCATTTTTGGAATTTTCTATCATATAGAGAACTTTAAAAAGAAGTTAAAAATTAAAATTTTTCCAATTTTGTTGGTTTGTAATTCTCTTATATTTTAATTACATTAAGTAAAATGATGTAGGTTATTGAAGAATCGGCTCCGGCCCGATTTCTGTAACAGGAGATTTAGTCCAAGTCATATCGTTTTTTACCCTTAAATCTTAAAGAATACGAAAGCGTTAAGCAGGAATGTGCATAAATTTTGCAATTTTTACGTAAATTAAAAACTTAATAATTTTATTTAATGTATAAGCATTTTGTTTAAATTATCATTCAAGGTCATTAATATTAAAATGTTGATATCAAAAAATAGAATGCTAAGAATGTAAACAAAAAAGTTATTTTCTGCGCGATAAGTAAAGATTTAAAAAAGCTGGAAAAAAAAGAAAAACAAGCAAAAACAAAAATTAACAATTTATTCTTTTTTTAAATTTTATAAAAAAATTAAGAAATCAATAATAAAATGTAATAAAATTGTCGAAATTTTCATATATATATTGAATGTTTTAGCTTGACAGAATCTGCCCAAAGCAAGGCAAATATCTTTATTGCATTTCTACATTCTCAAGAATTGACTTTTGACATGGGCTCTTTATTTATTCAAGATTTAAGAACTTGAAATGATCAAAATTTGCACTGAAAATTATAGGAATTTCTAATGCCAACTTAAGCAGTATCTTCCAGTATTCAATAGATATAACTCTCTATCTATCTCTGTAAACTATAAAAGTCGATATTGAGAGTTTAGGGAGTAATTATTAATACAGCGTAATAAAGAAGTCTTTTGAAGTAATAAAATTCAATCTAAATTGTTTTTTCTGTATTACAAATTAACATTCTTAAAATATCTTCTATTTACGCACAGAATACATTTCAAAAAGAAACGGATTGATTTATACGGAACAGTTTTCTATAACTTCCATGAATGACTTGTTTATCATAAAAATTATATGATAATTTCGTTTAATATTCCAGGAAATGCAGATGAATAAACTCTGTTTAGAAATTACGTTTCTTGGCAATTGTTTTTAACATTATTGAGATTTGTAGATCTTTGTAACAATCTCTTACATGCCTTTTGGCACTTTCTCAAATGATTAAATTTATTTATTTATTTTTTTTTTTGTAATTGACTTCAATTAAAAATAACGTACTTTCGTGAAACAGTATTTTTGAAGAATGGTAGCTTTTTTAAAGCATAAAATCAGATTTATTAAAAAAAAAAATTCTATAAAAAATTGTTGATCTAATAATAAATGAAATTTAAGTGTTTTATTATAAAACTTTGGTTTTATAATAAATATATAATAGATATTCCGACGGATTTCAATATATTTGTTTACATTGATTTTATTTCACAAAAATTGCATTTTCACTTTAAATGTACCACAGTTAAAAGCATTATCATACATCTGTCTGTCTCTATTATCATTATACCCTACATCAATTATTATGCAAAATAAGACTAAGTTAAAAAGTTGAGGCAGACTCAAGACTTTTTTCAATTTTAGTAATCGCTTTAATTTCATCATTCCTCATAGTGCTCTAATAAATTAAGGGAATTAATAGTCAATTGTGAATTGATAGTCAGAAGTATTGGTAAGATTACAAATTTTATTACAAATTTATTAGTTGAAAACAATTCGTAACAATTTGCATGATTTTCTTAGAAATGAAAGTTAAAATTACATTTTAAATTTTGCATAAATTATCTCTGCCTCTGTTTGAACTGTTTTAGATGTCACATAAAATTATGCAAACTTCTTGCATTCTGCAGAACAAATGGCGTAGCGTATTAAAAATATTCACTACAGATGATTAAACCTTAAACACCTTTCTCGATAATAACGTTTATATATTTATTTTGTGTTATGATATAACAAACTATTCATTAAGTTGGCGTACAGAACACGTTTTTTTCAAGCCATTACTCAGAGATTGAAGTTAGTTGACTTTATCAAAATGTTTGCTACATTTGAAAATGGAATTGGAAATGTCAAAAAAATTGCCTAAAAATGTATGTAAAGTTTGAAAATGTAACGATTTATTTTCTTTTAAGAATTCTCGCAAGAATTGACATAATGACTTCCACTAAAACATTTGGCATTTCAAAAGTTTTGGCATGCAGTTTAATAAAGAAAATGTCTTAAATCGTTTAAAGGAAGCATCCACAATTTAAATATAAAATTGAAAATATTTTGAACTTTTTTTAATTGATACTCGCAAATAATGAGTCTTTGGGCATTCAATGTAAACTCCAAATTGAATAAATCCTTTTTGTTCTTTTGGTGCAATGTGGTATCCATGAAAGCAGTTATCCAACATATTTATTTCTCCACAAATCTTATACAACTATTTAATTTTGTGATTTTGATAACTAGCTACACTTAAAAATTATATAATGACAATGTTTATACAATTTTTATATCCTATACCATTTGTAATATGTGGTATTATAAGTTTGTGCAACTATTTGTAACTTATATATTCACATACAGAAAGATTCACATTTTATTACACCGATCGACTACATTTTTTTTGGTAAATTTTTATTTTCATTTTCTGAATCGATTTATGCATCATTATATGGACAAAACTTATAATTTCAAATATATTTTAAGAAAGATTGATTTTGCCTAAAAATACGTGAGTCCAGTTTCATTCAAATCGTTTTGATTCCATATAAAAAATCTTTCAAATAATTTTCAAATTACAATTTTTGTAACTTTGCTAACTTCTCAAAATATTTATATGACTTTTTAATCATATAAATATTAGATAAAGTAAAGCGTATTTAAGAGTCGACGCCAACCGACTAAATAGTTATTACTTGTTTTTTGTTTTTTTTTGTTTTTTTTTTTTTGTTTTTTATTTATATGGAAAAAATATGTAACTTAATTATGAATTTAAAACAGATTTTTTTTTAACTTTTTTTGCCTGATTTATGACACAATTCTCCCCTTTTTTCAATATTGTTATTGTTGTTATTATCATTATTATTACACCCTACATTATTTGTGGCATAGACTATTTTCAGTTGATTTCGGATAATTTTCTGATTTGATTTAAGCATATCTGTCCATCTGTCCATTTATCTCTCTCTCTCTCTCTCTCTCTCTCTCTCTCTCTCTCTGTCTGCCTGTCTGTGTTTGTCCATTTGTTATGAACCTATAGATCACAATTTTTGAGAGCCTTTAATAAAAATTGATAAATATGTGTTCACAGATGAAACCGTTTTTTTTTTCTTGGTTAAAAATCGGACCTTTATTTTAAAATCGACCTTTTCTTTAAATATATTTCAATGAAAATTGGTATTATTGTTGTGTGTTTTGCTGTTTTTTTTTTTTTTGCCATACAAAAATATGTAACAAATTTGTTCCAAATGAGTCCAAATTTTTCTTTTAAAACCCACATCAATATAAGAAACTTAATAATTTGATAATTCCAATTTTTTTAATTTACTTTATTTGAAATTAATTCATTTTTATTTACATTAAAGTGAAGTGGTGCAGGATATTTAAAAGTCAGCCTTAACTGATTATAAGATTCTTGCTTGTTATTATTTGTTATTATTGTTATAATTGTCTCCGGTTGCGTGTATGTGTTTGATTGGGCTGTTGTTGCAATTCGAGAGCATGCGAATGTAAATAAAATCATTTCGTTAACATTCCAGTGGAATTTTGTAGCTTGAACTGTTTAAACATATTTAAAATTAATTCATTCTTATAATTAAAGTATTCACAAAATTAACAAAATTTAAAAACTAAGGTAAAAGAACCAAATAAAAAAGAAAAAGAACAAGAAGAAGAGGAAGCTGCAGAAAAGCAAAACAAATAAAAAGAGTCACAGACGGTAAGTTTTCTCTTAAATATTACAATAAAAAAAAATAAAAATAAAAATAAAAATAAAGATAAACAATAAGTAGAAGAAAAAAAATTAATTAAAATGCAAAATAATTATGAAATAAAGAAGAGATTTAGATAAATTGAATTGAAATGAACATTTATTTATATTTATAATTAAACAATAAATAAATAAAATTTCTTATATTTTGTTTTAACTTGCATTTATTGAACAAGAATTAAGAATAAAGAAAAAAAATTAAAACACCTTTAAATTGTACTCACATTAGATTTTGTTAAGAAAGTTTTAACAATAATAATGGCAACAACAAAAACAATAATAATAATAATAATAATAATAATAATAAATAATAATAATAATAATAATTAAAATAATTTAAAATAATAATAATAAAATTTGAAGAAAAAAAATTTATGTAATTATAATTATAACATATTTAATTGATTTAATTTAATTTAATTTGTTATAAATAGCATAATTGTAATTTGGTTAATGCTTTCTCTACTCAAATGTTTTAATTTTTCTCATTACAATAAATTAAATTATGCCAAATTACAATAACAAAGCAAGGGAATTAAGATGAAATATTTTAATTAATTTGTATGATTGCGTGTGTGTGTGTGTGTGTGTATGCCAAGATGATATTGAAGGTAAAATTTGTAAATAAAAAGCGAAAGCGTAAATGAAAACAAAATAACAAAATTACTATAAATCAAATTTATATTCAAATGTTTGAAGCTTAACTCTCTCTATCACACACACACACACACACACATATATATATATATATATATATATCTTTATATATATATATATCTCACACATCTTTCTTCCTTCCATTTGTGTTGATCTCTCTGAAGCTAATAAACAGCTATCATGGTCATATAAATTAGTGTAACAACTTTTTCCAATTATTATTATTATTATTAATATTATTATTGTTAGTGTTGTTGTCGTTGTAATTATTATTTTTATTATATGTAAAAAAATATGATAAAATAGTTTTCATATTAAAATAGCCAAAATCGGGAAGTGTGATTTAATGTAGTATCATGGATGTATTAATTACAATTGGTTGACAGTTGGTTGACAGTTGGTTGACAATTGATTGACAATTGTTTAATTTCAAATACAATTTTCAATAAACTGAACTGAATTGATTTAGTTTTTTTGTGATACGTCCTTTTGATATAAATAAATAATAAATAATGCTTCATTCTTAGTAAAGTAATTTTCGATTTATTTAAATAAATATTCCATATAATACGTAATTTTAAAGTGTCATATGACAAATGAAATACTATATCACGAGTGCTTACGAATAAATTTATTCATTTACTTAAATTATGGCCTGTAGGGCCACGATCTGTAGAAAAATTATTGAAATTAAAGTGATATCGTTTTTCAAAAGCGACATCTGCTTTCTACTATAGAAGATTTATTCTCATTCCAGTAAAGACCGTTTTCTATTACGTGTATTATGGATTAGCATGAGCTATTTTTGCAATATGAATTGTACAAAATTTACAGAGTATCATGAGCCAAAAATTTTAATCAGTATCAAAATTAAATTTCATGGAACTTATTAAGATCAAGAAAATTCAACAACAAATCATTTGGCCTCAGACTTAATCAATTAATCTTAAACGGAATGTATGTATGGGAATATATTTATATCTAATTATATGAATATATATATCTATAAAGCATTGTACATTCTTTGCCAAAGCTGAATTGTCGCAAAATTACGATTTACAGATTTATAACAGCAATTCTTTCGATTTCTAATTGTTAATATTAAATCAAGGAATTTTATTCATTAAATCTAGTAAATGCAACTTCAATAATCACTTAAAGCCAGTCAAGAGCAAAAAAAAAAACTTGTAGCTTCAGTCCAATAATGTTAAAAACTCCAAATTTTTAAACGTGATACCATGAAATTTATATCGTATCGTTTGCGTGCAGAATGTAAATTTTTTTCTTGTCAATTTGACTCTTGCCTTACTTTATTTTACTTTACTTTACTTTAGTTTACTTTATTTTACCTTGCTTTACTTTACTTTACTTTACTTCACTTTGTTTACTTTATTTTACTTTACTTTACTTTGCTGTACTTTATTTTACTTTACTTTACTTTGCTTTACTTTATTTTACTTCACTTAATTATTGTCTTCTTTCTTCGGAATTTCACTCTAAATAGAACTATTACTCTTTTTAAATGTTTTAGGACCAATTCAAGAAGAGATTTTACAATATTGCAATAAACAAGGAATAATGGCATCAACATCAATACCACAATTAATATTGATAATGATGTTTGCGATAGGAATTGGATTAGCCGAGGTAAATTAATCATTTCTCTATTCTAATTTATAATGGAAATATTAAAATATATATGTATGTAATATTAATGTATATATATATATATATATATATATATATATATATATATATATATATATAAAATATGTATGTATATATGTATATATCTATATAGAAGAAATCTAAAATAGAGGCAATTGCTACATTGACAGGACCGAAAGTAAATGGCAATGTGACATTTACGCAGAACGCATGCGGCGAAAATGTTCACGTTCGTGTGCTTATTTATAATTTAGAGCCGGGTAAGCATGGTTTTCACGTTCACGAAAAGGGTGATTTAAGTAATGGTTGCATCAGTATGGGTGGCCATTATAATCCTGAAAAGGTAAGACATTTTTTATATCCATACACATTCACATGGCGTAATATTTCGTTGCATTTTTTTTTTGTTTTTTTTTTTTTTTTGGTAATTTTTATTATAATTTTTATGTTAATTTTTATTGAATTTTTCTTATTTGGTTGGCAAAATTAGTTACAACATGGTGGTCCCAGTGATGAGATACGACACGTAGGGGATTTGGGTAATGTCGAGGCAAATGAGAATGGTGTTGTTGATACAACATTTACAGATCATCTAATTAGTTTAACTGGGCCACGTAGCATAATTGGCCGTGGCCTTGTTGTACACGAAATGATAGACGATTTGGGTAAAGGTAATCATTCCGATTCACGTAAAACGGGCAATGCTGGCGGCCGTGTAGCTTGCGGTGTTATCGGTGTCAAGTAATGTCCTCTTTCTTTATTTGCTTTCTCAATTTTCGTTTGGTTTTTTTTTTATAAACAATACTAAATAACAATAAAGCATTTACATAAATAAAATGATAAAAAAAAAGGAGGAAAAAATTTAAAAATTAAAAATATATAAATATAATAAATGCACGAACAAATAATGGTATGCGAGGCTTTTTCTATAACCTAAATATTCTTCCTTTATTATATTTTCATTTAAAAATGACAGATGCGTGTACAAATCTATAAATTTCATAAATTTCATAAATTCGTCTCATTTCCATACATTGTCATACAAGATATTCTTAGATTTATGTTTTGTATAGATTGTATAATATTAATGTTCAATATATTGATTTATCTCTGAGTTAAATCAGATTTTGAAAATTTTTTTTAAATTTCTTATCGAATAAAACTTAAAACGAATAAGTGAAAAATGTTATTAATTTTAGATTATTACGGCTCCATTAAAAATTCTTCTCATTTCTTTTTATTTCATTCAATATTTTTGGCTTCTTCTGTTGCTGTCTTTTCATTGCTTTCATTATTAAGCCAGTAGTTTGGGTTTGGGTTTGTGTTTAACATTAGGTTAGGATATTTCCATTCATTTCTTTGAAAATTATTCATCACAATTTCTATACAACTATTCAGAATCAACATTAACAACAAATTCTGAATCGATTTAGTTGTGCATTCCCTGCATTGTAATGTCCGTTTAAAAAAAAAAAATTGAAGTTACCATAAGTATTAAGAGTTCACTAAAAGTGCATATAAAAAAGTGCATATATAAAAGTGATAATAGTTTAAATTGTCAAGAAGTCATACCATTTCAATTTCATATACCAATATAAAGGGATTCTACGATTTCGAATTTTTCGAATAAAACTTTATTGCCTTCAACTTTGTTATTTATCTAAAGTCCATTCTATGGCGAATTGAAACAAAAATCTTCTACATTTATCTTAAATCTATGGTCCAATGATCTAGATTGTACGGCATGGTTGGTTTTCATCTGAGAATTACAAACTTTTTTCATTTTTTTCTTATTACCTTTTAATGGGCTTTGCTGATTCTTTTCATAAGTTATATCTTGAAAGTTTATGCGAACTTTCATTAAGATTAGCTTGACAACGGATGAACCGACAGGCATTTCTCTGTCTGTAGGACAGAGAAATGTGCATAAATCGATTCAGAAAATGATTTCAAGTTGATCGGTATATTAATATTTACGAATCTATTTAAACTCCTCTTTAAACTCTAAGCCTCACGATTACCTTACACTTTTCAAAACATAACACTAATTCACAAGTTAAAATGAAACCAATATGCAATTTATTGTTTTAGGGAGCAAATGGAAGAAATACCATGCACTAGAAATGGCAGTTCACTACAAATTGCTGTCTCATTATTCTTATATGCATTAATTGTACCATTTTTATGGATGTTTTATTTAAATGATAAATAATAAATATTTGTAAACTTTATCATTGCACAAAGTACAGTTAAAAAAAAGTTAAAAAAATAATTTATCAATATCTGAATGTTAAATAAATTTATGCATTAAATAAAAATTTATATTAATATGTTAATAATGATGAGCAATGTGAAAAATGAAAAATAATGAAACTTAAGTCTAAAATAATTTCACATTTCTACATGGCGAATTTTACCTAGATATCATAATGAAAATGTTCTATGTTAATATCCAGCAATGTACATAAAATTTTGCCCAAAAAAATGTATTATGTTAAATTTTTGTGTAAATATTGTGTGATAGGTAAAAAAAAATTGAGAAGGTCAAAACCTTAAGCATGATATTTTATGATGTTTTATTAGATCTGATCAGTTTTCTTCGAAAATCATTTACCGAAAACTTTTACAGTACTTTAAAAGAACAAATTGGAAAAATTCATAAATTTACATCGTTTTTGAAGTTCATACCGATCAAGCATTCAATTTTGTACATGTAGAAATTTACAGTAAATGAAAGAAAAAAAAAAGAAGAATTTGCAAGAAAATAAATGAACGTCAACAATTAGGTCAAATAATTATGGCCTACATTAATGTACTATTTCAGGATTTAACGGATATTATATAAATAATAAATGAATAGTTTAAATGTTTCATCATTCATTTCAACGATGATGATTTTTAACATCAGACAAGAATTTCTTTCTCTGGTTGTAATAAATTTTCTAGTTTTAAGGAAATTTTAAGATTGTTCATAACATTGGCCTTCTAAATGTAGATTTGATTGGTTCATAATTAAAATCATATTCTCAGCAACATCTTTATATTATAATAAATGAAAGTTCTTTCATGGAACTCATTTATAAATTTAAATATGTTGCGAGGGTAATTAGTCAAAGATCTTTTACATTTCAAAGAAATGAGATCACTTTTTGAAAGACCTTTCTCTTATTAAAAGTGAATGCTGTTAGCCATTAAGAAAACAAAATACGTGTCTACTTTTCTACCATAGCCATATACTTTCTAAGTTTAAGTTCTAAGCTCAAGCTCCAATTCTAATTCCAGTATCAATTCAAATCATGATGTGATGATGAAAAAAAAAGGACTCATAAATATGATTGTGTTGGATTATTATTAAAAATCAATTTCAAAACGATCATAACAAAGTTTGCCTCAATTGCTTCTACTCACTGAAATTTTGTAACAAAGTTAGAAAGTGTCAAAAGATTTCAAAATAAAGTAGAATGGAAGAAATATAATGATGAAGGGAATTTTATTGAAGAAGTTTTGCATGCACTTTGATAAATTGTGTTTGTGTGTAAGTATTTCCTACATAT
This sequence comes from Melophagus ovinus, assembly GCA_023089585.1. Lineage (NCBI taxonomy): Eukaryota > Metazoa > Arthropoda > Insecta > Diptera > Hippoboscidae > Melophagus > Melophagus ovinus. The sequence goes on along the minus strand of JAKKIB010000176.1, from coordinate 7,850,702 downwards.
TTCATTTTCCTTCGGAAATATGAAAATCAGGAAAAAAAACTACAAGAAAAACAAACACATTTTAAAGAATTTACATCACATACAGACCCACAAACATGCACGTATACATATACGCCCGCTCGCATGAGAAAATGAAAATTTTTATGTTTTGTTTGGGCCATTTTTCATATTTGAACGTTACCAATGGTAATAGGCCTCATTTTATATGGTCAATATTACACATTATCATTAACATTATCATAATGATTATAATGATGATGATGTTAATACTAATGATGATTAGATTTTTTCTTCTGCTTTTTTGTTACAATTTCATTATTTTTACTTTTTTGTTTACTGTCTCCAATATAAAAGATTATTACAAAGTAAAATGACTTGAGTGTACAAGGAAATTTCATAGTGTTTGCATACTTACAGCGATAACACTTAAAATAGAAATTAAGAAACTAAAAGAACAACAAAAAGCAGGCTAAAATAAAAACAAAAAAAAAAAAAAACAGAAATTTTAAAAGTAGAAAATTCAAAGGAAAATTCGACAAACATCTCAAGACAAAGTGGAAAACTGAATAACTGTAAAATAATTTCATTAAATTTAAGATCAAATTAATATAAAATAAATGAATATGGGCTCCTGTAATACTCGTCTAATCAAATTCATTTTACATGGATTTAATATAATTTTCGCGGTTAGTATTTAAACGCTTGCCGTCAAAATCCGATTCCAAATCCAAATCCAAAAAGCATTCTCCATTCAACTTATAGGTCATATGCTTTGAGAATATGGCACCAATATTATTTTTCTATTTATATTGAATATTTCATAGATATCCGGTTTATGTATTTTGATAATTGGTGCAATAGTTTTGCTGAATTTCGGTGAATTTCGACATTTTATGACGGCAAATGCTTTAGCGCCACCAATTGTTTTAATTATAACTGGCTTAATAATATTCCTAATTGCATTATTGGGTTATTGGGGCACCTACAAAGAATCAACCACATTGTTATTTATGGTAATTAACATAAGGACGAAATTTTCACGGCATTTTTCGATTTCAATATCAATTTCCGTTTTTTTGTTTCTTTGTTTTCTTCTTTCTTCCTTATCTTCTCTTCTTTGGTTGATTTTTCTGTGTTTGTTTCATTTTTATAGTATGCCATACTTTTGGGTGTAATATTCATTATAGAATTGGCTGTAGGCGTGGCAGCATGTTTCTTTAAAAGCGATTTAGATACGATTATTACAGAATCATTGGAAAATTCAATGAGACGTTCCCATCCCGATGATATTATGGCTTGGGATTATATGCAACAAAAATTATTATGTTGCGGTATTGATGATCCATCCGATTGGAGACGTTTAAGTTTAAATCGAACATTGCCAGCTAGTTGTTGTCGTCCACAATTTATTATCAAATCTACATCGCATTGCATTAATTCACCAGCATTGGGCAGAGATAAATATTATCAGGTAAATTTTGATCGTAAATTGAGCGATGCTAGTTCAGTCCTATCTTTATGGACAGATGGTGTTCTCTATGATAAAAATTTCGCTTAAGAGTTTCAGAAATAGTCCGCTTTTCACTAAACAATCAGTTTTGTATATAAAATGAAAGAGTGACCTTTCAATTGGCCACTAATTGAAAGGTATTGCCTTTTTTAATTTATCTGATACTGTAACCATATATTTATACGAATCTATTACAAAATGGAAAATTTCGAAAGTAGTAGTTGTAATGAAATTTGCGGTTTTTATTGAAAAATATATGGAATAGAAAAATTTCCTCGATTCATGAGGTGAAAAATCTGGCTTTACCAAAGCAAATAACAAAAGCATATATTTCTGTAGCTTTTCGAGAGAATTTTTTTATTTTAACGATTGAGTCAAATTAATTTTGTAAATCGATATACTCATTTTACATCATTCTACGTGTAACATTCAAAAGAAATCGTTAAAGACTCTAAAAATTGCATCAAATTCTCAATCGCTTTAGACATGTCTATCTGTCTGTCTGTCCATCCATCCATGTTGCGCGAAACAAAAGAGATATCGACTTTAAATATTGAAAGTTCATGTACGTTGTTTTATTATTTTTGACTGAGACTATCTCTGTATTTATTTTTAATTTTTTGAAGCAACAATTTGTAGAACCGGAAAAGTGAAGTAGATAGAAAGTTGAAATTTTTCTCCAATGTCTGCTTAAAATATCGGACAAATTGGTAAACCCCATACGAAATATCCATAAATAAAATCTCAAAGTGTGTAGATTGGAGTGCAATAAAAATTTGGCTTTAGCCAAATATAATGTACTTACTTGCTTTTTGCTAATTTTTTTCCTTTTTGTTTCTGTTTTGGTTTTTCTTTTGTTTTTGTTGTTTTCGTTGTTTTGTTGTTTTGTTGTTTTGTTGTTTTTGTTGTGTTGTATAATTTACAGGACGGATGTTTAATGAAATTGAAGCAACTGGTTGATAAGAATATTCTAACAATTATTGAAATTGGTTTGGGCATTGCTTTTATTCAATTGTTGGGTATTATATTGGCATTATATTTGGCTATATTAATACATCAGCAAACAGCAAATGTGGCTAATTAATTAATAATCGAATGTAATTGAATGGTAAAAAGGAAAATATTGTCATCATCAATTAACAATCAAAACACTTTAAATGAAATGAAATAGAAGCAAAATAGACTCTTCATATTATATTTTATAATAATGAAGGCATGTGGCCAGTTATGAATAATAAAACAATATAAATTATACAATAATAATAAAACAATAAAACAATAATAAGAAAAAAAAGGGAGCAAACAGTAGAAGAAATGAAATCATTATTTTCATATTAAGTTGGAAGGTCAAAATGTTTGCTTTATTGGTTCATACATGCGTTCTAATGTTTATGGCTTTGATATTTGTGAAAATCCTAAATATTATAATATTATATATATATATATATATATATATATATATATATATATATATATATATATAAATATATGCAGATGTTCATTAACCACATAAAAAATATAAGAAAACGATTTTGTCATTAAATTGTAATTAGGATAAAATGGGAATATGTAAAGAAAGGAAAATATATGACATCATATGCAAAAATAGCTTACTTACTATAGAATAGTTGGTTCAATCAATTATATTTATGTTATTGTTGTTCCTTGATTTCCTGGAAATGACTAAATAATTTTTGTGTAAATTAAATTGTGGTCACATAAACCGAAAGCGGCCTTAAGGAAATATCTTATGAAAATGTTATAAAAATGGAATCTTATACAAGAATTCAATGTGTAATTAAATTTATAATCAATTACAATATTAACAGTTAATTATGTACTTAATTAATTAGTTAAGTGTTAAAGCAATTTTCCATTAACTTGAATAAATTTGAAGAAAATGTTGATTGCTGCTAAAAAAGGCTGATTAAATGTTATAAATAGAATAATAGAGTTGGAACATTAATAAATGATTTGAAATGATATTTCTGTAATCAAAATTTGAACTATGGCATGTTAAAATTTGAAAATTTCCGCTAAATCTTATTTTTTACTTTTATATGTATATGTAAAGTGGCTACACCTTAGATTTGCCTGTTATATTAATTAATGTAATTATTTTCATAATTTCAAAATTGAAAACTGCAGAAAGGAGGAAATAGCTTTAAAAGCAAGGCTGCTAAAAACAATGCTTTTAATAACTACACGTTTTTTTATACAATGCATCAATTTTTTTATCAAAATTTACAACGCCTTCTATTATCTAAAAAATATATTAATCACTATGTAACTTAAAACTTTACTGTTGAAAGAATATATCATACAATTACAATGCTTGTTCTTCCTTTACTAAAACAAAGCATAGTAAATTGATAACGCTGGCCAATGATGTAAAATAATGATTCTGTGCTGCTGTAGAATTGTATTATATATAAAATATATATATATATTGTAAATTAATTTTTATTAAAAGTATGTATATGAATGTTTTAAAGGAAGTATTGTATTATGTAATTAATGATAGTGTCTCCATAAATTTGTGCAAATTATTTATTGCAGGTGAATTAAAATGTTTCGATATTTATTGTCAGTGCGACATCATTCAACAATTAAGAATGCCCTAGGTGGCCGATCTTTGGTTGAGGCGGTGGCTGTTAGTGATAATGGTAAAACAATTATTGCTTGGCATCCGGAACCAACATATCCATATGAATGCACGAAACCAATACCAACACAATCCGTCGAACAGTCTGCATACTTAATTAAGGAAGATTCATTAAAAACGGCAATGCGTGCTTTTAAGGAGCAGCGGCCAGAAGTGGCACGAGAAGAATTAATGCGTTTGACTAGTACAACTAAACATCGCTGGTTCCCCAGAAGTCGTGATAAAAGAGCAAAAAATACGCCAATGGATCGGCCGTATTTGTAGAAAGAATATCAAGTGCGTAACATAAGAACGTTGTTTTTCCTTTGTTTAAGACTTCACAAGGCGAGAATCAAATAACCGATGAAAAGATTGTCATAAATGATACAATAACAATAACATTTACAATTATTTAATACAATAAAACAATCATTCAAAGATATAATATCAAACGGATTAGACGAGAATTCACAGATTGTTGTTTTAATTTTTCTTGCGTATTCAACGATACATAAACCGTACTTTGTGAATAGTCTAGTTTTGTTATTTGGAAAAAACGACCAAAAAATAGATACTAATTAACTGGCTGGAATAAGTGGACAAAGCATTTAGCATAATGTCTGTCTTTCTAATGGTACGTAGACATAAAACCACGATTTTTCTTGATGCAAAAGAAAACACACCAGTAAGTGAAATAAAACGTATGTTGGAAGGTATTCTAAAAGTGAAACCAACTGATCAACGTCTTTTTAACATGGATAATGATATCATGGAAGATAATGCAACATTACAAGATAATGGTATAAATTTGATGACGGCCAAAGCTACCGCACCGGCTCAAATAACTTTAAGTCTGCGCAATGAACAGGGTGAATTTGAGGAAATGGAGGTGACCGCTTATTCAACACCACCAGATATACATGATGTAATAAAAAATCAAGGCAATATACATTGCGGCGGCTAATTGCCATAACAAGAGAGGCGATTCCATTTATTTTCATATCAATATCAATAATCATAATTTAACTGAAAGCATTTCTTCATCTCTATTTGTTCATTCTTCCGTTTCGTCTCGCACGTCTCATTTTTTTTAAATTTGATTTTTGTTTTAGTTCGCCTAATAATGTCGAACCATATTAAATTATATAGTATATACACATATTAAAATGATGATTGGTAAATAAAGACCTTCATGTTCTGTTTCGGTTAACTAATGTATTTTGTTTCTTTGCATCAAATATATATAAGCGCGTACATAAAGTTGATTGAGTTGTATTTATTTTCCGTATTCGTTTTGGTTCAATATAGAATTTCCATTTAAATTATACGAATTACGAGTAAAATGATTCTTTTATTTTTATTGTTATTGTTATAACTTATACTAATATTGTTATTACTATTGCGTTTCTTAATTTTTTTTGTTGTATAATTTTCGTATTATTACTTTTACAATTATGTAGAATTTATCTTGGTGTAGTAGTGGACATTTTTTCGAGAAAATCTGCTGATAATATTTCTTCAATTTCTTGTAAACATTGCTGTACATCGTGTTCAACGTCAGAGTAATTATTCGGATTCGGATAGGCAACGTTTATGGTAGAAAAGAAGCCATATAAATCTTGTAATGAGTTAATTTGTTGGAACGTTAACATTAAATGTTTACCGCGTCTGTGATTTATTGCCTACATGAAAAGCAAAAGTGAAAAATAATGAGAAATATAAAACAGAAAGTAGGTGTTTGATAATAGAAAGCTTTATAATTAAAAAAAGGCATATTAATTTACCGGAGCATGTACAGTATATTTCATATCCATAAGTTTTGCTATACGTCGTATATGTGGTTCATATGCCATTGTTGCAGTTGCAACTGTTGTTGATGCTGTTTCTGCTGATATTGATGTTTTTTGTATTATTGTATTTACTTCAGTAATTGCTGTGGTCACACCATTTATTATTAAACGTTCTCCTCCATTCTTATTCGTCATATTATTATCTAATACACTGCTATAATTATCTATATCTTGAGTACCAATAAAAGCCCAACGATACATTTGAAAATGGGGTAGTAAAGTAGCTGGTAAACAGCAACCCATTTCAAGCAGTTTAGATGCCTCCAATTGAACCGCTCGCCAATAAGATGTTTGTGTTTGTGATGTTAAGCTATTTGGGCTTGTCGTAGCTGGCCAAGCACCATCACTACCTGTTACCATACGTAAATGATAGCTTAAATCTTCGCCATCAACTTTCAGCTCTTGCTCTATACAAAGAAATACTTGTACCATTTCGGCAATTATAATCGGCCACATAGATGTTACATGATCGGGTGACATGCGTAATAATAATACCCGGAAGCACAGGAATACTGAGGCTTGTACGCAAGGCACCATTGCAAATAAACGTAAACTATTGGCCAATTGTTCTTGTATTTCGGGCATATATTTGTGATATTGATCGAATTCACTGCAAAATATAACAAAGGCCAATCGTTTCAATAGCATCGAACGTTGCTCATACTCTTGTTCGCGTGATGTAAATATATTTAAACTACCCGATTGTGTTAAGGAGACACGACTCATTAATTCACGAAATGTTGTATTATCGTATGTCATCAAACTATCCATAATTTGTTTCCAAAATGGCAAACAAGAAATATCCATTTGAAAGAAAGCATTATCTAATAATAAATCCATCATATCTTTGCGCCACGCTTTCCGTGTGTATTGATAACCACTTAATGAAGCCAGCAGATTTGAACAGGCATAAAATGATGGTATATTACGAGTGGTATGATTTCTTAAATAGGGCGTTATATTATATAACAGCGTAGTAACAATGGAAACAACTTTATCTTTTTCTTGTGAACCATAAGCAACATCTAATAGATTGGCTAATAATGCAGCTAAAACACTTTGAGCTTGCACTGAATATTGTTGGACTACAGTGGCACCATTTCCAATAGTATTTGTTGTTGTTGAACCAACTGTTATTTGTAACGAAATATCTTCTTTGACAGCTAAATTCCTTCTTAGCCAGGTCGTTTGCTCTAAACATGAGCCGGCTACATTGGATAATGAATCAACCAAACGGGAGGTAACATCATGTAAATCCCGTATATCTTTCTTATCTTGGAACGGCATTTGTGGACAACGTTGTACAAATTCATTTAATAACATTAATAAAATAAATTGTGCTGGAGGTATCAAAGTTAAACCATCTCTTAATAATGCTAATAAGGATGGCCAAGAATCAGCCAACTGAGGTGCTGACGCCGATTTCATATAAAAGTAAAATAATTCCAAAGCACTAACTTCAATTTTAAGATATGCTGGTGGCTTATGTATAGGCGGAGGTGATTTAATCACCTGATGTAATGTTTGTACAAACGAATCCATTGGCATTACACGAATACTGGAAACCAAAGCAACTAAACATAGTTGTTCGGTTGATGCTTGAGGCACAGAATTTCTTTGATATTGTTTTTCTATACTTAAATTATGAAATTCTTGCTGAGATCTTATACGATATTGTTCGCCACGTTCTTGCCACGTGACAGCAATAGCTGCTAAAAAGTTAACACCATGATGTAATGATATGGGCGATAAAAATTCCATAAGTTGTTGTTTCATTTGTCTAATTTGCCCTAGATCACTATCCCAAACGGCAGCCACACTTGATACTATACGAGGTAAATGCGATAATACAGCGTTGCGAGCAGCCATTAATTGAACATTCCTTGATGCCGTCAAATCAGACTGATTTGTACTGAAATTCATGGTACCAGGCACATTCGGTAATAGAGAATGTACAATACTATTAAATAATTGACCGGTTTGCGAATGTTGTGACGCGGTTGTTGAACTAGTTTGTGGATAAGCTTGATTAAACAATTGTGACAAAGTAGTTTGTTGAGATGTTTCCAATAGGCAGTAATGACACAATACTGTTACAGCTTCTAATTGAGAGATTACATAATCTGGTGGTAGAGAGACTTTTTCTTTTGTACGCATTTTCACTAATTGATCAATATTATTACATAATTGATGGACTACGCTAATTACGATATTTGTTAAGGCACCATAATTGAAACAATTTAACGATGCTGTCACTAATTCCGTCCAATTGTGATGTAAATGGCGCAATCGTTCGTCTTGTAAAGCGCTTAAAATGGCCGATAGAAACATGGGCTGTTGACTAATAACACAATTTGGTAAATATTTTACAGTTAAAACTGTTGTCGTCATCTCCGTAGAGGCAGCAGTCGTTACCGCATCACCCTCAGTATTTCCTACAGTTGTATAACGTGTTGAAGATACATTATTAATGTCATCCTTATCAGTAATGTTAATAAAACTGCCACTGGTATTAGTGCCAGTAGCATTACCACTACCAGTACCAGTATCACCATTTCCAGTCATTACTGATAATGGGAGTATTTCATTTTTAAGCATAACAACTTCCGATTCTAATTTGATGACCACCATTAATAAACGCAATAATTGTAATTGTAGGGCTTCAGCCAATAAATTATCATCTTGTGGATTATTAAAATTGACAATCCTCTCATCAATTGTTGTACCCTTATATATATGACCATAGGTATTCACTGAGAAATTTAAACAGTGTAAAATTGCTTTTTGTAATTTACAACGGCCCATTAAATCGGCCAAATAGCATGCCAAACCTTTACCCATACCTTTAACAATTTCAATTAATTCATTGCATATTATTGTTAACAATTCGATACTTTCCAATTGTACGCGACAATTAGCTAAAACATCAGCTTTTGTGGGCGATTGGCCAGCATTATCACGTGAATCTATGTGAAAGAAACCGCGCGCATAAAATAAGCATAATAATAATAATACTTCTAAATGCATACAGCCGCGATAACTTTGAGCGAATTCTGATGAAGAGATATTCCCCGAAAATCCTTTCCCAGCTATACTTTTACGGTGTCGCGTTAGTAAACGCTTTAACGAGCCGCTGGATAATGATGTCGTTATAGATAAACATAAAAATGTCCTTGTATCGCATGCAATAATATTGCGCAACGTTTGGAATGCGTATAATGTTTGTACAGTATCATATACACTTAAATAAATTAACATATGATTTTGATAGATTGGCGTTAATAATCGCTCTTTTACATCAATTAAATGTTCACTATAACTATTGTTATAACCAATATTATTGCTATTACTACTTTTATTTTGAGAACAAAGATCAGTAGTGGCAACAGCTGCAGATGTAGCTGCGATACCAGCAGCACTATTTTTGTAATGCCCTTTGAGATTAGTTGATGCCACATTTTGCCTTAAAATTTTCAAATTCTCTTTACTTTTCTCTAATGCTTGTGCGGTCAATTCCCAATGTGGCTTTGCCTTGCTTGTCTGATTTACTTTGATTTTTACTTTATTATCATTACTATTGCTTCCTAATGTTGAGGTTGAACTCTGACGATTAGATTGGTATTGATGTTGATAATTGTCATCTGTATTGATTGTTTTTAATGTTGTATTACTTGTATTTTGACTGACATTTACTAACTCACGAAAACTGTTACTACCAATTTCCAAATCATTGCGATCATCAGTGTCTTTAATTGCTCCTTGACTATTGAAACTATTATTACTATCTGTAGATGTTTTGGATATACAACTAGATCGTTTCCTATTATTCTTATTCTTATTTTTATTGCGATGTTGTTTTTGTAGTGGTAGCTGATGCGTATACTGCTTCTGTGGCTCAACACAAACATTTTTTCCACCATCACAACGTTGCATTAAATGTGATTTAGCCCTGTTTCTACTCTTACTACATTTTTTCACAACATCTGGCTTAGCTTTGCGTTTTGAGGGTTGCTCCAATAAAGCGTTAACAAAGCTTTCCACTTGATTTTCATCATTTTTCATATCAAAATACTCATCAGCTGGATGAACAATATCCTCTTCATAGTTCTCTTCTTCATCTTCTTCCCTGGCTTGTTCCTCTTCCTCATCAATTTCATCATCTAAACGTATTAATGGTTTACTATGCAGTAGAGTTTCATCGGTGTTAAATGAATTGATATTTGGTTTACTTGGAGTTTTTTCCCGTGTTAAATGATAGGTCTTGCGATTTTTTGTTCGTTCATGCTGTGATAATAATTCGGTAACACTTTCGCAATGTCCAACATAACGTTTTAAATTCAATGTATCATATGATGTTTTCAATGAATCAGGTAATTGAACTGAAGGTTCCTTTTCGGCACTTGTCGTGTCGCGGTTTTCAGATTCAGAATCAAAAATACTACTCTCAGAATCATCCGTGTAATCACGATCCATGAAAGCAGTTACAACACCATCTGTGCAACCTTCGTCTTCTTCCTCATTAATATCATTGTCGGCAACATCCTCCCCTTCATCCGCCTCAATTTCAGTTTCAACTTCGTTATTAATATCAATATCATCTTCAGAAATTTCGCATTCAAGGGCTTCCGTCTCAGTTTCCACTTCATTTAAATTATTTTTCAAAGCAATTCTATCTCTAAGTGAATTTTGTCCTATTGTTTGATTCGACTGACTACTATCAAGATCGTTATCTAGGTCTTCGTTATCAAAATCTAGCGAATTGTCTAAAGGATTTATAATTAATCCTATTGTTGTTGTAGAAGAACTACAAATAGCGTCACTACCATTACCAGATGCAACTGTAACGGCATCAGCACTGGCTGCTGATGATGGCATTTCATCGCTAACAAAATTTGCTGTTTTATTTTTACTACTCAATGCCACACCGAAGATTTTTTTATGAAACGTTCGTATCGGACTACGTTTTTTACCACTCAGTGTTAAATCCTTATGATAACGGATATTACCATATTCTGAACTGATTGCGTAAACATCTTGTTCTAAAGACGTTTCTGCATCAGCTGCCGATTCACAGCTCATATCGTTCTTTTTGTCATTTGAAACATTCTGACAATGATCGTAGTAACGTTGCTTTGCGTTTTTTATATTGCCATTACGTTGTTGAAAAGCGTATAAATGGACAATACCCACACGTGTTGTATCTTTACTTAATAAAATTTTATATAATGGTTTAATTAATCTAGATAAATCACCGCGCAATAGTGATGATTGCAGCCATTTTGTAACATGTGTGCGAAGAGACCGCTGTGGTGGTAACGCTAATGTATCCATTACTTTAAATTGTAACTTTTCAAAATCTCTGGCTTGTTGTTTATCACGACCCAAATGCCATAATAATTCAAATTTACGAAAGCTACGCGATTCACTCTCATTTAAACGTTCTAGCATAACAGGCCTCATCATATGATACGGTACAATGCACATCATATGTATATCGGTGGCACGATCTCGCCGATAAAAATTCAATGCAGCACTACTTTGTTGATGCTTGCTCCTTTGTTCATCATAATAATTATATTGATTATGAATAGTTTCGTATGCCGTTGCTATCATGTGCTGTTGCATGGCATTCGCATACATGCGATTATCAATGATACGTTCCACCAAGCCACTCTCTAAGCAATTGTGCAATTGATACAAAAGTGCACAAATTTGCGATGCATCAACATCTCGCTCACCCAAATAATCCCATAATGTTGAGATTAATAATTGAAATATCCGCGTGTGTCGCTCAATGTAGTAAACGTGACCGAATTTCAATAGAGGTAACATTACAACGAACGTTACACCAGGACTTGTTGTGTGTTCAATTTGTGATTTCAGTAAACTGTACAAAAGAAAGAAAAAGAAAAAAGAAAGAAATAAAATAGCATGAAGTATAATGTGATTTATATCTTGAACAATAATATGTGCAAAATATATATAGAAACAATCTTCTAAATCAAACTTTAAAAATGCAGGCTTTCTTGTCGTACAATATACCCCTACTCGTAAACCGCTTGCTTGATGATGTAAAATATGGACAATGGTTCAAAAATATGAGCTTTTCAATTTAAATATAATACGCTAAAATACTGTTATTTCTATCTACCTATTATAGTTCTCTATCTCACAACAGCCCAATTTCAGTTTCACTACTTTTCGTCTTTGGTTTGAACTACGTCTGATTATTTATAAAATATATAAAAAGACTATAGTGTTTAATATTTGATTGAAAAAATATATGTAAAAAGGAGCAAGCGGATGAAGAGACATACAATAAGTCAATTCAAAGTAAATGATAATGAATTTATCGGTGTTAGGTTTTATCACTAGGTCTTTTCTACACAAATGATGTAGGACTTAAAAGTACAATGAACATGTCTGGAAAAAATTACAAATGTGCATCACTTAATACGTACCTTATCAAATCGAATAAAATAGTTATAGCCGTTACTTGTAACTCCTTGTCATTTTGCGTATAACATGCCACCAAGCATAACACTTTTAACCAACTAGGTAATTCTTTTTCTATATGTAATGTGTATGTATATATAAACATATTTATATATATATATCTACATATCTATTAATATATATATATATATATATATAATATATATATATATATATATATATATATATATATATATATATATGAATGCAACCTCTCCCTTTTTTCCTTCTTCCACTTCTAAAAATGTATATTAAATTTTTTTTGAAAAATTCTTGTGCATATACTTTTTCAATTATGAAATGAAAGAAAAAAAAACTGAAAAACAATAGTGAGAGCCGAATTAAGGCCAATGCGATTTGAATATATTACTATTATAAATTTTGTTGATTAAGTTTGTACAGTACATTATTATAGCATATTATGTACACTTTTAGTATTTCACATCCATAGAAAGTTAATATACTTTCTAAATAGTGTTATTTAAGAAGAATGAAAGCAAATGTGAATAAAAATTTTATATATATTAAATTCAATTGCCCACCTGTTTTATCTAATGCGATACTTTTATTGCAATTTGGAAATGTCGACATTTCCACCAAAATATTTATTGCCAGTTTAATGGGATTACGTAAAGAAGCATTTAAATGTAATGCAAATAATGTTTGTAAACGATTCATTGTATTATCATTAATATCCACATATGGATCGTGATCGGTTTCACTATTACTATCACTATCTTCGATATCATTATTGACATAGTTAATGTTTCCAATGCCACTACTGCTACTATAGCGTCCATTAGTTGTTGTTCCATTCACCATCAGTGAACGATTTAGCAAGGAGTGTAATTGTTTTGAACGATTTACAACTAAAACACAGAGTGTTGTAAATAAGTCATCTATTTCCATAGAACGTTGTGGACTATTGTGTTCATAAATTTCTTCTTGCAAGATGAAATTATTCATATTAAATATATAAGATGAATTATTATCACTATTAACTTTCTCCTCATTTGCTATTTTCTCATCTTTTTCTTTTGCTTTCTCATTATCCATCTTTGGCACTTTATCGAATGATGTTATTTGCAAAACCTTCTTACTAATATAAACTTCAAAAAAGATTTCATATTGTCTTATACATTTTTCTAATATCGAACAACCTGTTGAATATATTTCACAGTTTTTATTATGGTCTGTTCCTTGTTCTTCCTTTCCAGTGTTGTTCTCGGCATTTCGCTGAATATTTTCATCATTTTTATATTGAAATATCAAATTTTCTTTATGCGATGGAGAATATTCTTGATGTTGTAGTTGTGGTCGTTTTTGTTGTGGCTGTATAGGGGCTGATTTTGGTGAGTCCTCAGAGAATTCATCATCTGGAGTCAGCAGCTGCTGTTGTTGTTGCTGTTGCAATTTCGAATTACTATCACTTCCACTTATATGCAACTCTAATGGTCGTACCTTTTTTGGGCTCATACGTAATCGTGGCTGTTTTGTTTTCGATTTTATTTTCTTTATACTCGTAGGTGTATCTAAATCGGAGGAAGATTGCCGGGGATTAATTACTTGACCTGTATCGGGACATATCTGTTAAACACACACAAAATTATTATTAGTTAAATAGATAAACAGGTAATTTAGTATGATACATAAATGAATAAAAGTATATGCTTTTAATACCTCCTTATCTAATTCGGATAACTTTGAGTATGATTTAGCTTTCTTCTTTTTGGTTGGACTCCTACGTTCCATATGTTGATTTGAATTTGATCGTTTTATTTTATCTTCACACTTGTTGTTATTAGTATTGCTGTACGATGGTGATGTTTGTAATATTAATAAATTAGACTGTTGTCGGTGTTGTTGTTGCTGTTTTTGGGCAAATTGATCAAGTTTCGAATCCGATTTACTCTTCTCTAAATTATTATTATTATTATTGTTATTCATATTATTATTATGTTCAGTGCCAATGCTACCACTACTCCAACCTTCAGATAAATTTACATATAACGGTTGCGATTTGGAATGCGTATGCATTTCATCACCATATCTTTGTTGTTGCTGTTGCTGTTCTTGTTGTTTTTGTTGTATGAACTGTGATGATCGTGACACAGGACTACTTTTCAAATAAAATAATGTAAAATTAAAAAATAGTCATAACTATGATTAATTATGGCTAATTTTACATAATAGTATATATATGAAGTAACTTACGATATTGTTGGTTGAACTCTTGATACAATTTTCATGCATAATTTCAAAGCGGACATTACATCATCATCATTCAAATTGTCTAAATGAATGGTAAGCATTTGTGTGACAGCCAAAAACACTTTAGGTAAATAGATACGTGTTGTCTCGTTATACATTTCCAATGAAATTGTTTCTAACAAAAATTCGGTTAAGTAGCATACTTCCACAAGCTCAGGTGAACCACAACCAACAACAATATTTTGCTTCGGATTCAATAATACTTCTGAATGTAATTGCATAATGTTTAGTCGTTTGTATTTACTCTCCGCTGCCTGTGTGTAAAATTAGAAAATTAGAAAAGCACATTTAACAAATCTAAAAGATTTACAAAGTATGAGAACAAGATTATTTTAAAATATATCCTGGGGGGCCGTTTTAGTTATAATTGTGGACTTTTTATTGAGGATAACGTCATTAGTATTGGACGACTAATATAAAATTTGTACTTTTTGTAAATGTTAATCTGATTGTTTTACTGTGCTAATCGGACAAATAATAAATATTAAGTATTATGTGGACGTGACAAGCGTTTTATTTCGCATTTCTTTTCAAGGATCTGAAGATAGTTGGGTGAAAGAATATGTATGGAAATAAATTAATTATCTACCTTCTGGCATGACTTTTCAAAAGTGTCAATCATAAAACTCCATATGTACGCTGGATCGAATGTGGCGAATAATAAATTTGCAGATTTAACTACTTCAACGTTACTGCTACTTAATGACATTGTTCGTATGATATCCCATAATACAAAGTCTAATACTGCGCTACCGATTTCCGCTTTATCCAATAGCGATATCATTATCCGATATGGTTTTAAATCTACTGGAGTACATTTCAAGCTGTATTTTAAGGTTTTAATTAAAGCTTGTATAACAATATGCCGTGAATAAGTTTTAAAGTAAGAAGGAGGCGCAGCATCAATATCATTAGAATATTTGCAGCCACTGTCATTGTCAGCCTGTTTATTATTATCATTACATTTAAATTGATTAACTGATTGTGATAATTGTGGTATTCCTTCATAAGTAGGTGAATTCTTCATCACTTCCGTACCCAATAACCATGCATATAAGCGGCGATTTAATGACATATCACGCCTTAGGATGGTATTTAAAGCATTCGTTACCAATTTGACTAATTCAACTTCAATTAATAATTTCGTATGCATTGGAAAACCTAATAATAAAAATTCCAAAGTGTTACGTTGCACTAAAATAACGGTGTCATTTAAGCAAGCGCACAATCCAGACATCATAACATCGCGATTATGACCCATTACATATGTTTGATCTGGCATACCTAAACGTTTATTGAAATGTTCTAACAAATATGTTATGGCTGGCAAACGTACAGAAGCATTCGTGGCAACGCATTCCCATAGTACAGAATAAAAATGTATGGGACTAACGGCAGCGCAAACTTGCGTTAACAAAGAGTTCGTTCGCTCAAAATGATCTAAACCAGACTCGTAGCCTGGTAGTACTCCACTTAAAAAACCACTTAAAGCTGGACGTAACTTTTCACCCAACGGTACAAAATATGTTTCATATATGCCTAAAAGATTCGGTCGTACGTTCATAGCGGCATAACCCAATAGAGGAAATAGGCCAGCACTAAATGCATGTAATTTTGGAAAAAATTTTTTATATATATAAAATATATGCATATTGCAATACATGTTTGCGTTAAATATAAGTATACCTGTATATAAATAATTCTGTAGCTAAACGTTCTGGCCCTGTTTTACTAAATATCACAGCATAAGTTTCTAAAGCTTTTAAATGTACGCCAGACGGTAAGGCCGGATGCATACATTGAGCCAAGCGTTTCGATATTTTTATCCGTCTTGGTATTATTTGATAATGCGTATTACCAGATATGGCCTATTAAAATAAGCAAAAGAAAAAAAGCAATAATAATAAAAACATACAAGTGTAAGAAAAAAAATGCCAAATAGGACATTTGTATGTATGTAGGTATGTATGTATGTGTACAATATTTTCAGACGTACTTTACTCAGTTTACCCAATGCTGATATTAAATCAGCCCATTCGCTAGAATATTCGAAATTTTTTAATGCCTTATCAATGTTGGACATATAATTGCGATACCTAGTTTCGCTCATTAATTTCTTCTCTTCCATAAATAGATCGCTGGCCTCCATGATATAGATGATGACGTACAATATATTCCTATTTTTTACACTATTTGTAATATTTGTAAATATTTCGTTGTTGCTGTTGCTGTTGCTGTTTCTGCTTTTTTGGTTACTTTGTTTATGTGTTGTAATATTTTTTACCCTTAATACGCTCTATTAGTTTGTTTGCATGTGATATACTTTGTTTTATTGTTGCTTTTGTTGCTGTTGCCTTTACTTTGTTATGTTGTTTTCGTCTTTGTTTTATTTTGTTTTTTATCGTATTTCATAAATACGAATTATTTATGAAAAACATTGAAACGCTCTCGCCTACCGCTCCTGTTTATAATGTCGCTAATTATGATGATGATGGTGATGTCCTGACACTTTTTTCTTGTTGCCTCTTGTGTAAGTTATCAAGACGAGTAGCAACAACGGACACAGTGATGCGAGAGAACAAAATAAAGGAAGATCATCCAACTTTAAAATAGAACAAATTAAAATTAAGAAAAAGAAAATAAAATATGTGAATAGGAACAATTTGTAATATCACGTAATATAATACGTTACACATTACACATACAACACACACACTCACACATATGCAGGTATATAAATAGAAATGCATAGATATATATAATTGCTTTTTATATATGTGTGTGTGTTTGCATTATGTCTGTAAGATAAGTAACAAATTAAATTTTCCAAGGAATTAATTTTGTTTTGTGTTGTTATAATTTTGTATGTATATATATATATATGTCTAAATCTGATGACCAATTGGTGACGCATTTCACTAAAAAACAAATTATTGTTTTGCGTAAAAATTCTATTCAATTGCAATCACTTTAATAAAAGTGTCTTTTAAATAGTTCATTTGCCGTTCTCTTTCATTTGCCTGCTTTTTTATTTGCTTGTTTGTTTTTTTTTTGTGAATTATATTATTAGTTCTCACTTTATTTTATTGCATTCTTTTTCCGTTATTTTGCTTTTCCCTGTAATACTACTTTGGCTTATCTTTTTAAAACGCTTATAAATATACAATTACTTGTTGTATACAAATACACACAAAACATACGCACACACAAAACACACATTTTTTTATAAATTTTTCTTTTTCATTTAGTATGATGATGGTGAATAATGGTTAAAATTTTTATTTATTTTATGTAATTTCTCATGTTTTTAATAGATAACAAAATGAAACTATTGCATGTATGAATGAGTTTCTACAATTCGTATTTTGTATTTTTTTCTTTGGTTTTTTTTCTTTCCATATATCTCTATTTTTTTTCATCAATAATTAGTTTTCTAGTGTCCCAACATATGTTAAAAAATCTAGTTCACTGAATCTAATCGTTTGGACCTAAAAAATATTCTACAGAAAAAGAGAAAAATTGCAACATATCTGTCTTTATTTACAATGTAAATACAATTATTAACATTGAATTGTGTATTTGCTTCTTCTTATTTACATTCTTTTTATTATTGTTATTGTAAATTACAAGACTTGTAATAATTTAATTTATGGATGAAGTGCAAAAAGCAAAGATAGAGCGCATTATAAATTGCAGATCAATTCTGTTTGTATAAGTAGAACAATAGAACAGATAATACTATTGTATTATTTTGTTCTGCAAGTAGCAATTAAAGTTCTTATTAACGTTAAACATTCATCAAGAATAGATAGCAATTACAAATTTCATATATTTTATAACGTTTTGTTTGCATTCTACACATCAAATCAAATGTAAAGCGTAACAAACTGAAAAATTACTCAAACGAAATTTATAAGTTGGTTGCTTTTTGTTTGTTCTTTCTTTTTTTGTAATAAAATTTTTTATATGTGAACAATGCTTCCTATAACATTAAATATTGATCTCATTAATATTAAATTACATGCGCGGCCTACAATGTAGACGAATTGCTAAATTAGCTTTGCTTGCACTTGTTTGCTTGTTTTGCTTTTACTTTGCCATTATATCATTGTATTATGCACGTAGATTTATTAACATTTACAAGAAAAAAAATTTTATTTGGCTGGGACCAAATCGTGTATACCCACTACACGTACACCATGATATTGTGATTTAGAGCCTCTTTCAGTTTTTTAGTAGTAGATAAAAAACGTAAAATGCGGAATTTTTGAAATTCTCAATTTTCATAAATTTCAGACAGACATTGTAGAGCAATGGCCTTTCTACTTGTAGGAAATTTCAGCCATCTATCTTTTGCAGTTTGTATACGGAAACTTTGGTAACAAAACATGGAAAGACAAACGGACAGCCAGATATATGTAAATCGTTATACACTTTATGTATATGTTCTTGTGGCTATAAAAATAATATCATTATATGCGTGAAATGCTTAAATGAAATATAAAACAAAATTTATAAATTTTTCATACTTTTTTTGTTGTTGTCTTGTTTGCAATTGCTTGGCACAATATAATTATTATTAATTAACTATTGTGACAAGACAGGAAATAACAAGTGAATTTGTTTAGATATATATATATATATATATATATGTCTTCTTAAATGTATCTTATTTTAATTTTGTTTAAATTTACAACATTGATTTCTAATACCATAATTTCTTGCATACCAATTAATTTCATATGAATGAACTTACATTACCACATAGCACTTATAATACCACATAAATATATATTAATATGTACGTAAATAAAGTTAATATTCTTATTAGTTTTACATAAACTTTTCATACTCAAATGCACTACAAATAATTTTCATTTTTTTTTAAATTTTTTATGTATATAGTTCTTTAGTTTTACGTTGGCTTTTGTTTTATTAGGGTTTTTTTGTTTCGTTAAAATTGCTTAATTGACTGACTGACTGGCTGACTGACTGACTGATTTCTTGTGCTGTTTCAACCTGATTTGGCTTGTTGCTGTTCTATTTGTTTGTTTGGCTGGTTTTCTGTAGAATCAACTTTTAACAATTTATCTATCAGGGAATAAGGACTCATAGCTGGGTGGTAAATCTTTTGGTATTGTTGTTATTGCTGCTGATTGTAATTCATCTTGACGTTCAATAATTATCTGCGTCCCTGTCGGTACTGATTCCAAATTTGTTATACTGGTTGGCACATTAACTATGATAGGATTATTACGTTGATTGGATCTTTGTGAACTGGCAGAAGCTTCATGGGCATGCTGTTGTACCGTAATACATAGCCAATATTTCCAGCATATCCATATGCAAAAGCATACACCTAACATTGTAAATATAAATGATGTTATAGCCGATATTGCAACATTAGTTGTATCAACTTCTGTTGTAGATATGGCATCATGTATACAAGATATCTCATCACGACATGGCCACATACAATTTGTGATATTATCGCGAACAAAATTGCGCGATATACATGAATATGAATTATTGGGATCACAGAGAAAATCCCCAGTATATTTGCATTCGGAATGTGCCGTTAGTACTAAACGCAACTCCAATGGCTGATAAATCATATGATTTTGATCGATATGAATTGTTACTTTAACATCACGTTTACGTTCATCAAATATTAAACGTCCCGGACCATCAGTTGATATATCACTGCAATAATGCTCTGTTGGTGATTGTTGGCCATCACTGAATTGTATAAAATCTAAACATTCACCCGTCTCTGGATGGCGACGAAATTTTAAACGTGTAATTAATGTATAAATGCCACGTGGCGATGATTTTTTATAATTACTATACACACGAAAAATGCAATCATAACGGATTTTATTTGATGTTAGAAATGGTCCTGGCAGTGTACTATTCCATATCTGATATATTATTGCTGCCGAATGATGATTCTCGGTTAATTTTATCGATGGATCACGTATCTGCTTTTTTAATTTATCCAAAAAACCATCAGCACATAAATCATCCTGTAATCGTACTTATAAAATAATGAAATTATTATACATACATACATACATACATATATATATATATAACTATTTTTATAATGAAATATTATTTGGTGCACTTATTTGGTGTATGTTTTTACCATTGATATACGCATTCCCTCGTCCAATAATGTATAATGTATTTAAAATTGATATCCAAAATATAAGCGTTTTATTCATATTTATTTTCCTCCTTTATTATATATCTCATCTATGAAATTTCTACTATTTTCATTATTTTTACTATGCTTTTATTCATTTTCTATTTGAACAATTCCAAATTGCAAATTTAATTAATTCATTAAACAATATTTATCCGTATTTAAAATTACTTTCAATCTTTATTTTAATTCTTCTCCTTCTTCATTTTCTATTTTCTGTTTTTTTTTTGTTTTGCTTTGTTTAGTTTACTTTAGTTGGAATGAATAAATTTGCAAGAATACATGGCAGCAAAAAAAAAACAAAAACGAAAAAACAAATAACAATAAACAAATAAATAAAATTTTTAGATATCTAAAGGGCAAATAACAATGGAACGTAACGCAATAAATATGTTAATAACAACAACAACAATATTCCCAACTACATTAGATGCGTTGATGCATTGTTTATAAAATTGGATTGTTAGTGATAAAACGATGTTGCATGCCACAATTTATACAGTCATTTCATTTCTAAAATTCGCACATACTACAATACAAAATACTTTCATACTTTTGGTTGTAATCGATTGAAGTTCATGACAGAGATAGCACTAGAAAATTTACTTGGCTTCAATAGAAATAAAGTCTTATTTTCTATATTTTTCGAGTTGTGAAATATTCAAGTTTTAGAAAGGGACGAAAAAGCAGTATCTATTTCTCTGTCCAAAACTATACTAAGTGTTTAACGTAAGAAAAGAGACGCAAAGCATTTCTTCTATTTTTTTATGCATTATGCATAATATTTTAATTCGTGTGCAAAAAATCTATAGCAGGTGTCAATAAGTGTGGCAACTTTCTTGTTCAATTTCAAAAAGTGATGCAACTTTTTACCGTTAATATTTAAAAAATAATCATCAACATTTTTCAATACATTGCTCATTACATTCACTGTAAAAGTTCAAAGGCAATCGTGAATGAAGACGAACAAGCTCAGACGATAATACCTTACATTAAACCAAAAAAAAAAAAAAAAAAAAAAAAAAAACGCAAACAAAAAATTAGATGCATAATAACAGTTTACTCTTTTAAAATTTTTTAAAATCAAAATCAATGAGTTTTTTTTACAGTTTTTTTTTGCAGCAACTAAATTCAAAGTATAAAAAATATTTTTAGCTAAATAAACTTTTCTAACAATAAGCTTACAACATAGATTCTTTGGGATTTATCAAAGCCATCTTTTAGCTGAAAAATTTTACACAAGATTAAACCACGAATATAACTCTAAAATTATAGCTTATAATTTTTTTGAATCCATCCATAGAATCCATCAGACGCTAGTGCTACTATTATTGTAATATAAGAATCTAAATTGAATAGAATGCCACGATATCGATTTGTTTGTTTAATTTTTTAAGACAAAATGGAATAATGGAAAAATTATTATTATAGTTCCCTCTTTATTGAAATGAACTATAATTTAAAAATTTCTTACATATTATTGCAAATGAAATGGCATGAACAGCAAAGGAAGGTCTGATGTAGTTCCTCTTTCAACGAATTTTTAAAAGTTTTGAAAAGTTTTACGTTTTATAATTGAAAAGATAACTGGATAGTTAAATTGAGAGATTAATTTCCGATACTGAAATCATGAATATTAATGAATGCCACAAAAATTTTACATGAACGTTGTGGTCATGAAAAAGCTTAAAGTCTCCATAGAACGTTGTAGTAAGAAGTCAAATAGTTGCATACATTTCTAATGGAAGTTAAGTGGGGTCTTGAAAGGAGAAAAATCTCAATTGTCATGATAATGATTTGGCGTAATATTAATTTTTAGTATTTTTATAAAATTAGATACGATATTTTATTGTAAGAGGAAGAAGGTGCAAGGTAAAAGGTGAAAGGAAAAAAGTAAAGCGGAAAAATGTGCCAAGCTTTGCAAAAATTGATCATTTGTTGTTATATATTTTATGATTGTTTTCTGTAGTCCCTAATCTAATTTAGATGATAAATATCCTTCGTAATGCCTTAGTTCTTTTCTTTTCCAATTTTTTTTTTAATTGATTTTAATTTAAATCATTTAATTTAAACAAATTAATGATCAATAATTTTCCGTTTTTTATTTGGTTAATGAATATTTTGATAGAAATGTCTATTTAAAATACTTGCATGGCAAAATGGGAGGCGCTTAATTTTTGTATAAAAAAACGTAAATTATAAATTTATACATAAATAAATAAATAAATAAATAAATAAAGTAGTGTTAAGCAAAAAAAAAAAAAAAACAAAATAAAAAAAAAGGAAAAAATTTTGCAAGAAGCAAAAGAAAATAAATTTATTTTAAAGTTATTGGTCGAACGAAAAGTGATGGGCGTTTATTGTATTTACATATATACAATATTATATAAATAAATATATAAATATATATATAAATTTTAAGCTGATTGGTTGATAGAGAATACGTTTAATTAAAATGATGATGATAAAATGCGCAGGCTTCAATTTAATAATAATAAAATCAACAAATAAATAAGTAAATAAATAAATATATTTGAAGTAGTTGATGTTGCTTTCTAAATACCGTGCGCTATCAGCTAATTTTTTATAAAAAGATTAGATTAGATTTGACCTATGGATCTATGAAGTCCATTGTTTATTTAAATTAGATATTTAGATTAGATATGGCAACTTAACGGCTTGAAATCTTTGATGCGAGATCTTGTAGAATTTATGTGGGTTAACGAAAACTAACTCAGATTAGCTCACTGCTAGTTAAGTAGCTACTTTTTGGCATTCGTAAATCCATTGGAAAATTTAGAGCCATAAAGAAAAGAAAAGAAGAAAAGAGTAAAAATTTAATACGAATTCATTTTGATAAGAAGGGTTATATTAAAAAATATAATTTGTTAGGTCGATATATTCAATTCATCTACCAATGTTATATTTCATGTACCGATATTTTAATGATCAAAATTTTCAATACAATTTCATGGCATTGATATTTAAATCTAAACCAAAAGTAGGGTGGAATGGTGCATATATATAAAAAATTATACTAATCATAATGATGTTTATGTTGATAATGTAACTATATATTACTTAGCAACAATGTTGCACAACATTGTTTCAAGAAAGCTTTCATTTGTGCTGCGCTGAAGAGATAAGATAAGCGCGTTTTGTAACAATTGTTGTTTATTTACATCGGGAAATAGTTTATAATGAGATTTTAGAAAAAAAGGTTGTGCATTTCTACCGTGACAAAAAATCTAGTACAATCATAATATAAATAATGCAAAGAAATTGAAATTAATATTGTAATTGTTTTGTATTTTTACAAAATTAAGCAAACAAAAAAACCAAAAAATAAAAAAAAACAAAATAAAAAAACGTGGAGAGAAAATTATACAATTACAAATCATATTTTATACCAAACAAAATAAAACAAAACGAATTATTAAAATTAAAATAATAACAAAGAAAATATGTAAATAGTGAAAGTTTTTAGTTATCTCTCTATTCCTTTAATATATTTTATTGGTTTCCATTCATTCATTTGCTTAATTCAACACAATAAAATACAAGGTAATTCAAAACAATTCGGTTCAGTTCAATCCAGTTCACTTAAACTAATTTCAATTCAGTTCCGTTGAGTTGTATTTAATCTAAGATCAGTTTAATGAGAAATGAGATGCGAGAGAAATTGAAAATCTCTTCATAAAAAAAAAAGAAAAAGAAGAGAAGAAAGCAAAAACGAAAATGTAATGAAAAAAGTAAAAAACCGCAACATTTTAACCTCAACATCTCTAGTTTAATAAATTATTTAATTTTTGTTTTTAATTCAATTTTTTCTTTATCTTTTTTTATTACATGCTTTAATTTGTTTCTCTTTTTTTCTTTTTCTTGGTTTTTTTTTTCTGTTTTTTTTTTTTTTGGTATAAACCTGATTACGTGGACCTGTGATAAAGTGATTTCACAGATTTTACTTTTGTTTTTGTTTTTGGTTTTTATATTATTTAAACCTACGCATACAAGCATGTACATACATACATACATACACACATACACGCACACACACACATACATGCGTGAACAATGCTTGATCATTTAATTTTGTTGTTTTGTTGTTTCTTTTTTTGTTCTTGTTTTGTTTTGTTTTGCCTAACGCTTTTTCTGTTTATTTGTTGTTTCAGTTGCATGTATTTATATATGTATGTATGTATGTGTGTATGGGTGTATGCATGTGAGTATGTTTTGTGTACGAACATTAGTTTATTACTCAGTTAAAACTTATTTTCAGTATAAATCGTGCAATTCGGCTGAGTGGTTGAATAACGCGACATTTATAAAATAACAAAAGTCAAATTATAACGGTAATTTTTCTGTGTTTTTATTCCGTTTTCCTTTTTCTATTCCTTTGGCCAACGAAATTTAATCAGTTCAAATAAAAAGAAAGAAAAACAAACGAAATAAGAAAAACTACTTTGATTTACAAAAACAAAAAGAAAGTTAAATAAATTAGCATAAAATACAGTAATTAAGAATTTTATTTTTGTTTAGTAAACAACTATTAGTTTCATTTTTTTTTGGGCATCCTTTTTTCATTTTAATTTGTACTATAACAGGTAAATATTTATTAAACAAAATAATGATGCTAAACTTAAAAAATTAAAATAAAAAATTTAAAAAAAAATTAAGAAAAATAAAAAAAGTATAAAAAGAGGAAAAATGATCTAATATAAAAATAAAATTCTCAAAATTTCAAATAATTATTCATGATTAGCATTCAATATTGAATTGAATTTGCCATGCTTGTCCATTTATGTATATTGGCTGCAAAATAGTTTAAATATCGTTTTAAAATTTGTTAGAAATTTTGGAAATTCTAATATGAAAATCCTTAATTGATTCAAATCGTTTGAAGGATATGATTTCATATCCTATCAATAATAACTGAAATATTTCATAACTACTTAAGTTACCGGCCTACAATACAATGTCAATGATACAATGTTCATTATTCAAAAATCATTATCTTATTCAATTCAAAAAAAAATATTTTTTTTAAAATTAAAAGAAAATATTGACCATGCCCATAAAATAGAATGCACGCTAAACATTATGAATGCTCTCTTAGTCAAATATAAATTTCAAAATAATATCTCAGAAATTTTGGGGGCTTTTACAAAGTTGCTGAGCACAAAATTTTGGATTAAATTTAACAACCAACAAATAATAAGTTTTACGTTTTTTTGTCTAATTTCTATTATGCATCATTAAGTGATCGAACTGACTAGAAGATGGCTAGAAAATTTTATAAAACTTATCAAAAAAAAAATCATATAATTTAATCATGTCCATTTAAGTTTTATCAGACTTTAAAATTTTCTTCAATATTTACATTTTTCTAATAAATCTAAATAAGATTTGTATAAAAATGTTTCTTGTTTCTTTTACAAATTTCTCATTTTTTACAATTTGTATAAAACGTTTCAGAGAAAGAGAGAGAGGGGGAAGAATGGGGAATTCTCAATAAGTCGAATCAGTTTAATTGAACCACAAAAGGCTTAAAAACAAAAATCTATTTGTTTATCAATTTTCAAATAATCCAATGAGTTACGGCCTGAATTTTAAATAAGAATATAAGAAAATTTCTTGTAGAAATACGCGATGATTTTACGATCATCTGTAACGATCCAATTCAATTATTAATTAAAATTTGTCAACGCAATTCTCAAGGTTTAGATTAAAACGATACAAGTATCTTATCTAAGTCTTATATTCTCTCTCTCTCTCTCTCTCTCTCTCTCTCTCTTGTTATTCCTCTCCATTTTCAAGTCAAATTTATTCTTATTCCAAGTGTTACACACTTGATTGGTTTGAGATCCATTTTTGGCAATGACCATTAAAAACATAAAATAGATAAAGAAAAATAGATGTGATAGCATGCTCTTAATACGATAAAGAATAGTAAACGTGGTTAATAGACCCATTATATTTGTGAAGAGGAAAAGGGAAATCATCAGAAAATGCTCTACTTATCTAATCACGACAAAACTTTCTTTTCTTCTTTAAAAATGGTTTGAATATTGAGAACAAAAAAAAAATAGAAAATTAGAAAAAGCTCAATTGAAATGTAACAGTTTAAATAAAATGATCATCATTAATTTATTCTCATAACTTTCAATTTAAAACTCTCTTAAAATGATCTGGTTGACGCATAATTGATTATTCTCATTAAACATTTCATTTACTATATTTTCATTTCCATTTAACTGTAATTTTCTTACTCCCCCAATCACACACACACACACACACACACGCAGCCACATCTGATTAGAATTTTATATAGTGATGGATAAAGAGAAAGAGAGAGTGTGTATGAATTTCAAAAGAGAAAACTATATTGTGTGTTCTCTTATATTCTTTTATAGCACGCTCTTGTCGCTGTTTTTTTTTTCATTTTTATTTGCATAAATCAGAATGATCAAAACTGTATCAAAAGTTTTGCTCGTCTAAGCGATGATGAAAAATTATCATTGATTTGATATTCCGAAATTTGAAATCATTCCGAAATCATTCTTAAGGTTAAACTTGTAATTATTACACACATTTTTATGCGGTTAGCACACTTTTTATTACTTTTATAATCGATCGATAGAAACAAGTAAAATCTTTTACCTTTCTATTCATCTCTTCAGTTTTAAAGGTACTTTTTAATCGTAGGCCTTCATAAATTTCTATTAAAAAAGGAAAATAAAGCGAGTTATTGAAATGTGAATATTGTTTTTTTATTACATCGATTGACATAAGATCTCTGATTCAATTTAAGTCCATCTGTCAACCTAAAACTCTGCCCTGCCCTCTCCTGTCTTGTCTGCCCACCTAAGTATGTTATTATGCTATAGATTCGGTTCTTTGTAATGCTATTTTGGTGAAATTTATAACGCAGCCATCTTTTGGCTCTTTGAAAATCCTCCCCTCTATATCCGATCACCATCCTTTGAAAATTCTACCCATCATATATAAAACAAATGGAAATATCAGATAAGTTTCAAAACATTTCTTTTTAGACCCAGAATGAAACATCTTTCTGGGTCTTACATTTATCCGTATATCCGTCCATATCCATTATATTTTCTAAATTCTCAGAAATATGCTGCATAGATAATTTAATAATAATTATAAAAATTATCATAACGACATAATGATAAAATAATCTCTTTGAAATTGAAAGACAATTTCTCTAAAAATCCTTACAAAAATTTTTAATTTTCAGTTAATTAATTTTATTAAAATTTGTGTGATACTACAAATTGATCATTATTATTAATATTTAGATAAATTAATTTTTATGGAATGACAAATAAATTTCTATATAATTCAGTATTTATATTTATTATTTATTTATTATGTTTCGATGAAATGAAAATCGTTGAAAATAATTTTCATATAAATTTTATAAATATGTTGATTAATAATTTATTTGATTGAATTTTTTATATAAATTTATATAAATTTTCATCATATAAATTTCTTTAAGACACATTCACTTAGATATATTTATGGCCACTATTATAATTCGTTTTGCATTTTCTTCGCTTTTCTCATGATCATTTCTCATTTTACAAAAAAAAAAAAAAAAATTCATGGCAAATTTAATGTACAAAAAAAAAACAAACGGCGATATTGTTAATTTTGTGATTATTGAGTTTGTAATTAATTACAATATAAGTACTTTTTTATGTGTTAAATATGAAGAAGCAGAAAAGAAAAGGCAAAAAATTAAACATGAAAATTACAATTGAAAAACAAAATTGAAAAAAAAATTGAAAAAAAAACTTAAAAAAAAAGAAAACAAAAATTTCGAAAAACTTTATAAAATATATGAAACATTTATATGTAAAAGACAAGTTTCATATTTTACAAGACGAAAGCCAGGAAGAAGGCACAGAAAGTAGAAGAAAATACTGAAATATAGAGAAATGATGAATGCGATGGAAATGACAATGGTGATGTTGTTAATGAAGATGAAGAAGATGTAAATTGTTACATAAATATATCATGGTCAATTGTTGTTGTTGTTGTTGTTATTATTATTATTATTATTATTATTATTAATATTAATGTTAATCGATAATAATTTGTATTATATAATTTTTTTTAAAATGTTTCTTCTGCTTCTGTTGCACTTTCCACTTGGCCGCAACATTTTTTCTACGATTTTCTTCCTCTTTCACATTTTTTAGCATTTAATGAAAGTTGTGTAATGAAAGATCAGTTCATATGAAATTATTATAAAACATTTGGGGACAAAAAAAGTCCGTCCACCTAAGATCAGAAGAAGTGAAAAAAAATATTAACAAAAACACAGAAAAAAATGACGCGATTTATTTTTATTAGTTTTTTCATTATTCTTTGTGTTGTTTTTTGTGTTATTGTATTTGTTACTATTAATATTGTCATTATTATAATTTTCGTCTTTCCATGGATTTCCTCTTCTTTATCATTTCAGACATTCAACGCATTAAAGATCAGAATGAAGTCAATAATTATCATTTTCAGCGTTTACTCAATGATAGCATTGGTTTTTTGTACAGCACAACAACAACAACAACAACAGCAGCAGCAGCAGCAGCAGCAACAGCAAAAAAATCCCCATCAGCAACAGCAGCAACAACAGCAGCAACAACAACATCATGATTTTAAAGTTGATGTACTTAGTACACCAGAAGCATGTGAAAGGCGCTCCAAAGTTGGTGATACAGTAAGTTTTTACATTCATCTAAAAAAACTTTAACAAAAAAGAAGCAAAAAAAAAAGAAAAGAAAGTGGGAAATTTTTCGATAGCAGGGATTTTTCCTCTGGATTTCTATTTTTTTGCCTTTTCTTTGTAGAATTCTTGTGTCTTCTTGTGGCCTCTATTTTGATAAGAAATTTATATGGACGAATGTACAGGCAGACAGATAGACGGATAGATAGATGGATAGACAGATGGAAAGATCGTCGAATAGGCTGACAGATATACAGATGTTTTGATAGACGGATAGTCAGATGCAAAGATCCACGAATACACAGGCAGATAGACAGATGGTTAGATGGACGACTAGATAGGCGAATAGACAGATAGATGGGCAGATGGTTAGATAGACGGATAGACGGATAGACAGATGGATAAATCGACAAATCGACAAATAGACAGATTGATAGACAGACGGTTAGATAGGCGTATAGACATTAAACAGCTTTAAATTATTCAATATAATAAATATTAGATTTATCTCATGTAATTCGAAGTATTTACGTAGATTTGGATAAAGTTAAAATATCTAGTACAATAAGCAGTGCAGATTAGATAACATTACTATGATGATTGGACGTAACTAATTTATTATTAAATTGTAATTTTATTTTACTTTTTTTAACTTTTATTCTTTTATTATTTATTTGAAAAAATTCTCATTTATAGTTGACCATGCATTATACGGGCACTTTAATCGATGGTAAAAAATTCGATTCGAGGTGAGTGACTGTTTGTTAAATGTGTATCTAGCAAAATATTTTATGGTTTACATTGAATAAAATTTATTGGTAAAATATTCTATTATATAATTTTATATATATGTGTATGTGTATGTGTGTGTGTAATAAATTGTCTCTTCTCTTGTCTATCAACAAATTGAACATTAACCTCAACCTCAAGCATCTCAATGTCGATACAACATCATCATCAATTTTCTCTGTCTAGCTGTCTCTCTCTCTATCTCCTTTCTCTATCTATATCTCTCTGCATATGAAATTTCGTATTGCATATATGAATGTGCGTACATGTTGCGCAATTGTATTTAACAATTCACTTACATCGTAAATTAGGATCCATTAGATAACAATCTTTGTATGCGGCCATTTTTTGACCAATTGAAGTAGCAACAGCAACAGCAACAGCAACAGCAACAGCAACAGTAACAGCAACAGCGACCGCAACAGAAACAGCAACAGTATAAGCCAAGGCAACAGTAGCAACAATCGAAACAGCAATAATAATGCCAACAATATATTTTGATTATTTGTTATTGTTGTTGCTGTGATTGTTGTTGTAACTTTTTCAACAAAATCCCAATGACTGCATTGTTACTTTATGGTCATTGTTACTTTTATTGTACGATTTTGTTCTCAATGCCTTTTTTGTTTTTTTTTTGTTATTTTCGATTTTTACTGTTTGTTATTATCGTTGTTAACACCAACAATAACAATAATAACAACAATAATAACAACAACAACAAAACAACAAAATAAATGTCGATTATAAAACAACGATTTGTTAATTCAATGCGCGTATTTTGCATAATTCGCTATGAAAAATTTTGTTATTTTTTGTTTTTCTTTTTTTCGTTTTTGTGTTTTATTTTTCAATAGAAAGGTCAACAGACAATAAATAAAAAACATATAAACATACAAACACAACAACAAAACATAAGAAAAACAAATGCAAAAGGTCAGTGTGATGAACGCGATTTTTTTGAAAAGTGCTATTTTTTCAAACTCTACCATAAATAATTTGCACTTCAATTCAATATTTTATAAAATTTACTTTAACTGTGTGTAAATATCGAAGATTCCATAAAAATCTCAGGATTTTTCCTATTTTCTCTTTTTTCTTTTTCAAAATAATTATTATTTTATTTTATATAAAGCGATCGTTTTAGAATGTTGCTCTAAAAATGATTTCTAATTAGGCAAATACTTGAAATATTTTATTGAAATTTTTAGAGACAAAGTCATATCAAAATATTTCAAGGTTTAAGGTAGAGCCCTATCAAATATGTCTAGAAGCAAAATTTACGTTCCCTATAAAATATGCAAACAGATTGTTTGTGACTTTTTTAAAGCATAATTCTTTTGTAGAAAATTTGATATAAATAATTCTACTTTCAGTTCTCATATGTCAAATTTTAGGCGATCTATGCGCACAAACTAAACTTTCTTTTATTTAAAGTGCCAACTTTTATTGGATCTAGTTTAATAGGGCATCTTCGCGAGTAGAAGCTGAGCAAATGAAATCCGACAATGCAAGCAAATGTTTTACTACATTTCATGGCGCTACGTCTATTTTATGGTATGAATTGTCATCCATTTATGAAATGTACTATTTCTAAAAACAAAGAAAAATGTTCTTATTTTAGTCATTTTCTATAAGATTCGCTTCCAAGCCAAAAATCCATCAAGTTATTCATTAAAATACCTCGAAAATAGCGATTTATAGCTATCAAGCTGTAAATCGCTTAAAGAATAGATAGACAGACAGACAGACAGAAAATTTTACTGAGTCAATTGACTCAATATAATATAATAAAAATTATAAATGTATCGACAAAGCCGTTTGGTTGTTACAAACATTTACACAAATATCTAATACTTTTGTAATACGAGTAGTGAAAAGTTACAATTAATTTCTTAAGAAATAATAAAATTTCAGTCATAAATATTAAGGTTGGAAAGGAAAGATGAAATAATTTGAAACAAATAAATTTCTATACATGATTATATTTTATAATAAAAGTTGTAATGCAAGTATCAGCCATACTCAACTAACGAGTATGGAGCATCTTCATAACTATCGCTAAGACGTCTTTTTGTCCTATACCATTCACTTTTCACATTTCGTTTAATGTTCGTTTTAAATTCATCTCATAACAGAGACAGACACACTGCCACACATTTAACACATTTAAACATGGTATAATGCTATTCTTCCATCTCTTCTTCTTCTTCTTCTTCTTCTTCTTCTTTTTGCATAGACTAATTTATGATGATGAGATAAATACTGGTAAAAATATATTGTTAAAAACAATAACAACAACAACATTGAATATACATTGAAATTTAAAAATAAAATAAATCATGTAAGAACAAAGTACAACAGTCCTTTGGAATTGTATGGGAGAAAGGGCGCTTTGAGTTAATCCAAAAAAAAAAAAAAAATTCTATACCATTCAATTTGGAATAGAAAATGGCCTCCAGAAAATATGCACCTCAATTCTAAATAATTTGACCTAATAATATGCCACATTGTAAATAGACTTTCTTGTAATGTAAATATATTTCTGGAAATGTATTACAACAAATAAATTCTTTTGTTTAATTTTGTAACTTTATCAGATCGATTTGTTGTATCGCATGAGAAAATTTATGGAATTTCAAAAAGTTCAACAGAGAAATAAATATTCAAATAGATAGCGATAGAGCTTATGCCCCATAATTTCAGTCTATTTTTCGGTAGCTTCATTCATTCTTTATGAAAACGAACGTAATTCATTCAGAACAATGGACGAAATAAGCGAATGGACCATCGGATAAGAGTATAAGCGGATAGATTGGCTAAACAGCAATAAATTGTTAAATGAAATGAAATGAAAGGACGGCCGGACGAATGGACGGATGGACGTTCAGATGGTTTAGCTAGCGTGTACAGAGGGTCGTACAATGGAATGGAATTGTTGATTGGAAAGTATGACAGACGGACAAATTAATTAATTAATGAATTAATTTAAATCATTTCAATAAAAATTATTGTAATTGGACTTTATTTTGTGTGTTGCACAACACTCAATGTCGGTTGAACTCTCTCTCATGCCTTCACAGCATATTACATAAACATATTATGCATTAAAACGCGAGTGGTAGTGGTAGGGGTAGTGGCAGTATCGGGTATCAAAAAATACAACAAAAGAAAAATGAGAAAAAAAAAATTATGCTAATAATAAGAAATAACAAAAAAAAAAGAAAATAAAGAAAAAAAAAAACCAAACCATAATAATAATAATAAATTATAAAACGTTAAATAGAAGAGAAAGACATAAATTGTTCATGTAAGCGTTATGATGTAAATGTATGGATGTGTGTATGAATGTATTTGTAATGAAGAGAAATATGATAAAGTTAAAAAATAAAATAGAAAATGATGCTAAAGTCTTTGTAGAGTCCATATGGATATCTATGTATGTATGTATGTATTGTGTATGTGTGTATATATGGCTATGTGTTTGCTTGTGTGCGTGCATTTGTATTTTTATAGGTAAAATTCAGTTTATAACTTTTACTTTTTTTTTGTTTTTTTTTATGTTGCTTTTTTACATAAACTACCAGATACAATAAATTTATATACACATACATATACACATACATATACAAATGGTCACGAATTAACACACATACACACACACAAACACACAACACACACACACACACACACACACACAAATGGAAATAGAAAAAGTAAATCTAATTAAAAGTGGCCAAGAGCAGCAAGAAATTTACATCTTCTTTATCAGCACAATAATATTTATATACGTACATGTGTGTGCGTGTACGTGTGTATATGTGTGTGTATGTATGTGTATATATGTAATGGTATAGAAATAGAAAACAACAAAAACCAAAAAAAAAAAAAACTTCACTAACAACAAAGAAAATTGAAACAAAATCAAAATGAAGCAAAACAAATTGTCTTTTACTTTTTGATT
Source organism: Melophagus ovinus (assembly GCA_023089585.1). NCBI lineage: Eukaryota > Metazoa > Arthropoda > Insecta > Diptera > Hippoboscidae > Melophagus > Melophagus ovinus. The sequence continues at coordinate 7,816,222 of JAKKIB010000176.1, read as the reverse complement.
TGATTTGATTTGAATTAATTTAATTGAAACAAGTTCAAGAGACATTAGAAACGTTTAGAGTTACTATTTATATTCTTTATGCCATACAATTTGCTTAATATCATTAAAAAAAAGACAAAGTTGAAAAACGAAGAAAAAAAACAAAGCAAAAAAAAAAAAAAAAGAAAACATTCAGAAAATCTAGAAAAAGTAATTTTTGAAAAACTTGTGATATTTACTGGGCAAAAGAAAGTAAAAAAAGAGCAAGAAAAAGTGATCTGAAAAAATTAAGCTAATTATTTTAAATTTAATTCATCGATTAAGCATGTGAAAATATTATTTTCTATGGAGTTTCGTAACAAAAAAAAAATAAAATAAAATAAAATAAAAGAAAAAGAACAGCAAATTCAAGGAAATTTTGTTTTTCATATAAAAATTTTTTATAGTAATTTGAATTCATATAAATTTGATGATCTAACTTTTTAAATATAATACTTTTCAATTGTAAAATCTTAAGGGCTTATTAAACTTTAATAATATATCACAAAAATAACGGTCTAAGATATTTTAATAAAAAAAAAAAAAATGAAACTAAAAGAAGGATTTACAAAATGATTCACATTGATTCCAAATATAATTCTAAAATGTTATATAATAGAATTTAGATCGCTAAGCTTCAAATTATCCATGGCCCAAACTAAGTATAACTTATTATCGATATAACAAAATATCGCATCAAAAATTTCAATTTGCTTTCACGAATTCATAACTTTCGTTTTGGATTTTAGGAAATTGTATTTTACTTAGAGTCGTAATTGGATTGAAATCAAATTCATTGATAGTTGATCATGCACCTTCTAAAATGATTCATCAAAATATCGGAAAATGATTTTGATATCAAAATTATTTTAGAAATGATCATAAAAGTGATTTTTTTTCAATTTTTATTATTTCAAGCGTCAGATTTAAAAAATCTCAACTTTGAATTATTATGAAAATCTATTCAAAGTTTTGTTGTATAAATAATTTAATTAATTCACTTGAAGTTTTGCATTTGCAAAAGATAAATTACATTTATAATTTAATTATTTTTTTTTATCATTTGTACTTTATTTATTTTTATTTCCTTCTTAGTTTTTAGTTTTTTGTTTTTTTTTAATTTGAAAAGTCATTTTACTTACTAAGAGAAATTCAAGGAAAATTACTACAAACAATTTTTAACTTTTGTTGCTCTCTCTCTCTTTCACACACATTCTCTTGCTTTTACTCTGACCCTGCCTGAATTTTTCTAGAGCAATTTCTGTATAATTTGTGTTAGTTAGTTTGAATGTTTTTGAATTGTTTGTTTGAATTGTTTTTGTTTGCAAAATATTATTACATTTCTATAACCTTTTAATGGTCCAAATAGATAATAAAATTATAGATGTTGTATACTAAATGTTGATATCCTTAATGGCTTTATATAATGGGTAACAAAATAATTTAACCAAAATGACCAAAATGACCGAATGGACAGAAAAAAAGTGCCAGCAAAAGAGACCAAAAAAAAAAAAATAAAATAAAATAAAATTATAAAAATAGTAAGGAAAAAAATGTGTTCTTTTGAAAATATTCCTTCTTTTTTCTGTAAAAAACTTTATATAAATTCGATTTCTATTTGTTGTTATTGCAAAATGTTTACCATTTCAATCCATTACATTTTAATGTTTTAATGTTAAAAAAAAAAAAGGTAAAGCGATAATCAACCATAAATGTATATGAAATCACTTATTTGAATGAATTTTAAATTTCTTCTATGAATGTAAATGGATAAATCGTTTTGCATATAATTATTATACAAAATAAGAACTTTTCCATCATTCATTTCTATACACTTTTGTACATTCTTAGGCTGTTTCTCATCTAAAATTTGTTACTTAAAAGATTCTTGAAAGAATGACTTTTCTTTCTAGATGTAAGTAAAAATTCTAGGTAAAAAATTTTTTATATAGACTTTTAATGTCTTAATTTAAATAAGGCTTTTGTTTTTGTATTTTCTACTATTTATATTATTATAAGTTTGTGCGAATATTTGGGGCTTGAGATAGACCCAGCGTCATGTTAGACAAGATTAATCTAGAGACGCTACAAGCGTATCTATTTGACGGTTTCTTTGTCCATTTAAATTTATTATAATGTCACAGTTCCTGTCAAATACTTGTCACATATATTTTTATGAAAATTTGATGCAGAGTTGTATTTTGATTCAAATACGATTTAGAAAAGACAAGGTTACTTTTCATTTACGTATATCCAAGATTTAATTCTATTTATGAACAACTTACAGTTAAGGCTTATGCTAAGAGCACAAACGAAACATAAAATAATTTTAAATAGAATAATAAGACAATTTTAAATGGTTACAGGTTTGTGAATAGGTTTATGCGAGACTTTTCCTCCCATGATACCAGGATAGTTTATTATTTTATTTTATTTTTTTTAAAACATTTGCCCTTTGTAACATTAGCAGGAAATCAAAATTTAAGTAGTGCTACCCCTAGAAGAGAATTATATCAGTGCCACGTATGCAATTTCTTATAAAGTTGTTCTTAGAGTGAGAGATAGTGCATTTGATATCTGATGGCATTAGAAAAACGTCTATTCTGATCTTGGATTGCATTTGGCATTTTGCTATATTTCACTTTCGCTCCAATTTAATGAGATGAAATCCCCAAAATTAAATTGGGTAAATGATTTATAGGAATTTTCTTAAATACTTATCTTAGTTTTATTAAAACAATTCTACATGAAATACAAGACAACAATTTTTTTTTATTTTATTATATAATAAAAAAAAATTACATGCGTCATATCATTTCTTTGAACATATAATGTAAAAAAAAAAAATCAAAGTGTTTTTGTGGTGAGATTGAAGTAGCAAAAATTATCAGTTAATTACTTTGCTCATAAAACTTTCTCTTACATGTTTACAAAATAACATTTAAACTTTTTGAATACTTTTTTTTTGTTTTTGTTTTTTTACATCTTTTATATTTCCTTATTATTAAAATGTTATTATACCTTGAGTGGTTGTTGTGATTATTGTTGAAATAATATACAATTTAATTACATATGTTATGAAAGTTATAAAAGTTATCTTAATAAAATCATAATAAAAAAACAAAAAAAAAAAAAAGAATTAAATAAAAATCATAATAAGTAAGAAATTTATAAATGTCATGAACCTTTGTCTTGTCACAAAACCTTAACCATTAAAATCTGTCAAATATTTGTAATCATCTAAAAAAATTAATCATAAATATTTTTTGCCAGTATTTTTTGTCAGTTATCAAAAAAAAATGTGAAGAAAGCGGCCTTTTGAGGTCGTCTAAATAATTTTTTCCATTGCTCATTTTGTTTAAAAGTTTTATGCGACAATTTCCCAAAAAGCAAACATTTCTAAATTTTTACAAAAAAAGTTTTGTAATCGTTCAAGGCTAAAACTGTTTAAAGAAGGATTTTTATTGCAAACGTATTTCGAATGTTTGATATGAAATTAATGCAAAAGTACAATGAATTATTCAAAAATATTTTTTTTCTCTCTTTCGCTCTCTTACCCTCAATTTTTATTATCATATTTATTTAAAAAATGCATGAAACGAAATCTCGCAATTTTAAAGTGAAATTATAAAAAATATGACAAATCAAATAAATAGTTATGTAAGAAAGATCAAAAAAGAAAATAAAAGAAAAGGCTAAGAGAGAAAAAAAAAACCCAAAACCTAAAAGCCAAAAGCCGAAACCAAAAAGGTAAAAACGAAACCCCTTTCATAACGATTATTATTACTGTCACTGTTGTTGTTGGTAACGTCATGGTTTTAAGGAGAAAGTTTATCAGTTCACTTTTTCCAATTTTACCACTATACTTTTATCTTCTTTCAGTCTTCTTGTCTTTTGCTTTTGCCTTTTTATTTTGCCATTTACTTGCCTTTTATGGTTTTTCGTGTATTTTATGAATGGGTTTTCGAAAGTGTGTACAATTCGTCCAAACGTTTACAACATTTTTGAGGCAAATATTTTGTTTAAATCTTAAATGGACTTCGGCTTAGACTTTTGTTCGTCTGCATATCCATTTTGGTTGGGTAACTTTCTTTTTGGGTACACAAGAATTGAAATATCATTTCAAATGTTTTAAAATTGGAGCCCTGAACTACATTACACAGCGCAGAGTTAGAGTTAGCGTAAGAGTTAAAAGATTGAAAATTTTGAATTTTGTTTTTTTTTTTTTTTTTTGTAAATATGATACTACAATTTGTATCAAGAAAAGAAAAATTGGTCAAGTCCATTCAAAAGGGAAGCGATTTATAAAATATCAAAATTTTCCTGGCGGCTTTAAAAGTTTCCTTATTATCAAAATTCTTTGCTTATTTATTATCTAAAGCAGTGTCTTATCTTTTTTTTTTTTTGGTGGGTATTAAAATCATGGCCTTAGCTAAATACATTTATCTTAGTTAGTTTACGTGTTTGTTTGTTGCTTATTATTATGTTTAATTTAGCGTGAGTTTTGTGTGAAATTCTTTTAAAATACAACCAAAATCATATCAGAAACTTACGCCCCTTTTACAACCGTCATCAACCCTCATTCCATCATTACCACAATCATCGTAATTTTCATCATCGAAAATATAAATATGTGGGGAAATTTGCCTCAAAAATAATAACAAAAAATAAAAGCACTTAGAAAAAAAAAGGAAAACATAACTTGTTGCTTATAATTATTTCCTACACTACTTGAAGATTTTAGGTATTTTTATTACTTTTTATTATCATACCACAAGTCACAAGTCAAGTTGATAGATATTGCTAAACGAAGAATATAAATTTCTTTGGACGAGTATCAAATTCTGAATCGATTTAATCATGGCTGTCCATTTGTCCATTTGTTCATTTGTCCATGTGTCCGTATATGGTAAATATTCTCCTAGTCGCAAAAATTGTGTTATCGAGATCAAATTTGGCATAAATATTGGAAATTTATATACAATGATTGGAATTAAAAATTGGTGAAATTTGGTCAAATGACACACCCACAATGCACGGTACATTAAGAACAGCTTTGCTTTTTTAAGAATTATGGAACTATGCTACGTCCTTCTGCGTATAAACCCCATATAATCTCACAAACTTTTTAGTGTGGGGAACAAAAAGTCTAAAAAAAAAATTAAAATCGTTTTTTAAGATCAGCCAGTTATTTCTAAGCATTTTCAGAAAGCGATCTTAAACTCCGTTTGTAAAGTTTCTCTTTGGTTCTAAATTCACTAAACATAACAATTTAGATTGGACCTTCGGCATTTTTTTTTTCAAGTGTAACATAACCTGTAAAATAATTTATGACCAAGGCCCTTTGCGCTATTTTCAATTTCTCATATTCGTATAATAAAAGTCTTTCAAACAGTTTTCATAGATTAAAGAGAACGTGGCAGATTTTCTTTAAAGCAAAAATTAACAGAATAAGAGGCTTATTCAGTTTTGCCATTGAACAAATCTTTTAATAAAAATTTTATCAACAACAATTTTATTAATTACTTCTCCTTCAACTTTCATTGTCTTGCCCTTTTTATCTTAATCATGTAAAAAAAAACACTACAAAAGAAAATAAAACGCGCAAAAAATATCATCGAAACGAGCATTAACGACTATTAAACTATCTTAGGCTGCACATTTAAAGTTCTGTTTAAAATTTGACAAATTATTATGTAAAAATGGATCGGATACATGTGCGAAAATGCTTTATGTTATGTACACTCAATTTATATGCCAATCATCATCATTTTGATGTAACTTTCAATTCTTTTAGCCTTATTGTGAGAATCTTTTTTTTTTCATCATTAAATATCAATGGATTGTTTGTATATTTCAGATTTGAGATTGAGATTCAAAAATTTAATGTACTCAAATTGTTAAGTAGGGTATAATAAACCAAAAGAAATGCGTAAATGTAGATTTTCTTTTGTGTTAAGCGTAAAACTCAGTGAAGCGGACAAATAACATTTATGCTATTGTGACGGCTCCGGAAATTAGCAAACAGCTACTACAACAAAACCAAACATTTAATAACAATTATAAAAATAATAATAATAATAATAATAATAATAATAATAATAATAATAATAATAAGAACAACAACGAAAAACAATAACAATAATAATATAAATAGTAAGAAGAAGAACAATAATAACAAAAAACAAAAAATAACAAACAAACAAACAACGATAAAAAAAATGTTAAATGAAAAAGTAATCTTACATTTAATTTACGCTTAGTTTATAATAAACTAATAAACTATAATAATACAAAATAATAAATATCATTATTATGCTAATAATTATGAAAAGTAGCAAGAAATAAAAAGTTGTGAAACCAAAATTAAAAAAAGTCTAAGAAACCAAAAGCCTAAAGAAAAAATTCAATTTAAAAATGTTTGTACGTTCTTAAAGAGAGAGAGAGAGAGAGAGAGAGTGATTGAGAAAGAAAGAGTTAGCAAATGAGAGATGGATAGAGTATTCCATTGATTCATCAATAACGAACAAAACAAAACAAAACAAGGAACACATCTTTGGGATAAATGAAATAAATTAAAAAAATACTTCATAAAACTCATTCAAATTCTTAAATTTTTTTTTTTTTTTCACTTGACTCTTATTACGTTACGTTACTCAATACGTTATATAATAAATTATGCATTTTATGCATATTTGATCAACTTATTTACAATTGTTAACAAAACAAATTAAAAAGAGGAAAAGTATTAAAACCTCTTTGAAAAAGCGTGTGCAAATGACATTTTTGGAACAATGGATAGAAAATTGTTGAAACATAAACAGAACAATAATGTAAAGGATAAATTGGTGAAAGGACAAGATAATATATTTATTTATATTGTATAATGAAATGTTAGTTAACTAGACAGATCGAAAAAACATCAAACGATACGTTTATGTCTCATCTTCTCCGTTTTTCTCTTAAACGTCTTTTGTCAGTCTTTTGCAAATGTTTTCAACAGTTTTATTTGACACGTATAAAAATGTGTCAATTTCAAAAGTAATTCATGGTTTTTATAGACAAAGGCATCATTACTTCATATATAATTGAAACGAAGTAAAATGAAAAATGTAAGCAAATTTCAAAGTTGTGAAAAAATCTGCAAAAAAAAAAAATCTCTAATAAAAGTTCAAGATTTTTCAGCATAAACATAAATTAACAATTTAGCAAGATGCCAAATAGCGTTCCATTTTCATTGATGACAATATGTTCATATGGCGAAAAATACTTAAAAACCATTAAAAATTTATAACATACCTTAAAGGGAGATCCCTAAAGAAATTGTTTATAATTCGTTGCCTTCGAAATCCTACATAGATTCGCACCGATAAATGTTATGCTTTATATCTGTATTGATATTTTAGTTTTCCGCTTTTTTATTTGACTCAGATGCTCGATCGTAATTTGTAGTATAATAATTTTACTAGAGCAAATTTCATCAATTGCTTACGTGTCATTTCAATTATTAAAAAGATTAATTCTATACATAAAATTGTGAGAAAATATATAAAAAAAAAAAAAACGAAATAAAGAAGAAGCAAGTAGAAATTAGAATCGGTATGAATTCATTGTTATAGCAATCGATTTGTTATTAAATCAATTAACAATTTCATTAAAGATTTTCTTCAAATATATTGATTTGTTAGAGATAATTTGAATTAGCAGTTTTGCAAATGATTTTCTTAAATGACTTTCTCAAATAAATTTCTCAAATTATCACAGACTCGATGTGTAAAATAGTTTTTTTCTCAAATAAAATTGTTAGATGTTGAAAAATTTTTTAAATTGGAAATGGTAATTGTTAAAAAAAAAATGGAATCATTTCTATAATTTAAATATTTTTAATAAAATGCTATTTTAATATTGGTCAAACTTTTCTAGATAAAAAAATTAACTACATTCGTACATACATTTTTCCATTCTTTATTTCTCAATTAACTTGTGTGATTCGTATTTCAAAATTTTTTGGAAAAAAATCCATTCTTAAAGCAAATGAATTTTATTTGGGAAACACTTTTACTCTAAAGTTAGAGTTTTCAAAATTCGACCATGATCGTTCTTAACAATTTTAATTAAATATTAATAGAAATTGTTTTTTATTTTTTTAGTGTAATAACACAACTACAGAAGCAATAAGAACAGAACAACAACAACAAGAGCAAAAAGAGCAACAAGAGCAGCAACAACAGCAGCAATTGTAACATCAAGAGCAAGTAATTTTATAAGCCCATGTGTCTTGTTGTAATGTTTTGTTGATTGTTTTGTTATGACCCCGTTACTCATAAAATATAAAATCATATTGATTATGTGTGTGTGTATTTGTGTGAAGGTTAACTTAATGTTGTATACCGGAACTTTCACAATCCATCTGTTATTCTCTTTCTTCTCTATATAAAATCTTTTGTCTATCGGTTTGTCCATTTATCTCTCTTGAAAAATAACTTTCGCTATTGTATTTAGACCTTTTGTTCAAAATTGTATTTATGTAAATATATTTACATATAATACATGGGTCAATAAATCATCTATCGAAATGGCTCTCAAAACGTTACAAATGATCCAATCAATGCCATAACATTTCTAGGGGATTTTCAAATTTTTCAAAATTATCTAATGGCTCAGCTTTTATTAACTCATATTTCTCTGATCTCACCTTTTTTTGATCTCACATTTCCCTCCTTCAAATGTTTATAAAGTAAATCTATTATTATTATGCCCTGATATAGGAAATTGTCTTTAACTTGATTGCATTTGCCCTCTGAATTGTTGAATCTTTAAGATGTCACTTCATTTGGGCAATTTTATTTGATGATCATTCAGAATGATTTTCTCAACTTTTTGTGGAATATTTTCCTTGTTACTTTATGCAATGAAAATAGTTGACTGAATTGTAAATTTTTTCCATTGAAAATAAAAATTGAGATTTCTTATCTCTTGGGAAAATGGGAATGGAATATAAGAGCATGAAACAAAGAAACAAGGAAACAAAGAACATGCTACATGAAACGTGGTACATGGAGAATAACAATAAAATCAAATGATTTTTTTTATTGATAATTCTTTATAAACGGTCTTTAGACTTATTGATCTATGGGTATGGCATAATATATTATGATTATTAAATTGGGTGAAATTCTATGACAATTCGATTACAGCCGTTTAATATATTCATACAGACAGACTTATTAAATATTTAATGTTGTTATGTTGTTATCAATAAAGGACAATTTATTACTTTTATTGATGAAATTTGTCAGTTGAAATTTTGTTGAAAATTACAAGAGATAAAAACGTCAATAATAACCGAACGTGATTACTGGTGTTGAATAAACGAAACAATCAAATTTCTTATAATAATCGAAAATAAAAATTTCATATACGATCCAAAAGTATTTCAATAAAATCTACATAAAAAATCATCTATTACAAATGAGAATTATTTCGTTTGCATCAAAAACTTTTTCTCTAGAATTTAGAGGACTCTTAAAAAAGAAGTCGAATGCCACGCCTATTTAAATCAATATTTTTATTATAGCTCTAAAGGCCCCAGAGTTATCTTGGCCCCCGAAATAGTTGATATTATAATCGAAAAATATCTTAAACAAAATGTCCATGGAATATTTCATTCATTCACTGCGTATGCCCATTTTTGAAGCGTTTAAGTCAAAGCACTAACTTTAAACGATAAAAGTTCCTAAAAAATTATCCGTTTAGTTAGCTGTAAAGATACCATATTATTATTTTTTTTTTGAACTGAAATTCCATACATAATATTTCCCGCCCTCCAGGATTTATAACATTTTTACTAAAAATTGAACGAACTTTTAAATTGCCATGCAGGAATTTTTAAATATACTTTTTTTGGATTCAAACAAAAAAAGGAAGTGTCAGAGACCTATATTTTCTATATTTGATCTGTATTTCAAATTCTGAATCGTTTGTTTGGTTTTTTGTATTTTTCTATACTTAATTGAATAATTTGTAAATGTAATTGTAAGAAATTAGTATTGGCCAGTACATCTCATACAACTTAAACTCCAGTCGTGTTGTTTTGTTTTGTTTTATTTTGTTTCGTTTTGCCATTTTTTTTTTTTTGAGTTAATTTCAATCCAATCAAATAAGCAACTAAAATTGACTCATTTTCATACTGATCAATCTCTAAATATTTAATCAGTTTTCCAGTTATTTGAGAATGAATATCGGAATAATAATAATAATAATAAAATTAACAACAAAAACATCAAACAGAAAACCAAAAATAAAAATAGCAAAAATTGCAAAAAAAGAAAAAATAATAAGAAAAAAAAGGGGGGAGGGGGAGGAAGAGTTTATGGTGAGTTTATGCCATAAATAAAAATTGAAAAATTTGGGAAAATGGGAATGGAACATAAGAGCATGAAACAAAGAAACAAGGAAACAAGGAACATGGTACATGAAATGTGGTACATGAATAATAACAATAAAATCAAACGATATGTTTGTGTAAAAATGAAAAAAAAAAACGAAAAGAAGAAGAGACAGTAGGAGTGAAAAAGTGCGTTAAGTGCGAAAGCGATAGTGTGATAGAGTTAAAGATATTTCAGAGTAAATGAGATGGTTGATGATGGAATTGTTGGAATGTGTGGCTGGAGAATTTCGTAATAAATATATTTCTATCATGGACTGAGCATAATTTTTTATTCCTACCAACATTTATGGCATTTCACGCACACATATATTGCATGTATATTACATACTTATCATGTACATGCCATGCCATATATAAATAATAATACATATATACAGATATACAGTTATGTGGATATATGGATATATGGATACATGGATATAGATATAAATAAAAGCCACCATAAAAATTGGTGGCTTCTTGATGTACGTGTTTATTCGATGGGCTTATTGCTTTCATATTACTTCCATATATATATATATATATATGTATATATATATATATATGTATAAACCTTTGCTTTATGTATTATAATAAATAAACCAATAATCAAACTGGTAAATATTCGCTTAATATTTGTTTGTGTTGCTCATGTTACTCGTTTGATTGTTGATTACTAAAACTTCATACATTTACAAATGTTATGTTGTTATTGCCTATATTGTTATTGTTATTGTTATTGTTATTGCTGTTACTTCAATTTTTCTACTTTTAGATAGACCAAGTAACAACTTAAGAAATCATATCAATTCAATATCAATTCAATATCCAAAGAGCAAGCCAACAGAAGACACCTGCTTAAATAGACAAATATAAATAGACAAAAGTATTAAAAAAAAAACAGAAACAATATTGAAAAGTTGTGCTGTTTTAATATAGCTAAAAAAAGTAAACAAAAAAAAAACAGAAAAGAAAAGCCAAAAATAGCGAAGAAAAGCAAAGAAAAGCGGATGAGCAACAAACAAAACTATATGAAAAACATAAACATTTGATGATGGCAATGTGGGTGGCATATAAATTGTTGTAAAAATGTAAATGGATTTAGAAAATCTTTCTCTTTCACTCACTCTCATTTTCTTTAAATATCATCTGTCTCATATTATCATACACATTTGAAACTCTCATGAGATTAATCACTTAACTTAAATTCAAACTAAACTGAACTCTATAACTTTTAGCTCCTCTAACTTTCTTCATTTCTTTTTTATCTATCTCTACCTTACTCACACTTACAGTCACACTTATAGTCAGACTTACACTTTTAAACACTTTCACAATATTCCTTAACAATTTGATTTTATTCTATTGATATTTTCTGGTCAATGTTCAATGCTTAACAAATTTAACACTTTATTTAACACCAACAACAATAATAACAATAATAACAAGAATAACAATAACAACAATAAAAGCAACATTAGCAACAGTAACAGCAGCAATATCATTAAAAAAACAAGAAAAAGAAATAATACATTTTTAGTTAACAAATTTGTCTACATATGTAGACATTTAGATGGTCTTAAACATACAACAACAATAATAATTTTTTACGTACTTTCTTTTTACTTCTTTTTACTTCTTTTTAGTTCTTTTTTTCTCTTATATTGGTCTGGTTTTTATTGTTGTTGCTTTCGTTTTTTTTATTGTTGCTTTGTACTTTTAGCCTAAATTTAAAAACAAAACAAAAAAAAAAAAAGGAATCGTAAAAGTAATAACACGAATGCAAAGCACAACTTCTTTTCATTTTCGCCCCTTACACTTTTTGGCCTTTTCTTATCAATTGCTTTAATTTTTCTTTTTTTGTTAATTTTTTTCTTTTTTATTTATTTTTTACTTTGTTTTTTGCATGGTTTTGTTTTTTTTTTTTATTATCGTTCGGCTACACTGTTAAATTATTCAACATACTTTTATGCAGTAGTTTTTAAATTTTAGCAAGAAACGAATGAAAAATTTCTAGTCGATCATTAGCGTCTTGTAAATACCCTAAAAAAGCATCATTTAGAAATTGTTTAAAAGTTGAAAAAAAAGTATAACAATTTTTGTTATTTTTGATATGATTTGAAAGATTTGTTTTATGGCAGAGACTTCAAAGAAGAAAAACAGAAATAAATGGATCAATTTTGAATAAATTTACTTTATGCATTTAACGCGTCTAAATATTATTATGATTGAAAATTTGTTCCTTTTTTTTTTGTTTTTACAAAATAGTGTTATGTACATTGCGATCTTGGAAAGGGTACATTCTGAACCATTTGCAAAAGATTGGGCTAATATTTTGACAGCTATTTATCTTACTAGTTGTGTAAAATTTTCAGCTATTTAACTTTTAACAAGCGAGCTATTTTCAGTTTATGTTGCAATGTAGGCGTGTCGTTTAACCGATTTTAACCATTTTCAATAACAATCTGCTTGTAAAAACTTCCAATGTTTCTGTCAAATTTCAGCTCGTTATCTTTTTTTTTTGCGATCAGTAGAATGTTAATAACACACAGGCAGGCGGACGGACGGACAGACAGACAAATAGGCAGAAAAATAGACAGAGAGACAGATAGACCGACATATCTAAATCGATTCAGATGTTGAAGCTAATTAAAAATATGTATACTTTGTTGGATCTCGGAGACTTTATCTTGTTTTATGGGTTACAAACAATAATAACATAATCAATGTGACCCCAAATCTTTGGGTGGTGTTTATAAAGAGACGGCACTAAAAAAAATTTAGTCAAAGAGAGAAAGAGATAAAATGACAAGAATAACTATAAACGTACTGCATTTGTGTGTGTAAATATGTGTGTGTGTGTGTGTTAACGTTAAATTCATACATTCCCATAGAGAACGATGTGACCTTTTTTCTTCGGTTTTTTTTCATTTTTTTTTTGTTTCAGTTTTGGCCATGATTTTATTCCATTTTAAGCCATTGGCTGTAGAAACGACTTTTGTTTTTTTTTTTTTTTTGGAACATTTCATTCAAATAGTGAAATTATTAAAAATCATTGTAGGCCTAAGATTTAAAATCGGAATCGAAATCGTGAAAGAAAGAAGGAGTTCTTTTACATAACTTGCATTATAATGAAATAATAATCAATCAATAATCTCATAATGAAATCGTTAAATCGCTAAATAATCATCATAAAATCGTTATAAAGATTTTACATGACTTTCATTAACTTTCTTAAAAAGTTTTCACAAATAACACGTGTCTGGAACGTGAGTCTCATTAATCTAGTTTAATCATGGACTATTTCATCAAATAGCTTTCTTCTCGTACTTATGATACAATTTAGAATCTTAGATGTCAGAAGTTGGGCCTATTGCAATCCCTTATTTTAATATATAAATTTTTATATTTTATATGAAAGTAGGATGAAATATAATCTACTCCGATTTAAATATTTCGCACTCCATGAAGATAATATGATGGATCAATTGTTGTAGGAAATATCTTGCCAAACTAATTTTTATAATAATTATTATCTATAGAATTGATGCTAAATCTAAGAATAATTAATTTAATATAATAAATTATGATTTTTATATTGAAATTTGATCAATTGATCAATAAAAATATTAATTAAATGTAAATAATTTTTTTTACCATTTAAAATAAATGTGATTTTTTCTTAAAGTATGCGATAACTAATCTATAAAAGTGAGTCGATTTTTGTATATATTTTGAATTCATATGTGAATGAATGGCATAGAAATATGTTCATCAAAATTTACCATCTAATTTTTAATTTAATAGCTTTGCTAAAATTTTGCTAAACTTAAATTAATTAACTACTTAATTAAGTCCATTATTTTTATCTTTTCTGGAAAATATTAATCAATACAGATTTGGATTGGCATTTTATGTATATAAATGTATATTTATCAATTATATAATTAATGATATTTCGATATAAATATTTATTAAATGAATGAAAATGAAAATTATTAATAATCAATGTAATTATGATATGCAATTAATTTGTCATTTGTTCATTTGTAATATTTTAGTTTAGTTTAGCAAATTTGTGGTTCATTAAATAATAATTAATAATTAATTTATTGTTATGGTTCAAAAATATACCGAACCTCTTTGATCAATTAGTCATATAAAATTAATTAATGAATGCATGAATGCATGGAGAATTGATTATACCAGGAGAAGCAATTTTTTCACCCTTAACAATCAAATATCAAATATAAGATTTGTTCTCTCAAAAATAAACAAAAAAAAAAAAAAAATGGTTTAATCTTCTCCAGAAGTGTAATAATTTCATAGATTCTAATACACAGAAATAATGAGAATTATTTCAAAAAAATAAATATTATGAAAAATTATGGTGCTTGGCAAGTGAAATAAAATTAATGAATAGTAAAATTTCATTAGTCAAATTCATTTCAAAAAATGTGTCCATTCAATAGTTAAAAGTTGGGCCATCATTAATTTTATCTGTATAATTAATATTAAGAAATTTTTGGAATTTATGAAAATTTTGTAAATGATATTTTTCCAAATAACTCAAATCTTGCAAATCTAAAATATCATTTAAAAAAACAAGTGCAATTCAATTCAGTTCCATTCAGTTCAGTTTGTATTTACTTGTGAAAGTTTTTGTAACCCAGAAAATTGTATGCCATGTGACCGAAAATAGGCGAATGGGCGGGCCTGATTATGTATAATTTTTGAAAAAGGTAAACTGGAGTTCACTAAAATTGTATGTGAAATAAAAAATGAAATTTAATGCAGAAACAACTTTCACTTTTAGCTCATTAAAATGCAAAAGGGCAAGAGAAAGAAATAAATAAATTCAATAAGAAAAAAAAGTTGGTGTTTATGCCAAACATTACAAACGTATTGTTATCTGAAATTTATTATATATTACAATCATTAATCATTTCAAATCCCCCACTCACAGGTCACCACTCACTCTCAAACTCTTTTCAACACTATAACCAGGTAATTTGAATGCCAAAACGATGCAATTGACTTTAAGTTAAAATAATCATAAACGAGAAAGTTACACTTGATTGCAACTACAATCGGGCCCTGCCCAATATTCAATGGACGCTAAAAATAATTTTGTAGCTGATTAATTAATTCTAGTTGTTATTATTACAAAGAAATTTCCTGAAATATTTATTATGTCTCGAGAATATCTCGAGATATTCTCAAGAATGTTGTAGCACTTAGAAAAAAGCTTCAAAACCTTAAATATCGAATTGATTTTTATATGTCTGTCCATCTGCTTATCTATTATTAATATACTTCTTAGAAAAATATAATTCAAATATCGAACTTTTTGAAAAATATTATTCAAATATCGAAATTCTTGATTTACATAGGGTGCTCACGATTTCGCCGCTCTATCAAATATTACTTACTTATTTGTTATGGTTGTTAATTTTCTTCCACAATCTTTATGGTATGTCCATCGTTGTCCATCGACAACGTTAAATTGAATCTTAACAACTATGTAAATAACCAAGTATTCAAAACCAAAAGGAAAATGGAAAAAAATGGTAACTCGTTGAGTGATTAGGGTGAAAGAGAATGGCACAGATTGACAAAAGGCCTAAGTTGCTGAAAATAGTAACGTGTAAATATAAATTATAATTTCAACAGGTATTTATAATTCTTCTTCTTTCTTTTGTTTCTTTCACTTTTCCCTCTTGCTTTCTCTAATTTAGTTGTTTTTCTCTGTAATTGTCGCAAACAGAAATCATTTAATAATATTTTGTTTTCTTTTGGTTTCACTTTTGTTTTGTTTTGTCCACACGTGCCTTATAAAAATGTTGTCCACATAACGTGACCACTATTTAAGTTTGAATAACTAAATGATGAGTTTAAGATTGATGTAAAAAAATTTATGTAAATCAACAAGTGACATTTAGATTTAAGATAGCGCTCTGATAAAAAAAAGTAACAAATTTGTTCACTTTAAAGTAGTGATAATTTTGATTCGTTAAAATTTGTAGAAGCAGAAGAATTAAAAAATATTCAAATTGTTATTGTTGTATTCAATATAAATCTCAAAATCTCAATTTTATAAGATATTTCAAATGAAATCAGTGAGAGCCCCTTTTTTTCTTGACAATTATTTTACCGATTTTTTCTCCAATGTTTTACATTAGAAATATTATTAGCAGTAATTTAATGAATTTTATAGATTGATAAATATTCATATAATACGATTAATATTAGAGTTGATAATAGTAAATTTTTAGGACTTCATTTCATGGAGCTTCCCCATATAGTAAATAGTGAAACAAGGTGATCAAAAGACAACTTTATTTTCATGATAACACGAGGAGACTAATTGAGTTTATTTAACGGACCAGATACCTACACGTTACCAATTAAAGTATAACGATTAAGGTATATAAAGTGTAACGATTAAAGAGTAGCAATTAAAGTGTAGCAACTAAAGAGTAGCTATTACAGAGTAGTGATTAAAATGTAGCGACTAAAGAGTAGCAGTTAAAGTGTATCAATTAAGGTGTAGCGATTAAAGTGTAGCGATTAAAGTGTAGCGACTAAAGAGTAGCGATTAAAGTGTAGCGGTTAAAGTGCAGCGGTTAAAGAGTAACGACAAAATTGTAGCGACTAAAGAGTACCTTTTAAAGTGCAGCGATTAAAGCATAACAATTATATTATTATTATATTATAATTATTATAGCGACCACAGAGTAGCAATTAAAGTGTAGCGACTAAAGTATAGCGACTAAAAAATACCTTTTAAAGTGTAGGGACTAAAGTATAGCGACTAAGGAGTAACAATTAGAGTCTAAAATTTATGAAAAATATGGGCACATGGTCTTGCCTTCTAATTTATAGCCAAGATACTTTTAAATGTTGCACAATTTTGTTTTTTTGGAAAATTACAACTCAATTGATAAGTCTTTATACTGTTACGACTCCGTAGCAATTAAAAACTAAATAACCAATACAATTGTAAACATAAATCAATATGGCCTTACAATTTACACTAATAATGTATAAAATGAAAGAGGAAAAATTGCGTTATCATAAGCATAACAAATGGAAAAGCATATACAACATTTAACAAAAAAAATATATGTGAAAATTTTGGGAAGAAGAAATATGTTAAAAAGAAACAACAGAATATAATAAAGGCAACAAAAAAAAAGGAAAAATAATACACTAAAATTGATGAAACCAAATAAAATAGAGCAATGTGAAATATATATACATATATATATATATAATATATATATATATATATATATATATATATATATATATATATATATATATATATATATGTATATATATATATAAATATGTTTATGTATAATAAAAAATTCAAGTGAAGATGAAGACTGAAAAAAAGATAAAAAAAAGAAATTTGAAAGCGCTAAGAAAATCAAACACGTTTGCATATAAAACTCATAAAATTTGTTATGCACTGGGTTTCACAATGATTACACAATACATACATAAATATAATTCATACAGATACATATACACACATTCATATACATATACAGATACATAAGGAATGGAGTAAGCATGGCATAGCATAGCATAATATGGTATAAAGTAAGTGATTGGTATCTTCTTACTAAGTCTTAGATTTTATTATGCCTACCACACAGATATTGCGGATATACTCATTTTGTCATTATGTTCGTAATGCCTAAAAGTAAGCATCTAATTCTGTCTGTCCATCTGTCCATCTATCCCTGGGGGCGACCAATCCCGAGAAGCACCTGCTCAACTGGGAGTGGGCTCATGAGATGGTCTTTGTTGATACTTCCGTTACCATCATGGGTTCATCATGAGTTCACGAGATCCGATCCAAAGATTTAATTTGATACCACGGGATCACCAGTTTCATATTTGCCCAAGTGGTGATGTTGGAGTTGGCTTCGTGGGGGCTGTGGTGCCCATGTCGCGGGCGTAGCTCGACCTAATTATGTTTATTTTGTGCTCCCCTATTATGTTTTTGTCATTTTGTCATTTGTCCATTTCCCGAATAAAATGGCTAGCTAGGTAGGCTTATCGGGCTAATCTAATCTAAGCCAAGGGGTAATAAGAAGGCCCCGAATCCTTACACCAAGGATTAAGCTAACTAGATAAGGTGCAATAGTGGCTTTAAATTGGAAGCTAGTCGTGACGGTGGCATGCAACGCTAGCGATCATTAAGTATGTTTATACCATGCATTTGAGCCTTCCAGGACCGGTATGCATGTAAAACACTAACCGCATGTCCATCTATTCCTTTGTCCGTGTATGGTAAAGATTCTTCTTGATCGCCAGAAAAAAACCGACATATCCAGCTAACAATTTGGCGGAAACATTAGTAGTTCATGTAAATTGTAATTGCAATTGTAATTGGTTCAAGGACATGTCCCACATTGCAATGTAAATTGAGGATAACCCTTTTTTTTTAAAGTAAAAATCCCTAGTTTTTTTGCTTATAACTTGAAAAGTATAAGCAAATCGAAAACTGAGATTTGAGTAAACGTTCAAAATAAGAACAAGAAAATCGCACAAAATCGACCATGCCTAAACAAAACTATACAACTTTAAATAATCTGTCTGTATAATAAATTACCAACACAGAGTTAGTGTCTGGGTGGTAGATGCCCAAGATTTGGCCCCAATCAAATATACTTTTTTTACTTGTTGTGATACAATTCATGCGTCCGTACTTATACGATGGTATTAGTGTACGGCAATATAATTTCTTCTGCTTTTTTTTTTAGTTTCTAGTTTGTGTGTATGTTCGTATGTAACACATAACGCACATCTAATATTTATTATGCACATAAACGTACACGTATAAATTTCAATATGCTAAAACCTAAATTTTTTATATATGAACTCTCAAGTGTTCATATATTCGATCATAATTATAAAGTATTTGCTATATGTACTTTTGTCAAAATTGTGTTATTCATTTTGTCATATATCGGCTCAAATTTATATATCCATATCATGGATCTATCCAGTCAAATTGTTTACTATTACATAAGCTTTAAAAAGGCTGCAGCGAATGCTAATCGGAGTCTTATATAAAAGGAGACATATGAGTTCTAGGACATATGAGTTCAGAACGATATCTAGATCGATCACTAGTTTTAAGGCTTATGGTGATATTCAGATTGACTTTCTGAAGGCTGTGAAGCCCATAGTTCTTCAAACTAGTCTTATGGGGTTTTCTTTTTTTTAAAGCTGCAGTTTATTAAGAGATCAGTATTAGGAGGAAAGTTACTGATACTAAACTAATGTGAATGTTTTGGATTATAAATTGGCTACTATACTAGAGATGCTACTACAGCTAGGTATTGCCAGATGCCTTTATTTGATTGCATCACTTAAACGATAAGATTAAGAGCACCGAAAAACGTATCCAATTAATTGTTGCATCTGGGTCGTAATAGACAACTTGCCTTAGTGATTGGTCAATTCAAATCAGATGTACCTTTAATTCGAAATTAGGTGACACAAAATTAAAAATATTACTTTTAACTGTGCACATTAATTATGGCCCTAAATGCCATCTTACAAATTCATGATCGCTTCATATAATTCGAGTTGTATTTACCAGAATTTCTTTTGTTATGGCTTTTTCATATGATCTAATATATATTTCACAAGCATTCTAATAATGTATGTGTATGTGTGTGTGTGTGTTTGTGTAAAAATGTGAATAACATGTTAAAATAAAATAAACTGAGTGGAAA
The DNA here is from genome assembly GCA_023089585.1 of Melophagus ovinus. Classification (NCBI taxonomy): domain Eukaryota; kingdom Metazoa; phylum Arthropoda; class Insecta; order Diptera; family Hippoboscidae; genus Melophagus; species Melophagus ovinus. Next base: position 7,796,014 of record JAKKIB010000176.1, on the reverse strand, counting down.
GCTGGCATGACAAGTTATTTATAAACAATTCAACATAATAAACTTTTGAATATTGGTGAAATGAGTGCATGAATGGTAAGATGACTGTTTATGCATGTGTGTGTGTGTGTGCGTATGTACGTATATAAATGAAAAAAAAAAGAAAAACAATAATACAAAATCTACTAATATTGCAGTAATACTATTGTTACCACAACAACAACAACAACAACAACAACAACAACAACAACAACAACAACAGCGACATCAACTGCAGCAACAACAGCAACAACAATTCTAACATTGAACGTAGAAGTAAATGCACTCTAACCGTAAAAAAAATTATGCAATAAGAAGCAAGTAAAACAAAAAGAAAAACAACAAACTAAAACCAAAATTCAAGATGAAAACTCAATAACAACAATAACAATATATATATATATATATATATATATATATATATATATATATATATACAAATACATATGGATATACACATATACACATATATATTATTGCATAAGAAAAAAATTTATTTAGATAATATTATGATTGTTTTACCGTTTCCGGTAAATCCGTTAAAAAAATGCAAAAGCAACAATAACAAATAACAAACAAAAACAAATACAACTATTTTAATCGATCATCATAAGTTGTATTACAAATACCCTACGCCAATAAATTTCCAATGAATACAAATAAAAGTCAAGCAAAAATATATGAATGAGATAAAAAAGAAACCAATTTTCAAATTTGCTACATTTCAAAATGAAAGGAGACAACTCATAGAAATAATTCGATCATATGGATCAATTTTAAATTCAAGCCCTCACAATAATTGACATGTACAACTTAATAATGAAAAAGTCCATACGCTGACATTAAAATGACATAATAAATGGATAATAAATTTGTATCAAATGTAATTCATGGGAAGTGTATAAAATAATTTTCTTTTAGTGGAGTTAACATGGATTCCTATAAAGTGAACATCTATTGAAGCCATTTATCATGTTTCGAATATACTAAACCAAAAAAAAAAAAAAACAACAATCATACGCAACGTATGACAGTTAAATTTATATATTAACGGGAGATTTTAAATTCTTCTTCATTTTATATAAAAATATTTAAAGATACCTGTTTTTTTTTTTTTTGGTTTCTTTTTCGAAAATTCTCCCGGATAATCTACTTCATCTTAACACCGCTGAATTTGTCTTGTTTTCCATTTTTCATTATCATCCCTCGTCAACGTCATCGTCATAACTCTTCGGCGAGCACACCATAATTTCTAATCTTTCTTAGATATTTCTGCTACAAATATTTTAGAATGTGACATTTGTTTAAGCGGGCGTTAATTTAAATCAAAGAAATTTCCTTAAATTTCTTCTAAATTTGGAATCTTTTGAAAGTTGAATCTAAACTGCGGCCCTAATATATTTAGGCCTCTTCATTTGAAAATAGCAGACTTATTTAACAGTTTAATAGTAACAATTTTAACAGAAATTTTCAAAATTGTTCCTCAATGTAATTTTATGATTGCCAAGTATGGCATAATAATGTGCCCTTAATAATAATAATAAAAACGAAAAAAAAAAGTTCTACTTTTGGTTAGCGCGATTAACTCTTGAATACTTCCCCAAACCAAAAAAGAGCCGCCATTCAGACATTATGTCTGTCTATCAGATGTAGCCGACGTACTTTAACTTGAATCAAACTAAAATATATCGTATCGTACTGAGCATATGCATTCACTTGAGAATATGGAGAATATGGAGTGCAAGTAGGCGCGGTTCCGGTATTTTATTACTTTTGAAGAAATGTTCAGCAAGCCTTAAGCGAATCCATTTAATAAATTGAAACTATAAAATTTTTTCAGGAAAAAAGAAAAATAATCCAAGTACATAGCTGTTTGGGCTGCAGTATGGGCGTGTCAAATAATGGATTTAACCCATTTTCGCTATTTATCTTAGTGTAAAAATATTCAATATCTATTCAAGCACTTGAAGTTGCATTCAAGATTTTAACGATTAATGTACATGACAAACAACTTCAGACACATGCCAAATAGGTTCCTCAGCTGGTCGAACAAATGATTCATAGCTAATCAAAGATATTTTCATATAGTACGAACATTTTGATCGAAAAATTATATCCACAACATTCGAATGGTGTACATAAAAAACTAAGACAATATAAATGAACACGATTTGTGTGGTGGGACTCAGAGGACCTTTAACGTTTTGGATTAATAAATAAATTATTTAAAAGTTATATGCGCTGCTTCACGTAATCTCATAAAATGCACGACAAAAAAAAATAGCAATAGAAATAACAATGACAAGAAGAGGAACAAGAACGAGAAGCAAGAACAAAAAGTAAAAACGAAGAACAATGATAAAAAATATATTTACATAGAATTCTTGATACCTTGATGTTACTTTTGTTATGTCTCGCCTTCCAAATTATACAAATAACAATGACAATGTTTTTGCTAGCATTGCTAGTAAAAACATTGTACTTCACATTGTACTTCCATTGTACTTCACATTGATAGGCGCTTAGGGAAGACTCCACTCCATTCCACTCCATTCCATTCCACTTTATTATTTTCAATGTTTTGTTGTTGTTGTGGTGGTGGTGGTTGTTGTTGTTGTTGTTGTTGTTGCCTTGTGTTTTGCTGCTCTAGCTTATCTTATATTTAGAGCGATAATCTTTAGGTTTTTATATTAACTAATGTTCTTGTAAATGGAAACAATATGAACAAATATCTTTAGTGTGTATAAAAGACATTTAAAAATGTACTTAATTTATAAAATTTTTGCAACATTCACTGCAAAAACAAAAAAAAAAAAGGAAAACAAAATGCGTTCGTGTTTGTTTACGATTGTTGTCTGTAAATCTTTCTGCTGAACTTTAAACAGAAACCATTGAAAATTGATCTAAACTAAGAACATTTCATATCATTTTTTATTTGTTACTTATAGAACAATTTTTTATTTAAAAAGCTAAAAAAAAAATTTAATAATAATAAAACATTAGATTTTGTTCATCATTTTAGTTCGTTCGTTCCGTTTCGCCTTTTTCTTTAAGCAAGGGTCTTTGAGAAAGAATCTATGGAATTCAAAGAGTTTCATTAAATTTATTGAGTTTGGTTTTCAATTCAATGAAATTCAGATGTGACCATCTCAAATAATCAAATAATATTAACACTGATAACGGAACATTTAGATTCACCATGAAACGGTTTAAGACATAAGGATACGATTATCTGTACAATCAGTTACTAGTTGTACAAAAAAGTCAATTGAGTAGCTAAATACAATTTTTGTATAGAATTTGAAGTTTCAAGAGATTTTGGTAATTTTAACAAAATCTTTGTAAATTTCTTGATTTTTGCTGATCATGTAGCAATCAAATAAAGATTTTTAGAACGATCATATCTAAAATATGCTAAAATACATTTAAAAATCTTTAGACGTATGTGATAGCATCAATCAAGGTATTGTCTTTCATTTGTCCTCACGTTCATTCAATTTTAAATTACTTTCAATTTTAAAATAATTAAAAATAATGAAAACTTTTAGTGAGTATTTTAAATTACTTCGAATGCCACTGAGATAATTATTATTGTATAATTTAAGTATCTTATTATTATCTGATGGAATAAACTTTAAGAGGGAAGGTAAATCATTTTATAATATTTTCAAAATTCTACTTTTATTATGTTAACTTTAATTTTATATTAAAACGAAATCTTTTATAAAGGGAATTCTTAAGGCGTTTTATAAGAGTATGTTGTATCAAAACGCAATAAAATCATCATCAGTATGGATCATAATGTGGCATGATAAATATTTTCAAGGCCATGTAAACCACAACAACCATCGTTAAGAGCATATAAAGTAACAACAAATAAAATTGTAATAATAATAAAAATAACAGCGATACAAAATACCTTTAACATAAGTCAGTTGCAAGTTTGGTTGGTTGGTTGGTTGGTTGGTTGGTTGTTTAGTTGTTTGGTTGATAGTAACATGTTAGATGTTTATGCAGTTAGTCTACATATCCTTGGAGACATTAGTTGAGAGGAGTTAAATGACATTTACATCTTAACCATAGAAAATTATGTTACACATATTTTTTTTAGGCTTCTTCTTTCTCTTGCCACTTGAACAAGAAACAAGAAACTTTTTATATATTTGTTATTGTTAAAATCCACCATTCCATTTTGTCATTTATCGTAGACCCTACAAGGTATCTATATTCTTGTTCTTGTCCTGCATGAAATTCTGAATTGATTTAGTCATATCTCTCTATTTGTTCATCCATCTGTCCATATTTTATTAACATCCTACTGGTGGCATAAAAATAGTTATCAAGTTTATGTTTGATAGGATCATTGGAAATTCTTATAAGCAGATTGATATTGAAAATGGACCAAATCGGTTAAAGGACTTAGCCACAATGCAACCTAAACTGAGAACATCTAAGTTTTTTTTTTTTAAGCAAAATTTGCTAGTTTTTTGCTCACTGCAAAAGATAGAAAGGTGCAATTTTGTACAACTAGCAAATCTATTGGTCTTATGTTTACATTCTCTATCTACTAAACTGAAAAACTGAAACAGTTTTTGAATTGTAATATTAGGATGTCTGGTTGATAAGTATCCCAAGATTTGGCTTCCGCCAAATATAATTTTCACACCTGTTTCTAAATTGTTGCTACTTTTTATGCGGGAGTTATATGCTCTATACAAACACACACACACACACACACACATACATACATATATATATATATATATATATATATATATATATATATTATATATATATATATATATACATATATATATATGTATGTATGTGTGTATATGCATATGAAATATTGTTACATATTAGAGTTATGATAATAATTTTTTTATGGACGCTATCGTGCGCTTACCATTGTGTAAATAAAAGTTTTACTTGATGTGACAGTAGACAAGTTAAGAAAATAATAATACAATATATAAAAAAAAAATTGTAAAATAAATGAATTATATATTAATGTGAGAAAATTGTTAAATTAAATTTTCATTTTTATTTTGTTTTTTCTTTTTCTTTTATATTCAATATAATTTACCTTTTCTTTAACTTTTCGCTTCTGAAAAAAATTTTTTCTCTTCTCTTCATTGAATTATAATTTATTTGTAATTATACAACGAACGAGATTACACATCGATTAAGATAATACATGACTCTGAAATTCATTTAAATTACCATTATAATATGAATAATGAAAAAATTGTGGCAAATTTGTTCGCCTACGATTAGTTTAAGCAATTTTTTTTCATACAATTTATTATATAATTATAATTTTTAAAGTGTTGAAGAAATAATCATTCAAAAATATGTATCAAATTATATTATTTTCATAATTTGGATACAATTTGAATTGTTTTGATATGAGTTTAAGTTAACGCATTTTAAATGATCACACTACTATTCATTGTTTCTTGCATACTTAAAGTTGATATCATTTTAGTTGAAGTTGTGACAATTTGTGGTCTATTACCAATAAACGTTCAATAACAAAAATATAAAAATTAATTAAATCAATTTAGAATGTAATGCTTTATTGGATTATTTAAAGTTCCTTTTTTAGATATTGCAAATAAAGTTTGATAAAGTAAAATATGGTTGCGTATTCATAACATTTAACTATTTCTATGATGAAGCATAAAATCGAAAGAGGGACCTCAATTTAACTTAACAAATTGCCAAAGAAAATATATGAGACATTTTGAAAATTTTGTTATCCATGACCATATTTACTATAAATACGTATCAATGGCTTACTAAAATAATTGCAATAATAATTCTAATTAACTGGAAAAATATGCTAAACAATCGCATGATTTAGTTGAAAATGAAACAATTTTTTATAGTTTTGGAATGATACAAAAATATAAGACACATCATTATTAATTAATTATAATAAAACTTTTATTAACTTGATATCAAAGTGGAATTAGAATTTAGATTATAATGAAGAAATTAAATGAAAGTGTTGAAAATTTGCAGTGATCATTTTTAATCATTTAATTCAAACTAAAGCTGTTTTATTTAGTTATGTATCAAAAACATTTGCAATTTACATGCGGTTGGTTAATTGATGTAAAAAGCATACAATTGTCCACTTTACAAGATAGACAACAAAATGCTAGCAAAAAAAAAAAAACAAACAAGAAGCATCGCAACACAACAAAATAGAAACATCTGATTTCTCTAATGATTATCGTGAAATATGACAGACGGTGTACATGGAAAAACTATAAAAAGTATGTGTGATGTGTGTGTGTGCGTTGTGTTATGGGGATATTGAAGGAGATATTTGAAAACTGACAACCTATGAAACCGGAAAAAAATGTATTTTTAAAATTTAGTGCTCAAAAGTGCTTCATACTTCAGTTTAATGTGTGTTTTCCTATTTTTTTCTTCTAGTTTAAGCACAAAGCACGAATTGAGGAGACAAAAAAAAAAAAAGAAATGAAAGGAAAAGCACGAAACGTACACCATTTGATATGGAGTCCAATTTTGTATACCCCATTACCCCAAAATTTCTAAAGTTAGCATTGTATTTAATTATTTGCTTTAGTTTATTATTTATTTTGTTTGATTAAAGGATGAACGAATGAATGAAAAGTCCATAAAAAAATTCAGTATAGTAAAAATGTAACTTCTAAAGATGGTATGAAAAGATGGCTCAAAACAAAAAAAAAAAAAAGACAAGACAAATATTTCCAGTTAATTGTGGGCGTGCCTTTTTGGCACATTTGAATTCTTTTTAAAATCAAACTTCATATAACAACTTTCAATTTGTGGTCGCTAGATGTATTTCCAAAAAGATCTGTTACAGTGCCCTGGTAAAATAATGAAAGATTGGCCAGATATGGCCGAAACAATTTATAATTAGTTCGTTAATCAAAAATACATAAATATTTGAAATTTTCTTTTGGATATTGCAAACATTTTGATAAATGTCTCTAATTTCTGAATGGTGTATGCAGAAATCCTTAAAGAATGATGAAAAATTATAATATATCCTTTGATTTTTTTGCTATATTTGTCTGCTGTTTGGATGAGCAAAAAATTGCAGCAGCAGAGAATAATATATATATAGAAAAAAAGGAAAACAGTAAGCAAACAAATGAATAAGTTTTTATGACAAGTGTCAGATTAGTGGGCAACTTATTGTATATTTAGCACTTTATCAAAACGTTTGTAACATTCGAAATCACTCTTAATTAACATCAAAACTTGAATTGAATCATTTTTCAATTGTTCAAATTTTTCATTGGTCCCAAAAAGTTGAAATATCGAATTTTTCGAATTTGTGTACATAAATCGATATTAAGTACAGATCAAGTCACTCAAAGAAAATGAGTTCATTTTATTTTGAAAGTAAACAATTTCTATTGATGTAATTGCTTTATAATTTAAATGCAAAGCTCAAAGAATAAAACGGCTGAAATTTTACAATTTTAATTTTGATCTAAGAGTCCGTTTATTAGTATTTTGAACGGTAAATAATGTTCATGAGTTATGACATCAGCCAAATAAAATTCATCGAATTTTCTTTTTGTCGTTTTTCTTTTTAAATTTCATTTCATTTTGTTCATTACTCTTGTCTAAAAGATCAAGCACCGTTAAGGTGCGGTTACAAGTAGTTTGTTGAAAGCACTTAAAATTTTCCATTCTTTTATGTGATTATTTTTTACGTTTAATTTTCTATGCCTTTCTCCTACTTAAATTGTTCACTTGTTTTTAACATTTAGCGACGATAATTTGCTAATATTTCCTTATTATACCCACCACGCTAAAAATTCGAGGTATATTTATTTTGTCATAATATTTGTAATACTCAAAAGGAAGCGTCGGAGATCCTACAAAGTATCTGTACTCTTGCTTAGCAGCAACATCTGAAACGATTTAAACATATTTGTCCGTCTGTCTGTCCTTTTGTCTGTCTTTCTGGTTGTGTGTTGTTAACTGTCTCCCGGTCCCAAAAAACGTAAGTATTGCCCTCAAATTTGACAGAATCATTGAAAGTTCTTGCAAGTTTTTGAAATTTGGTAAAGTCGATCAAAAGGCACGTCCACAGTGCAACCTAAATTGAGAACACTTCAATTGTTTTTCGAAGCAATTTCTTGAGATTTTTTTACTACTTTTCTTTACTACTGAAAAACTGGAACAGGCTTTAAATGGGTTATGGGTATTCAAAATTTGGCCCCAACTAAATATAATTTTCTTAATTGCTTTTTATTTATTCATTTATATGTTTTTCTTTTTTCGCTTCTAGTTTGGATCGTGATCAACCATTCACATTCAAATTGGGTGATGGCCAGGTAATTAAAGGTTGGGATGAAGGTTTAATCGACATGTGTGTGGGTAAGTTTAAGTCTTTACTCTTCCAACTGCAATCTTTAAATTTCATTCTTCATATAATTTGTTGGTATTTTTTTATTTTGTTCTTCAAGGTGAAAGACGTAAACTTACGATACCCCCTGAAATGGGTTATGGTGGTCGTGGTGCTGGCAATGTTATACCACCAAACGCCGCATTAATTTTTGATGTTGAATTAATTAATATTAGTGATACAGCGCCCACAACAAATGTGTTCAAAGAAATCGATGAAAATGGCGACAAGCAATTGAGTCGCGAAGAGGTAAACCATTATGTATGAGTCCCATTTTTTGATTCATAACTTGTTTATAATTATTAATCATTCTTTTAATTCACATATTCATTTTCATTTAAATCTACAATTCACCCATATCAATTAACTAATAAAGAGATTAAGACCATAATCCATCCTATCTATCTCAATTTTTTTTATATATATTTTCAAATTTTTGGGCAATGGGTCCAATTTTGCGACAAGAAGAGACTGCTAACAATGCACAGACATACAAACGGACATGGCTAAATCAATTCAGAATTTGATACTACTTAAGAATATATATACAATGCAAGATCTCCGGCGCTTCCGGGGTACTGGCCATAGTTCTAACTAAAGACAATGGTGCAAATAAGTCAAATTACATGCTCACCTTGCATAGAATATTGAGTAAATTGTTTCTTTTTAGCAAAAATCCGTACTCGTAAATTAGAACAGGTAGTTTTTGGAATTTTTCTAGGTCACCAAAAGGGGAATGTAGCAAACACGCTTAATCAAATTTTCAATTTTGTTTGTATCATATTTTTTTTTGTTTTTTATAAAGAGTTTATATTCATGGATTGTATAAATTCCGTTATGGCCATTGATTATAGCATAATGTCTGCTTAGTGAGTACATAAAATTTAGACTCACGTAAAAAAAAATCATTTTGCGTAATTCTTTTACATTAAATCAGAAGAATTAAGTAAAATCTGTAAATTCTTTCCTTCATTTTTACTAATATTTTTCACATTTATCTTATTGTAAAAATATAATATATCTATACATACATACATACATACATACATACATACATATAATATATATTTGTAAATATATTTCAGGTGAGCACGTATTTGAAGAAACAAATGACTGCCGTTGAAGGTGAAGATTCTGAAGAGATTCAAAATATGTTAAAGGAAAATGATAAATTAGTGGAAGAGATATTTCAGCATGAAGATAAAGATAAAAATGGTTATATATCTCATGAAGAATTCTCAGGACCCAAACATGATGAACTATAAAATTATTTTAAACAAATTATAATTAAAATTAAAATAAAGATGAAAAAAAAAATTAAATATATTTGCAAGAGACACTAACATAAATGTAACAATAATAATAATAATAATAATAATAATAATAATAACAATAGCAATAGCAATTACAATAGCAAATGAAAATACACCGCACACAAAGTATTGTTTTTATTCTACATTTTTACTTTTACTTTTCCTTTTCTTTCTTTACAATAATTGCAATTATTGTACCAAATAAAGGACAAAAGCAGAAAAATAAGAAATGAATTAATAAACATACACATATATAAATATTTATAAGTATATATATATATATATATATATATACATATGTAAATTTATAAAGAATTTTTTTACATAAATCATGAGTTGTTATTAAAAAATTTTTTGTTTATTATAATACAAAATAATAAATAATTAATAAAAGGAAATTATGAAATTCTTTTTATTTTTCTTGATACTTTTATTAAAATTTGTATCATTAAAGATTTGGGTATAATATTTTTTTTTGTAAGGATATAATTAAAGAGAAAATTAAATAAAATTAAATAAAATCAAATAAAATAAAACTGAGTAAAACTCAATATTTTTGTTGTTATTTTGTGTAGACATTTTTTTCTATTCGAAATTCTACAAGACGATACGTAATAAATTGTTCACCAAGAAATTTACGTCTAGAATAGTTTCCATTATGTGGAAAGACGGACAGACGGCCAGACGAACAGAACGATTTAAATCGAATGAGGAAGTGAATTTGAGTCGATCGATATAATAAAAGGTGGATCTATTTCAACTCCCCATTACAAACATCTTTTGTTGACCAAAAAAACTTCGTCAGCATGTTTATGTGCCATAATTTTAACTAACAATATTAACATGAAAAAAATAGTTATAAAATTCTAATGCTCTTTACACATATAAATATTAATAGTTATTTTTAAAAAATATTCAATTTTAAAGTGCACATTAGTTATTATATTAGTTTTGCCAGCAAAATATAATGTTATTACTCAATAATGATTAATTGGATCGCTCAATAGCCGAGACTAGAACTCCATGTTGATTTCTTATTTAATAACACCATACATCTTCCATTTGATAGATTTTCTAAATGGATTAAACTGATATTTGTACAAAAAGTCAATATCGGGCAACTAATAAAAGCATTTTGTAGATGAATGATAACTCGTTTTAACTTATTAAAAAACTTTATTTGTGATTATGGTATATCAATTACATATATTCTAAAAATACATAAAAGACGGGGAACTTCCCCAACACTTCATTACTACCCAACACAGCGCATAAGAATTTGATAAAGCCAACTAATAAAACTATTAAAAATGAACAATCACTGAATTTCGCTGATATGTTGAAGATTTTGCTAGTTGCAATTGCAGGAGTAGCGAAGCCAATGCGTTACTCACCTGTTTATCCGAAGCAAGACCAAAAACCATGCCTACAAAAGAAGATGATAATTCTGATGTCAAGTCTTGTTAGTTCTCTTCAAGAGAATACGACGGCTCTAAGAAGTTTTTGATATTGCCCGACCAAGTTCCAAGCAGATTTTAAAGTTTCCAAAAAGAAGGGGGAAATTGTACTAGTGCATAAGTCCACTTTATCAAAGACCATCGAATATTTTTTTAAATAATTTCAGAAACTAATTCGTACGTACATATGGAATTATTGCACTAACGTCAAAGATTGTTTTTTTAAGTCTAGCAATAGACGCAGTTTCCACAAAGTTTGATGAAAAAAAAAGAACTAAACAACCGCTAATATTTCCAATGAGTCTGCCTTGCATAAGATTAGTATACCCAACGATTTATTTAAAATTCTTAAAATAAACAGTGAAGTACTAACAGCATACAATTTAGTATTGGTTTTTTAATAAATATATGGAAGGCCACTTCCATCCTTTTCTACATTTTTACATTTCAGTTTCGTAAACTTATTGAACAATACAATACAAGAGTATGATGACAAAACAAATATTTAATTGAGGCCGCACCCCAAATACCCACCAACCAGAAATTGCTCTCCGCCACATATATTTCGCTTTTTACAGATAGCGCAGTGTAACATGTAAAATGTGCGGGCAACTTTTCAGTGTTATATTATGTTATCTTAGAATTTTTAATGGGTGTAGCTGATTTGTTCCACAAATCAAACTGACAAATTTTAACTTTCTATCTTTGGTATCATAATTTACAAGTAGTGAGAAAAAGCCAAAAATGTTTGTGTAAAAATAAACGCTTAATCACGTTTTCTGACCGAATGAAAATGATTTTTAAGTCAATCTGCGTTTGTGCTTTGTTTCTACCAAATTTGAAATTGAATTCACAATCGCTTTTTTAACCCGTAGAATTGTAGTTTTGCTCAAAAATCGTATTTAACTAATTGCCTAAGTCTGAAACTTCTGGGTGGTGGACAGAAAAAATAAACTTATTAACAAGAAAATAATGTAAATCCGCTATTTTAATATAAAACAGTAAACAGAAAGATAAAAGTAAAAACAAGAGATTAGATTAACTATCATCACCAACTAATTATCGTCATTATCTCCATCATTATGATTACTTTCTTAACATTCGCACATATATTAACATATACACATACACACACACACATACAAACACGCACATGTGCACATACATACATAAACACATTATAACATACAATGGTTGGTCCATATTATCACTAAACGTTTAGTATATAGAAAATTAATTCTAAGATGATTTCGTCATCGATATTTGATGAAATGCCGTGAAGTGTTGGTATCAAATGATTGTCCAATGCATTCATGTAAATTGGTGGCAATTTACTGCCATTAGATCCAGCTTCATAGCATACCTAAAATATTCAAAAATATATATCTATATATATGAACAAAATTTTTCACACAGATTGTTGCTTTTTCAGCGACTTGAACATTTAGAAATTAAATGTGCCAAAGCTGTAATTTTTCACCAAAATCACAGGTTTCTTTGTAAAATAAACCGTTATATGTAGAGTGGTCACTAAAATTCTTTCACATTTTCTATTTTGCCTATTTTGTTGTTAGACTAATAACATATTAAAAACATATTAAACATATTAATACGTTTTTAAAACATATTAAAAATTGCGATATATGTGCAAAGAGAGAAGCGGACAGCCATGCAGATTCATAAGGAAGCACCCTTAAATCAATCAAGGTATTGATTCGGAAGTGATTAGTATAAAAATAGTAGGTTTATATGGAGCCCTTTTGAGTGTTAAATAAATTCATTCATGATTCTTACATTGTGCATTAAAAGTCGTCTAAGATATAAAATGAACACGTTTTTACTTACATTGTCTTGGTGAAGGGTAAAGCGTAAACCAATTTTCAAATTTTTATTAGCAACTAATAAATCTAAGAATGGTACTAAAGCTATGGACGTACTACGGGCAATTTGTTCGGTCATGCGCGTTATATCTGTTGTGGTAGCCATTGACATAGTCGCAGAATTGGCATTATACCAATCGTTACACTAAAATAAATATTTAAGTAAAATATTGTAAATTAAAAAGTAATATAAATTGAAAAAGTTAATATCAAAAATAAGTAAAAAAAAACACGTCCTTACTTTTAACAGGTATATATCGGTTAATCTTATAGAATAATTGCTATTGGAATAATTGAAGCTTGCGTGAACGCGCACACTCGGTACACCATCCATTAAATGTTCATCAATAGGTGATTTAACTCTACAATTTAAATAAATTTGCAAAAAATTTCGTATTAAATATTTTGTACATATTTCACCATATGAATTTGTTAATGTCGCTCTTATTTTGGTTTGCTACTTACCCTATATTAATATCTTTATCATTATCAATCCATTTAATAGAAACAATTTCAGTTTGTTTTTCATCGGCATCAACTGGACCACAAACAATTGTGCAGTCATGTTGATTTTTTAGTGCGTTACGTATTTCTTCCATTTTTGACGGTAATATTTGCACCATTAAACCGTCCTCTACAATACTACATTTACCCGATAAGCCGCTCGATGTTTTTAATGATTCATTTAGAACGAAAAAACTAGCACCAGTTACTGCAAGGATAGAAATAGATGCTTATAGTATTAAAGTAAATAAAAAAGAATATAATTAACTATGGCTGACTATTCGGTCCAAAAATAGCTTGGAATAAATATTTTCAAAAAAAACCTACACATTTCTAACCACCTTTTGGATTCACGCAGATATCCATTGGGATATCAAGAGACATAAAAGTGCACGCTTTAAACAAATCAGGAGTTGATCAGTATAATAAAATTTGGGTCTATCTCAACTCTTTTTGGGGACACCCAAAGAGAGTTGAATTAGTAGGCATACATACATCTGCTTAAATTTATAATACTCTTTACCACAATTGGTGTAGGGTATAATGAGTATACCCCCAATCTATGGATGGTTAGTATAAAAATTGATTTATCTTAAGTCTTTTTGAACAAAACTTAATGTGCACTGTAGACATACCTAACACAAAATTTCTTATTAAATATTATACACTTAATTACCTTTCCTGGGCTGTCCTTGTATATTAATAGCTTGTGTTGAATATGCATACATATCACCGCCTTGTTCTGCACCAACATTTTGCATACAAACTAAATGACCGTCAGCCGATTTCGAGAAATTGCCACCAAAGGCCAAAATATGATCACTTGAATTGTTAACTGCTTTTACAACTTCTTCTAAACGGTTACGTGGTATCACAACAGTAGTCTGACGATCTTCCATGTGTATGTACATGCCACGTATAAATGGCAATGTGTACGAATAGTTACGAAAATCCTTTAAAAACGAAAATAAAAATGAGCATCAGAGATTATCAAATCCGTCTCTCAAACAATTTATATAAACATTTTCCAAGTCAAAGACTGAATACGAAAAAAGGAAATTGTTCTGATCCGAATTTTTGCAATCCATTTATGTAACTGAACAATACTTCAAAGTAGATATTTTTGTCATATAATAATTTTAAGCAGTCATATGGGTGGGTGGGTGTGTGCGTGTATTCATGTGTGCTCATGCACGTTGCCACGTACCTAAATGTATCAAATTGTTTTGAACAAATATCAAAAACTGGGTCCTCTACTTTAAACAAAAAACCATATGAACAAACAAACATCTGAATGAATAAGCTAATCCAGAGTATTTTACTGCATCGCTTGGCTTTGCATCTACCGCAAGTCTCTCAGTATTACAAACTTATTTCTTTTTATGTATATGGTGTAGAATGCAAATATGTAACTCAAGTGAAATTTTTGAATAGTTTATGAGAAGTGGAAGTAGTAGTAGATAAGTAAGTATATAGTAAGAAATGAAAGAAAAATAACTCACTGCTAAAAAGTTAATTATAGTTTGAGCGATTTCCGCATAAACGGAATCACGCTGACGAAAAGAAACATGTGGACACGGATAATAACGATACTGAGCACCAAGCCTTAGCATTAAACGTAATGGAAATACTTTAGCCCAAGGCACTTCAGAACGGTGTATTAATATACCGATTAAATATGGATTCTCTGGTACTACAATATCCTGCATACACTGATATGTAGGCCGTATATAAATGAAACCGCCATAATAACGTGAACCCAAAAATGTATTTTGCTGAAGTGTAGTGAGACACAATTCTGTTATTGGATTACCCTGTTCTGCATTGTTATAGATTTCATTTAAATGTACAAATATATCTTTGGGTATTAAAGGTTTGTTGGCCATATCCTCTTTACTTGCTGGCAATTTCACTTCCAATAATATAATAATTTCATCATTGCCCACATGATGCATGCCTTGGGTAGTAAAATTGATAACCGTGCGATTTAGACAACATTTCACTGAAATATTTATGAGAATAAATAATAATAATAAAATACATTTTTTTTTGTTGCATTCAATACCAACCACCCAATACGTCAAAGGTATATTTAAAACGAAAAAACTAAAGGAGTAAAGAACAAGCTTTGGTAAATACGTATATTTTTATCCAATAGCAATTTCTACATCAAACAGTCACACTTGGACGTATGCCATAAAGATTGCCATAATTGTGAAAAATTTACGCACAAATGAATTGGTTTAAGTGAGCCAAAACAGAAGCCCCCAATACAGTCTAACCCATCGAATTACCGTTTCTATAGTTCTTCAGACGTTTTTTATTTATTTTTTATTTACTCGTAAGTTACAAAGCGGACGATTATAGAACTTGTCCATTGGCTATTTCACCATATTATAAATCGTCTTTATGTTTATTTCTTTAAGTATTTTACTTAGTAACTGTAAGTTACACAAGATATAATGCCGAATATTAATATATTTTATTTAGGATGCAACACGTTTTGTGTAAACCTTATTTATCATATGTAGCACAGTATTTAGATGGCGAGTATTTCGTTATTTGTATCATCAAAGTAAAACATTTATAATTATTGGTTACATACAATTAACAATTTTCACCAAAATGTGGAAATTTTTCTGTACAGCAAATTTTAGTGTTTCCCTTTGTAAACGTTGAACTAAATCATAATTGTTGAAAATATCTTTATATTCAAAATCGTAGCCACCATTATCCTTTTCCGTGATTAATGGTGGCAAACTTTCAGCCTCATCATGTGGTATAAATGAACCACTTTCATCACAGCCTGATGGTGGTAAACGTTTTGCACGTAATACTTCATTCATTTTCGTTGCGCTAACCAATAAGTTATTCTTAGTGTCAATATTATTATTACTATTGGTTTTTGTTGTTGTTGCTGCTGCTGTTGTTTCCATTGCTTCGGCTGATTTACCTTCAAAATAAAGCAAAATTATAATTACTCGAATAAATTCAATTCAAATAATGAATAAATAAAATAATTATTAAATTAATAATGGTAAACGTGAATTGTGTAATGGCACGCCATATAAAATATGACAATTTTAATGCTTAAAATTAGCTAAATAAGCTGGTCCGAATAACGCTGATAGCTTACACATTATTACATTTATCAAATTTTTATTAATAATTCATATAGTTAATTATAACGTATAATATAAAGGACATTTAGCTAATCATGCAGTATAGTAAACAATGAAAGACAAAAGTGTGCAATGCATATGTCCTACATACCCAGTGTTGCTCTGCTTAGGTGGCTGCTTAAATTAAGGGCCGATTGTTGTATCGTATGTAATGTATTCGCGGCTATTACTGGTGGTATTGTACCACGGAATAATTGTGCCATTAAACCCATTGCCCTTGTATCACTAGAGTGATGGTCATGACTTGATGCTTTGGCCGGAGTTGGTGGTTTGTTAATTTTATTATTACTATTATTATCAATATTTATATTCCTATGATTTTTTTCAGTTTGACGGCGTGGCTGTTTCGGTTCATTCCATTGGTCTACACTGGCCAAATCACTGCCCGGAGCAATACCATCACTAAACATAACGGATTTACGTTTTCGTGCCTTCTGGCCGCTCGAATTCGATGAATTGGAAGAATAACTGCCGGCGTTTTCTTTTTTAAGTACGCCAACTGGAACAATAACAGTTGGTGGTGTTTTCGGTTCACTGCTAACTTGTTTGTGTGGTGGTATCGTTGAACAATATTCCATGGGATTATTAGGATTTGGTGATACTACTCCAGTATTTAATGTTAAAGAAACTTCTCTATATTTTTCCATAACACTATCTCCACATTTATTTGCGTCCACATTTATATCGGTATTTTTATCAATATTCGATGGTTTTATGCCACCGAAGTGTTCAATGTCATTTGCTGCTGCATTTTCTGCATTTGTACCTGTGAGACCATTTACACATCTTTGCGTTAATATTAAGTAACATTGGACACATATGCGAGACTCTGGTTCGGTAAGAAATTCTAATTTGTATTTTTGAGAACAGCATACGGAGCACAATACTTTGCCACATGCACGACAATGATGACGTCTTTTAATCATAGTGAATTTAGTTGAACATTGCATGCACCCATTAGCCATATTATCTGGAACCCATATTGGTGGTACTCTACCTAAATTTATATGTGGGTCCTCACTATACCCCGTCGCTTCTGCAATATCGTTTCTAACACTAATCAAACGTGCCATCGCCTCCGTTTGATTATTATCATTTAATTCCGTCGTTGCATTGCTCATTAGATAATTTTCATCTGGTGTAGGTGTTTGAGGACTTGTCGGCTCATCATTTGTTTCTGTATCATTTCCAGGCGGCGTTTGTCCAGCATTGGCATACAAATCTATTGAATGCAATGATGGCAAGTTCAAAGTAGTTGGTCTTTGTGGCCGTAAACTTTCAATATCTTCTCGTTCTGGTATTATGCAAGTTAACTCTGATAAGTTTTTAAGCTGCCGCCCTTCTTGCTGATGTCGATATGTCGCAACATCGCCCAGTGATAAGCAATCACTTCCAACACTACTAAGACTATCATCAACACCAACATCCTCCTCAGCATCATCACCATCATCGTCACCATCCGTATCACCATCCACATCTACATCACCATCACCATCCTTACCGTTAACTGCATTGCTACAGTTGGAACCTAATGATTCACTTGCGGTGACTGTTATTGTGGTTGCGGCATGAGAATAATAATCAACATCATCATCATTGCCTACAATATCATTATCCGTAGTTGAGTTCGGCGCTACAGGTACACGTATTTCACAGAATTCTACCGTAGATGCTTGAGAAAAACTATCACCATTCGAATAGTCAGCTGTTGTTGTTGATGCGACTAATGATGGGTTATTTCCTAACCGAGCGTTATTGTCTTCACATATTTTGTTATCATTTTCAACAAATTTTTTTTTGGAATATTGCACGGATTGCTGTTGGCATAACTCAAGAGACTTTTCTAATTGTGATATTTGTCGTTGTGGCTGTTGTTGGTGTTCTTGTTCCATATCATCATCTATGTCCATTTCTTGCAACATACTATCCAACTCTGTGTCAGAAATATCATCCATAGTGGAACAAAATATTATTGGCTGAATTGCAGAAAGTTGAGTGTGCGGTGCTGGATTCTTAATTTCAACTTGAGTTTCCAGTCGAGATTTAGGTTGAGTTTGACTTTGAGTTTCTTCGTTAGAATTTGTTGTATTATTAGTAGCAGATATTTTTGGAAATGTTTCTTTATAATTCATACTTGTGGTCTCGTTTAATTCTAAATTTTTCGTAACATCTGTTGAGGTCGTTGTAGACAATACTACTGATACGTTTGTGGTGCTGGTAGTAATGGTTGTGGTGGTGAAGACGGTGTTGGCGTTTTTAAGTTTACAATTTTCTTGATTTTCAAGTAATAGACTTAAAGCTGATATTGATATATCATCTTCAGAATTTGTTATGTTATCAACACCTTTATTCAATGATGATACAGTGGATGATGGTAACATTGATTGAGTTTGGGTCTGTGTATGTAAATGCGCAGCAGCATTTAGCGATACTGAAGACAAACCAATAGCTAAATTATCAATTGTTTCAGTTTGGGATAGTACTGGTAAGGCGGCAATTTTTGATGCTTCTTCTGCTACTTGTGCTACTTTATCTACTTCACCATCTGCTATTGCAGACTCCTCAATAGATGTTACACCTTCTAGAGATGGTCCTGAGGAAAATGTAGACGGGGATGATGTTGTTATAGATTCTGAACTTTCCGAATATAGACTTTTTTCCATTGAAGGCTCTTGTCCTTCATGGAATTTTGTGGCCGGCTCTGAATATTTTCGTATATCTTCACTTTGTTCCACTTCTCGATCATACTGAGCAAATTGTTTTTTACAATTAGATATAATTGTACTTGTACGCAACATTTGAAAACTACTATCTGTTTCATCAGCAGTTTCATGATGATCGTCTTCCTGCTTTTGTATTTTGTCAGGAATGTATGGAGCTAATCGTTGCAACGTTTTAGCCATCGTATTTGTTGTTGCTGTTGTCTCTGCTGCTGCTGCTGCCATTGCTGTTGTTGTTGTTGTTGTGGTGGTTGGCGACAGTATTGAAATATTGTTGAAATTTTTATTTTTGGTATGTTTTGTTGAAGATAGAACAACTACCCCATTTATATATTGTTCTTTAGACAAACGTTCCTCAGCTCGTTGCCTTTGACTGGCTGCTTCTTCATTCATCTCCAAATTGTCTAAAACCTTATCAATATCAACTAAATCCATTTTAATGTTACCTTTATATTTATACGAATTAATAATATTATTGTTGTTATCGTTTTTATTGTTATGGTAAACTGTGCTGATTATGGTATATTAACTTTTTATGTTCTTTGTTGCTTTTTTTTTGATAAACATACAATCAGCTGACTTAGAAGCAAATTAGAACAAAACTCATTGAAGATATATACCGTACATACATATAAATATACTTATGCATATTACATGCATATCCATATGCATATATATATAAATATATATGTTTATGAATATATACTTATATATATATGTACATATGGCTATGCTAAGTTTTTTTTTAATTATTTTGCTTTTTTATGTTACTGCCAATGTGTAATGATGATTCACAATACGTGTTTTTTATTCCACTATTTACGTGTAATCTTTTTCATTGTTAGTCTTCTTGCAACTAGTAAATTTTCTTCATTTCTTTGCTATTTATTTTCTCAGTTTTTACCAAACGCACAAGTAAAAAAGAATTCGTTATTGTTTACAAAAGTACGGTACAATGAAAACAGACACAATTTCGCTTTCTTTTATTTCATATTTAGCGTTTGGTGTTTTCTGATTTTTTGCAAAAAATTTTTCCTGCTATAATTTTCCTTTCTTATTTTATATACAATGTACGAAAAAAATATTAATATTGCACTACTCCAGTGAATGATAAGTATTTACGTATACAAATTTTTGAAAGTAGATTTCGCCTTCTATTTTTTTTATTTTGTATATTTTTCCTTTCTTTTTATGGAGTACTTTTCTACTCCATATCACAAGCATAAATTTCTATACATACACATATTCAAGCACTTTCTTTAAAAAAGAAAAGAATTCTCTCAATATTTCTGTACTGCAGATGTTCAAGTAAGAAAAATTTTCCCCTTTCATTCACTATTTCATTTATTCATTTCCATTTATATATTTTTTTCTTCATAATTTGGTCTTATTTGTTATTTTTTTTCTTTTTGTGTAACTTAGTGAAGAGAAAGTAATCGATAAATTAGTTTATATAGTTTTGAAGAGAGTGATGCATGTATTTATACAGTTATGTACAGTACCCTAAATACTCTTTTTACACGTTACTTTTTTAATATGATATTATTGCAATTCTTCTAATCTTAATATTTAAATGATTTGGAATTTTTGTTCTTGAATAATTTCAGTTAATTTCCATTAACTTCT
This sequence comes from Melophagus ovinus, assembly GCA_023089585.1. Taxonomy (NCBI): domain Eukaryota; kingdom Metazoa; phylum Arthropoda; class Insecta; order Diptera; family Hippoboscidae; genus Melophagus; species Melophagus ovinus. The sequence goes on along the minus strand of JAKKIB010000176.1, from coordinate 7,774,892 downwards.
AATACATAATAAATTATACGTTTTAAATTTTATCATTTTTAAAAGATAATCGGTTACTTGTACAATTGAAAGTCAAATGTAATAATTAATATCTACAAGGTGGAATTTCAGTTCATTCGTTCGTTGCACGAATACAAAAAAGGAGAAAAACATATTGGGTCACTTGATGAACATCTTGTGAGAATAGGCGTGACCAATGTATATAACTCATGAAATATGAGTGAAAAATGTGATATATGTGAGTTTTTATTGATATTTCTCCTATCAAAACATATCTTAGTTATTTAATTTATCATCAATTTTTTTTGTAGTTTTTTTTTTTTTATAAAATTATCATGCTATAACAATTATCCATTATACAAAAATTCTGAAAGGAAAATCTAAATAGAATAAAATAGAATGGGAGAATAGAATAAATGTAATGGCATTCTCATATTTAAATAATCCAATTCGATTACGAGGTATTTTGCCATACAACAACAACAAAAATTGTAAAATTATAATATTGTAAACTAATTGGAATACTTATATAATAAGTAGCGTATAATTGGTGTGTAGTGTAGGATGGGAAATCATTTTAAATAAATTGTTACCACTGAATAATTATAATAAATAAATTTTGTTTTTTTGCTTATTTTTCCTTTTTTTTTCTTGTATGTGCATTCTAAAGAGTTTCATCAATTGCATCCATGAATTATCATGAATAGAAAATAAAATATTGAAGGTACTTTCACAAAGCCCTATTAATTTACAGTTGATACATTTCTCTATTACCTCTGTTTTCTAGTTGCTTTCTCTTCTTGTTTGTTTGTTAATTTGCTTTGTCTTTTTGCCAGGCAGGCAAATAATCAAAATATTACTCGTATGAAAATATAAATTAATAAATGTGTAAATAAACATTGAAAATTGAAAATAAATTTTACATTAGATTTTTTAATAATGGTTGTGTGGTGTATATTTATATATATACATGTATATAAATATATATGTGTGCGTGTGTGTATGTGTGTGCCATAATGTAAATGCATTTTCAATAAATATGATAATAAAATGAGTTCATTTTAATGATGATCTGATCTAACTGTCTATCTAACTTTTCCATCTAGTTAAAGTAATGTCATTGGGTACAAAAAAAAAACAAGCAAATGAAATAAAATGGAATGCAATGACATAAAGAGAAAAGAAAATTATGTTTTATAGAATATCATAAAATAAGAAGGAAGAGAAAAAATTACGAATAAAAATTAGAAAAAAAATTATGTATTTGAAAAATCTTCAAGTTGGTAAGAAACAAAAATAACACACAAAAAAAAAAAAAAAAGAAAGAGAGAGAGAGCGAGAGAGAAGCCAAAGAAAAAAACAAAATACAGAAAAAGCAAAAAAAAAAGACAAGGAAAATTTTAAGCGGAAGAAGAATTTGAATTGAATTGAATGTTAATTAAGTGAGGTGGCTGCCAGAAAGGTCAGGATTATCATCTTTATCAACATCAACATCAGCATCATTAATTTCGGTAATATCGGCAATAGCAGCAATATTAGCAACACGTAACCAACCAAACTTGGCATCTATCACGCAATGGCCAACAATTAATCTCCCAACGATTCAATCTTGCATTGAGAATTTATCAATTGAAAGAGAAATTTCTTTCTAGAGGTTTTCCTTTTGGTTTTTTTTGGTTGTGTTTTAGTTTTTCTGCGTACTGGTGTGTTTGCGTTTTATTTACGTTTTTTTTTTTTGGTTTTTGTTTTTCTTTTGGTTTTTGCTCTTTGGTTTTTTGTTTGTAAAAAATGTTCATAACAAAACGTGGGGCCATCATCATTTGGCCATGCAATGCTAATTATTGTTGTAACTCAATTACGCTACAACAAATACAACAGAAACAGGTATAATTTCAAACATACTTTAATGATGATTTAACTTTTTTGTACGCAAAATTTATGCTACAATTTTCTTCCCTTCTCTTTTCTCTTCTCTTTCATTTTGTTTTAACCACTTCACTTTCTCTCTCTGTCTACGTTAATTTTCTTTTGATTTCATTTAACTTTTTTGTTTTGTTTTTTGTGTTTTGTACTTTTTTCTTTTTTTTTCTTTGATTTCCATAAAGAACTTAAAATTTCTCTGTAATTTATTTTGGAGCTGTTGAAGTTGGAATTATGTAATCTGAACAACATATATATCTCTCAGTTGCTTCAACTCCATTTTCATATCTATTTGCCTATTTTTCTTTTCACTTACTCTCTCTCTCTCTCTCTCTCTCTCTCTCTCTCTCTCGCTCTCTCGCTCTCGCTCTATCTCTATGTGCTTTAACTAACTTTGGCATATTCCTTTTTTATTATGGATAATATTGAAGAACAATGTGCAACTACTATGAATAATAGTAACGACCATAATAATACTAATAGTGTAAGGAGGAGCAACAATTATAACGTTGATATAATGCAACGTACCGAACAAGGACGAGATCGCGTTCAAGTGGATTTAATGCGCACTGCCTTTGATTATAATTTCCCCACCAATCATGCTAATTTGGATGCTGACATTCATAACAATGATAATTGTATTCAAAATAATGAAAAGGATAATGATAATGACAAGGATTATGATAATGATAATAATAAGAATGATAATGAGAATGAGAATGATAATGATAATGAGAATGAGAATGATAAACATGAAGAGCAATATCTCGATAATGATAATACACCATATTATACACCAATGGAATTTATAGCTAGCGCCTTCAATTTCCCATCACCGAAATTAACTACGAGTGATGAGAATATAATATCTACAATAACAACAACAGCAGCAATAACAACAGCAGCAGCAATAACAACAACAACAACAACAGTAACAACAACAGCAGCAATAACAATAACAACTTCTACAGTTATTGATGCTCATCATGTATATCATCATAATGAACATAATCGGGACGATTTGTACGGTAAAGGACATATCGGAAATTCAAATAATGTCATACAAAAAAGTCTGCATGCTACTAAAAGAAATATTACAGCAGCAGCGACAACAACAATAACAACAACAACAACAACAACAACAACAGCAGCAGCAGCAGCAGCAGCAGCAGCAATACCAATAACACCAATAACAATTGCAACAGCAACAACAACAACAACAACAACAGCATTAACAAAAGCGGTAAAACATTTCGAATCAACATCACCAGCAGCAATAAATCGTAAATTTCGTCGTTTTTCATTGTACGAACGACGCTCGTGTTCGCCACAACATTTAATTATAAAAAATATCACTGCAACATATGACGATTGTTCAATAGAAATTGATAAAGAGAATGCTAAACCAAAATCTTTTGCTGATTATCATAATGATGATTGTAATAGTGGCCATAATTCACCTGACATTTTATTAGATGAATCTAATTCGCCTCGTATTCTAACTAATACTGAAGCGGCAATGTTAAATACTGGCCGTTTTCCTTATTCACCGAAATTATTAAATACATTAAATAATATGAATATAAGTTCACCATTGAGTGTATTAAGTTCGGCTGTCTATAAAAATGGGAGTTATTTTAAATTTCCTGAAATTGATCAACATGCTACTTTAACATCATCAAATAATATCGCTCAACAAGCTGACGATATAAATGAACAGAAAAAGATGCGGCCATCAAGTAAAAAATTATATAATATTGGTAATATATCACCAGTAACTTTACAACAACAATATCAACAACCGCCACAACAATCACCGCAACAATCACCGCAACAATCACCACAACAATCACAATCAATTGTAAAAATAGCAACAGCTGAAATTGAAGGGAAATCAAATCAAATCAAGACAAATGATGTGTCATCAAACATCAATAAAAGCTATTCGCCGATAAATTCCGATAAATTGAATGTACAAAGAAATAATCCAAATGAAAATAATTTAACTATCAAAATAGCGAATGATACAATAAATACAGAGCATGAAAATATAAGAAGAGAGATAACAGAAACTTTAACAAAACTGAAAGCAATTAAAATAGTAGCATCAGCAACAACTACGCCGATGACAACAACTATAACATCATCTTCATCATTATCATCATCATCCGTAATAGAACCAAAAACACCCACAATGAGATCAATAAAAGAAAAAGCATTATCATTAGATTCAGCTGGTGCTACTAATGAATTACATAAAGGCACAAGAAATACAATTCCAGCGCAACTTTCGGTTAGTTTTGATGAAATGGACTCACATTTACCCGAAACTAAATCAAGAGTTATATCGGAGCATTTACGTTCTGATGATGTGGATTTAATGAAATTACGTTCTACATCTATATCACCATTGGCCATATCCTCAAATCTTATCAAAACTAATACAATCCAATCGAGTTTTTTAGTTAAAAATGTACGTCGTCGTATGTCTACATTAACTAACAATGATTGGACACGTAAACAACATCAATTAAATATTACAACATCGTTATCTGATGCCACAAAAACACCAAAATTATTACAAAAATTTGTTGAAGATAAAAAACCTATAGTCATTTTGAAAGAGGAGAATGAAATGGGCTCTGCGATAACACAAAAGACCACGCCATCCACATCAAATAGATCCTCTACAACAGTTGTAACTTCTGCATCCACATTAAGAACATCTCATAAACATAATCCTTTGCTACATTCTTCGAGTACTAATTTAAAAACATTACCTGAATTCTTAACATTAGTTGAATTCTCTACAGCTACTACATTACCAATTGAGCAACAATCAGTTAAGCAAAAATCTATGGATTCATCTAAATCTGTGTCAGCTAAGGGAACAAAATCATCAACCAATACTTCATCCTCTACAAGTCTTTTGCATCGTCGCGGTTCAAATCACAGTTTAACCTTAAACCTACATAGCTCGTGCAGTAACCTTTTGGGTAATTATCGTACTGGTCTAAGCATTTCTAATTGTAATATCGGGTCCATGGCAACATCTACAAATAATTTAAATTCCAAATCAAGTGATAATATCAATATAAATAATGGCGGTCAAGTTAAATCAAATGCAATAACAACAACAAAAATTATTAATACGTTCTTAACACAAAGTAATCAGGGAACAAAGCAAAGTTTATTTCGTCGACGCGGCTCAAATCATAGTTTAACTTTAACTAATTTAACAGCGACATCATGCAGTAACTTAAATTCTTTCTCTAGTCAAAGTTCACTTAATGCCGATAAGCCACCAATTGTCACAGTACAGAGACCATCAATAACAAATACACTGCGTCGAGGTCTATTGGAAAGAAGGGGCTCCAATCAAAGTCTCACATTAAATACAAATACTTCGTTCGGTGGTTTGAGCATAGAACGTTCTATATTAAGTCACAGTCGTTTACATTTGGGTAATTCTCAAACGGAAGAATATGGTAAATATCCCAGCCATATGCCATCAGCAGCTTCCGTGATTATTAGTAATCATCATCAAAACCAAAGAAAATTTTATAGTAGTGAAAATCTAAATCGTACTAATACACAATTTTCTGATTTAAATCAAACACATAAACGTAATGCGAATCAAGTATGTTTTGGATCTGTTGCCGATTTACAGGTAAGCAATCGTAATCAACATATAGATAATTTATCCTATAATAATCAAATCAAAGAACCAACGCCATGGAGTTTTCAGCATTTTGACTTTCAAGGAGCTACCGTATGTACATGTACTGGAATACGAAATATTCAGACAAAGCCATTGTCTCCTCAGACCACTAGTGAAGAATTTAAAGTCTATTTGGCCAATATACAAATGTTACAAAATGCCTCTAATGCACTCAATCAAATTGATCTAATCAAATTGAATTATATATTTGATAATAGTTACTCCACTGCATCCTTTAAGAATCTTACCGAACAACAATCGATACCTATTTTAAATATATCACCAAACCATCATGCATCGAGCTTAGATTCTGAAACCAAATCAGTAATAACACAATCACATGCCACATCGGAGGATTGTGAAATTCAAGAGCGTTATTTGCAAGTCATTCAACATATATTGGACACTTCAAGACCAGATGATGATGAACAGAAACGTATCTTTCGTAATCTATATAAAGAATTTTGGGATTTACCATTAAATCATCAAGAAAAGCCGATGGTATTTGGTTCACAAGCAAAGAATCGTTATAAATCCATATTACCAAATGAAAATTCCAGAGTTATACTTGAGAAAGAATCGAAATTTTTACAAGAATTATACCAAATATGTGAAAATGATAATGAAAATGATTTTAAAAAGTATTTGAAAAATTTCGACGCGGAAAGTACAATATTTTCACTAGCGGAAGATCAGCCTTATATAAATGCCAATTATATTAAGGTAATTGTTGCACTTCGCACATAATTATTTCACTTGCGATGAAACATTATTTTTAATTTTAATTTTTTCTTTATTTTAGGGTCCCGATTACAATTCGAAGTGTTATATAGCTACCCAGGGCCCATTGCCAAATACAACATTCGAATTTTGGTTAATGATTTATCAAAATATTATAAAATATATGAAGAGATTAAAATATGGCGACGATGAGAATCCGATTGATTGCTTTGGTCAAGCAACATTAAAACAGTATTATCAGAAAATTATTATGTTAACTAATTTTGTGGAAAATAATCGTCAGAAATGTTCAATATACTTACCTATCGAATTAAATGAATTAATTGTAATTAGTGAGAAAGAGGAAGCTACAGCACCATCAATTCCGTTTCAAGAATTTTTAGAAGAATACTTTCAAGAAAATAATCTATTGAAGTATGATGGAATTGATAATGATCATGATCATTATCATGATCAGGCTAGATATGATGATGATAATCAATCAATACGTATGAGAAATTTTAAAATAAATATACCAGACCATTTACATTCATTAATACCAAGGACCAATAGTTTTTTCATCATTAAAAATCTTGCTATAGTTAAGAAGAATGGTTTTTCAATACGCAAACTATTGTTATTGCATTGTGTGAATGTGAAAGAGAACGATCAATTAAATTTAATTGTTAGTCATTTTTTATGTTATCATTATTGGTACCCGGATTGGCCAGATCATCGTTCCCCCAATGACATAAATACCCTTTTGGATATTGCTTTGCACGTTCTCAATTTGGGTAAATGTGAAATGGAATTTGAAACCTTTACCAATGAGAATATCATATCACCATCATATTCTCACATTATGGCCCAAGATATCAATTTATATCAACAGGATATTTTTAATGCTGTACAACCATTACCAGTTATACATTGTTCGGCTGGTATTGGTAGAACCGGTTGTTTAACGGCTATTTTGAACGGTATACGCCAAGTGAGACAATCATTGGTTTATTCTTTAACATCAATTGCTGCTGCAGTGAACACCAAACGGAACAGTTTGGGTCCAATTTTAAGTCCAGTAGATTTCAGTTTACCCAAAACATTTCTGGCACAATACACTGATAACACCAAAGCTATCACCAATCAAGGTCATTTATTAGATAATTTATGTCAAGATATCGATTGTAGTTTTACATATAATACGTTACTTTATTTACATTATATCATACAAATCCATCATAAGAAACACGATGACACATCTAATTATAATTACAAAGATGCTGGAAAATTGAAAAGTTTATCATCACTTTCACTTGCACAATTGCCACGTATGCCAAATATATTCGTTGATATATTGGGTATTGTTTGCAATTTACGTTTGCAACGTGGCGGTATGGTCCAAAATTCTGAGCAATATGAATTAATACATCGTGCCATTTGTTTATATTTGAAACGAATATTGGCCTTGAAACGATTTTAATGTGTCACAATTATAATTTAATCAGAGATGGACAATAGCAGTAGCAGCAACAATAACAATAATAGCAACAACAATAAGAAAAACAGCAACAATAACAAGGGATATAATACGAAAGTTGAAATGTATGAAATTAATTGTAATTGTAGAATTTTTTATACTCTACACCATTTGCAGTATAATTTGAGATAAGCCCACGCCATTTTAAGATCGATCGATTTAGAATTAATCACAATAAAAACCCATTGTGATTTTATCAAGTGTCTACCATTTACCTTAAAAATTATTCATATCAATTATATTTTCTTGGCTGTATTAAGGTAGATGAAAAACATCTTCGGTTGGTCTTGGTGGCCTTAGTGGCTTCGATTGTTGCTGCTTAATATTTTTGTTTTTTATTCGAATGTAGCAATCACTAACTTGACTGAATGTTTTAAAATTGTTAACAAAGTTTATATTAATGTGTGCACCTATCCTCCTTGCCTTCCTTGATTACATGAAAATAATCCTGAATGAACTGACTATTCAAGGATAATCGTAATTTTCTTTGGTATCTTGACTTTTCAATGATATTAAGCAAAGTGGTGTATGGTATTTAAAAGTCGGCTCCGTTCGACTATGCTATTTTTATTTAGTTTTTTTTTTTTGTTTTACTCACCACCCAAAGGTTATGAGTACTTTCGATTACGTTTGTAATACCTAAAAACAAACGATGGAGACCCCATAAATTATATATATTCTTGATCAGCATCAAATACTGAATCGTATGTCCGTATCTCCACACATCGTGCTCAAATTTATCATAAACATTGAAAGTTTATGTAAATTGTTTGGAATAGAAAATGTGCTGCATCGGTCAAAGTAGGCGCCCCAAAACAACTCAAATTGGGACTATCTCTTTTTTTGAAAGTGAATAACTTGATTTTGCATATAATTTAAATTATACAACTTCAAATTATAATTATCAAATTACGAAATAGTGTTTGGGTGGTGGGTATCCAAGGTTTGGCTCCAGCCAAAAATGATTTTCTCTATAATTTTTATTAATGTTATTTTATTCGAATACACACGCACACACACATACATACATACATACATGTACATATAGGGAGAGACAGTCATATAAACATTTGTTGTAACGTTCCCTTTTGAAAATCCAAAGCCGCCCTTCTAGCCCTTAAGAAACCAAAGTATCAAATTTTAGTTGTAAATATGAAACAAGTAAATAGAAATAAGGATATGAAAAAGAAAAAGCAAACAAATGCTCGATTGAAACAATTTTTGATTTTAGTTAATTAAGTTATAAAATGATGTTAAAATTTTCTTTATTGTGTTTGTTTCGAGTTCTTGCTCCAACTTTTCTTTATATTCCCTTTGTATTATTGATTTTCCATTAATTGTTTTTTCTTTTTAATATCTGTAAAACTATATAATTTCAATGGCTTTTTTATGCCCGTCACCGAAAAAAGTATGCAATTTATCTAAGTATTTTGACAGTGCCTAAAACGAATGGCACTGGAAACATAATCGATTTATCCGTTTGTTTGGTCTCCAATACATGATAAAGGTTGTTAACAATTTTCTAGTGGCGTATTAAATAAAAGTTTGGCAGAAAATTTTATAACTCCTTGGACACAAATTCAAATTGAAAATAGGCTGAATTGTTTAAACGATAAGCCCCATAAGCTTTACGGATCCTTTGCCCCATGGTATATATTTTTGATTTGTTTTAAGCGAAATTTTATGAGGAATTATGTTGGGTAGAATATAAACGTGAGAATTTTCAATTTTTATTAAGTTTCTCATTTTAATAAAAATGAAAGGTAAAATCTGCAACAGAGGACGACGAGGTATCGAAAATTTAGTCTAAAAAAATTTTTTTTTTTTGCTTTTTTTTTGTTTGACTTAATTCTAATTATAATTAATCAATACAATTAACAGAGAAAATAAAATAGTAAAGAGTGAGAGACGATTTAAAACATAAAGAAGAAAAATAATTAACAACAACAATAGTAATACTAATAATAATAATAACAGCAACAACAAAGAAAGGAATCAATACTAGTCAAAAAAAAAACAGAAAACAAAAATGCAAGAACAAGAAAAAAAAACAAAAGTTATTTGATTGTACATTAAAAACTTAAAGCAATATTAAACCGTTTAAAAGATTATAATTTAAAGAAATATTCAACGTAAAGAAATAAAAATAAAATGAAATGAAATAAAATTAAATAAAAGAAAACAATATAAATAAAAAAGATTTGAATAAAAACAAAGATAAAGAATTATATTCGAATATCTTAAAAAAAAAAAAGAAGAGGAAGAAGAAGATAGTTAAAAAAGAAATAAGAGCAAATTAAAAATGGCCAACACAAAAAAGAAAATCCATCACATTCATTGGCAATATATTTGAAATGAGATTGAAAAAAGGAGATGTTGCATTCGCAAATATCTCTTCCACGTTATATCGCCCCATACATAAGTTAAGCGTACTTTTAAAATGTTAATCTAAATGTTTATAATAAACACAAAAATCCAACAATGAAACTGCAACACAAATATAATCGAAAAAAAGAGTTATTCTTTTTTAAATTAACGAAATTACTTTTTATTTATTAATTTTTATCTATATAACAATTTTCGCCTTTTATAGAAAAGATAAGATAAAAAAGGTGGTTTTTCTGTTTTTTTTTTTTTTGGAAAACGTTTTTCTTAGAAAAACATATTTTTGTAAAATCTGTAATAAATAAATGATGTTAATTGAAAATTAATTCAATTTGATCTTAAAATATTGTTTGTATATGTACTTTATAATTAAAAAGATTTTCTAAATTTATCTAATCAAATCTTTTCATCTTAAAACACAATAACATTCTTCTGAATGGTAAAATAATAAGATAATCAAATTATCATTTGATAAGCGCATTAATCAAAGTTATTATCAAATCGCTTAAAGAATACGCTTTTGTTTTTTAAAACTTAAACAAAAGCTGTAACTTTTTACAGCTTAACCATTTTTATGGATAAGGGAATAAATACATTAACATTTATTGTTTCTCTCTCTTTCTTCCTTTCTCACTCTCTATCTCTCTCTTTCACGCTCTTTATATTTTTATAATTTACTACTTAAAATGGAGCAATCTTCCGTTGAATATTCTTTATTAATATTTCGCCAAAAGCTCATTCTTTCTTTATCTGGATTACTTTTCATTTCACCATCACCACCATTTATAACCAAATATTTTAATTCAAAGTTATCATTGTTATTATTATTATTATGATTGACATTAATATTGGGCATACTTTCCCATAAACATTTTAAAGGATTTTCACAATGCTTTTCTGTTGATTCTGATTCTATTGTCATTATTGGTGTCGGATTGCCTGTATAAGCAAAATTCGACCATAATTTGGCCATTTGTTTACTAACTTTGAAATCGTTTTCAGAGAATGTGGATGGATCATCGTGTGCCATTTGAAATAAATAAAATAGTTCATCAGCATGACAAGCTCCATTAAATCGTTTCATTTGTAGTAGAATTTTATAGAAATTCCTTTCACCCACATAATCGAATTTGTAGAAATATAATGGAGATTTCGATTGATATTTTATATGATATTCAGCGGCATTTTGCAATTCGATTACAAAGTGTATATCGGATAATAAATCTTTTATATGATTCAAATTATTTGTCTGTAATGGTGCACCTTTTAAATAGAAATCTCTTACACGTTTCACTATAATTTTGATATCATTCTCTCCACCAGCACGTGACATTAAATTCTGTGGTATCAAACGTTCAAAATCATTTTCATATATATCGATTTTTTTCATAACATCAACTAACATGATAAGACCTTCAGCCGAATTATAACCCATAAGTACCGGCATATTTATGAGATTATTTTGCATTAAACGATCTATTAGAGGCTCACATATAAACACATCATCTTCTTGGGCATCTTCAATTATGGGCTTAAAAGCAAACGGCAATTCAAGTCGTCGTTCTTGTGGTGTTAACACTCCCATCGTTTTATTTAAAACATCCAATGGTTGAACATTTTCTAAAAATTGAAGTAATTGTTTAGTATCCTTGTGCGATCCTTTATAACCAAGTAATTCAGCTAAACGACGTGTTTTATATGGAGCATTTTTTTGGAATACCCACGGTGCATTCGCTGTACTACTTTGCATAATAGCTTTGTGAAATAATTTATCTTCATATTGAGAGTACATGTGTAAGTGAACGGAAGCGGCACCAGCTGATTCACCCATTAATGAAATATTTTTAGTATCACCATTAAATTGTTTAATATTATCTTGAATCCATTGTAATGCTAAACGCTTTAGACGTGTCAATAGTTGAAAATTTATGTGATAAATGTAATATATATTTAAGATAATATATTTTCAATTGTAAATAAAAATAATTTACTTAACTTACTTGATCTTTTAAGCCAGCATTTCCCCATATACACTCTTCGGGTAAAGAAAGAAAACCCCAAGCACCCAAACGATAATTCAAAGTGACAACCACAACTTTTTCTTCCATAAGGAATAATGGCAGATAACTACAAATGTAAATTATGAAAATAAGGTTTTTTTTTTACTATATTATTTTTTATTATATTATTTTTTATTATATAAGGCATATTATACTAACTAATCACTGTTACCATGGCCAAACCATAACTGGATATAAACCAAGAGATTTTGATTTATCTTGGCATTCCGGTGAATATACATTAAGATGTAAACAATTTTCAGAGCCGATAGGTCGAGCTGTAATTGGGTCACGTTGATGGCATACATCACCCTCTTTAATGCATAATAATTCAGGCTTATGAAATTGTGTTAAAGGTTGGGGGGACTAAAATTTAAGCACGTATACTTCCATACATACATTTTAATAAATAAAGTAGATTTCATCGTATATACTTGAAAACTTATTCGAAAGCGTAATTTCCCTAATGGGTGCATTGCATATGGGATGCCTTGAAAACTGTAATACAATTCACCATTGGGTAATGTTTTACTTTGACCAACAATTACACCTTGTTTCACACGAACTTTAATCAAGTGTGGTAAAGATGTAGCAGACTGTAAATGTGACTCATTTTAATTTGATTAATCGTTTCCATTTTTCTATATGAATACAAATTTAATAAACATTTCAATCACTCACCATTTTAGAAATGTATCGTGTAAGATACATTTCGATTTATGTCATTTCCGCTTTCACTGTCCAGTTAATAAACCAATCTTTGCCATAGACCAAAGGCTAACTTAAATAGACTACTTGAAATTAACATTAAGAATTCAGATCAAATGATACCATTCATTTTATAAATAAATAAATAAAAACATGTGATACTTTTTCCGTTTATATCATGCAAATAAAAATAAATCTTTAATTAATGTAAAATAATAATTAGAAAATAAATTTTTAATAGATTTCTTTGCTTTTTTACGTAAATGCATTAATTAATATTTTTCATATTAAATTCTTAATTATTAAATGCATTAATTAATATTTTTATATTAATTAATGTATTTTACATAAACAATGCTTCTTCTTTCTTGCTGCAATTCATTCTATCTTGATATTCATAGTGCAAAATTATTTTATCCGCGTGATATTTAATATCACTAATATAAGCAAATTTCATGAAAGTGACACCTCTATATATGATCTGTGATAAAAAACGGATCACGATACTTTTATCATTAGGCTGAAAAGTTGCCTTACGTTAAATTTCAATGTACATTTTACGCATTAGTGAACTTGTCAATCAAGTTTGTTAACTAATCTTTTAAATGACGACTTATTTTAAATCGGTTTAAGGTCTTTAGCATTATAGATATTTGAAGGAAATTCCCCCTTACGTCAACGTAAAAAAGCAGAAAAAGAAAAAAGAAAATGTAATTTTTGTGCCTGAATCAATTGTACATAAAATTTTTATTACTTGAAATCAATTTTGTAACATATTTCCCAAAAAATTAATTATCACAAATATACTTATTATACACATTCACACCTATATATAAATATACATGCACCGAAGAACAACATACGAAAATACGTTGAAAACTTTTCCTCCTTAATAAAATATATCCATGAATATATATATACGTACATTTATATGCACCTCTATATACATATATACATATATGGATATGTTTAAAACATATGTATATGTACATACTTTTATTTATGTTTGTATATATATCATATATATATATATATATATATATATATATATATATATATATATATATATATATATATATATATATATCTACATATGTATATATATAAATCCATATAATAAAATATTTCGAGTAAAATTAATACTATTATGCTGTTGATGTTACTGTTCCAGTTAATGTTGTCATTGCTTTTTCCTCATCCTCATTTACATCATCCTCTATAATACGTTCCTCATTTGGTAGATTTTCCGTTTTATCTGTTACATTTTTGAAGCGTTTACATAAGGCCTTACTGCATTCCATTTGCTGGAGAGAAAATGATTTTTTCGTTTTTGAATCGAAAAATAAAATTGAAGTTAAAAATTAAAAATTGCAAAATTTATATGCAAAATATAAAAGGAAAATTAATTAATAAAATTCCAGTGAATGATTACTCATAAAACAAATAAGGACTTTATGTCCATGTTATATGGGGAAGGAGTCATAAAAATGGTCAGATTTTAACTTTCCTCAATAAGATTAGTCTGTGAGCCAAAACACACTTATGTGACAAATTTCATTAAAATATCCCATGAAATTATGGCCTGTAATTTGATACTAGGTGGACAGACAAATAGATAGTCATACCGACGGACGGAGATACCGACTTAAGAGGCAGATCTATCTCAACTCCTTCTGGATGTTACAAATACCTGCGTTAACTTATAGTGTAATGTAGGGTGTAGTCGTGTAGGGTGTTATAATGAAATGGTATAATGAAAATGAATATGAATGGAGTATTTATTTGTATGTTTTTTTTTTTCGATTTTGTTAATAATATTTTTTACCTCATTAAAGAAGAAAATCTCCTCTGGAAAATTTTTATGTTTGGATGGTGCACAAACCAATGGACGGGTCTTTAATAATTTGGCCGCACTTAAATCAGCATTTTGTGGTATTTTCTTCGGTTCGTCTTCGATATTATTACCCTTCTGTCGTTCTTTCATCTTGATTATTAATTTATAATTCTCATTTTGAAAATATGTCTCTTCTTTGAAGCAACCTTGAAATTTCCCCAAGCCGCCCGTTAAAAATATTGGCCCTTTGCAATGATCATCACCATTGCTATCACTTAATTTACGTACTAGCAATGAATTGGTTAAATTATGTGCAATACATCTAGGATAAGATCTTAAAAGGCTACATATACAAATTTGTCGCAGACAGCGTAACATATTTCGTTGTTATTTGATTCCTGGTGCGTTTTATGTTTTATTATATCGCAGTTAAAAATCGCGTTTTATTTCACGAGAAAATTTTTATATATATAAAATAATACTTAATTATATTATACAATATTAAATGATAAAAAATGATATATTATAAAAGGCCGAATATATGCATCTATATATAAAAAAAAAAAATTAAAAAAAATATAAAATCCGGAAAGTACTTGGTGTGACCCGTAAAATGGTTAAAAAATAAATGACTCTTTTTTTTCAATAGTTTTCCTTCTTTCTTGGCATTATTGTGGTTTAAATCAAAGCCAACTAGAAAATTCTTATTTTAAGGCAATGAATTTATATATAAAATTTAATTATATATGATTAGGTCGCATACGAAACACTTACAAATCTATGACTTTAAATATAATTACTTTATTTTTAATATACCTTCAAAATAATGCATTATAATTGAGACCATGTAAACTAATTGCACTTGTATTTAATTAAGGAATTATTGTAATTGATTGCGAGCAATTTTTGTTTTATTTTATTTTTTTATTAGGCTTACGAAATAAAAAGCTTTCGGGAAGGTCTTTTTATCCATTCTAATATCTCGAAGTATATGAGCCGCTATCAATAACTATTAAATAGATTTGTAAAGTTTTAAACTAATAGACTTATGAATTAAGTTTGGAATTAAAATTGGAATTGAGAATTAAAAAAATTAATGCGAATTAAGTATTTACTTTGAATATTTGCTCTTACCATTTATACAATTCAATTGAATTGTTACAAACATGCTAAAATAATTGTATATACCCTTAAATATTTGTCGATAATGTCAATATATATATATATATATATATATATATATATATGTAGATGTCAAAAAAAGGCAAAAATAATATATTGTTTTAGATAGATCATATATTGTTGAAGATAGTTTAACGGAAAATTCAGTTCGTTAGTTCTTTTTTTTGCGCTTCAATTTATTTGCGGAAAGAAAATTTTTATTTAGCGACGTGTTTCGTTGTTCCTTTTTCTGTAAAAAAAAAAACGACATTAAACATATATATAAAGAAAATTGGAAAAATTTTTGAATGCCAAAAATATAGCCTAGACGGGTAATAAGGAGAAGTAAGGCGGGCCAGAAAGTGGCGACGAGAGCATTTGCAAATGAAATTATCAAATTCATATAAAATTTTTGGTAACAATTTTAGAATAGTTTCATTGGGATAATTTAGATTCGCCTACAACGAGGGTATAGCTGTATCAAGTCAAACTAGAAATAACAATTCTTTTATTTCTCATTAAATCCATTTCTCTATATATCTATGACCCTCTATCATCATAATCTGTAACATAATATCGATCATTTAAGCACGGTAATGTATCAAAATGCATCGTAATAAAATCAATAACGGTCCTTCTAACACCAAGTAATTTTAATTGAAATATAAGTTTGAATTTTTGTTCTGCCTCTTATTATTAGAATCTATTTAATGACTTTTTTTCTTTTTTTTTAGTAAAAATGTTGAAGAGCAACGTTCTATGCAACAGCAGCAGCAGCAGCAGCATCAGCATCAGTTTCGTCAACAAGCGCATCTCCATCAGCAACATAATCATCGAAATCAACAACAAAACATTAACCAACAAAAACAACAACAGACTAATCAACAACAACATACTAATCAATCACAACGTTCGAATCAACAATCTCGATCCAATCAGCAACATCGTTCCCATCAGCAACATTGCACCAATAAACAGTATAATCATCGAAAACAAAATCAACATCAGCCATCGCATCATTATCAGCAGCAATATCGTTACCAACGTCAGTATCATTCATTGAAAAATCAGCAACGTCAACAGCAGCGTAATCAACAACAACAAAATTCGACACAGCAATCTCATAACACTTCACAACAACAACATCAACAGCCGCAGCAACAACAGGCCATAAGCTACAAAAACAACAACAAAAGCAACAACAACAACAACAACAACAACAACAACAACACCATCGCCATCAATATACATATTATAATAGAACCTTAACACAGAGTACTAAGCAAATCAATCAATCGAATAGTAGCAGTTATAGCAACAACACTAATAATAGCAATAACAGCAATAATAGCAATAACAGCAATAATAGCAATAACAGCAAAAATAACAACGTTAATTGCATCAGTAATAACAGAAACTACCCTAATAGCAATAGTAAAAGTAGCACTAGTAACAATAAGAGTAACAGTAACAGTAACAGTAACAATAATAACAATAACAATAATTACAATGCAAATACGAATGGCAAACATTCCATTCTGAAAGCGGACAAAAAAAGTTGCATGAACCATTTACCATTAAAATCTTATAATGACGATAATAATGATACCAAGAATAATAATAATTATATTGAAAGCGATAATTATCAGTGTACCCAAGATTATGATAGTTCCAAAAGTCAAAATAGTCAAATAAAAAACGAACCAACTACATCCGTATCTTCCATCTTGCCCGGCAAAATTAAATCGAACAGTTGGAAACGGTCCGACAAAAGGCAAACTGTTGATTCTGTAAATAATGAAATATCACGGAACGACCCTCAACATTCATGCCCATGGAAGATCCAATCGAACATTGATGTTACCAATACCAATTTAAAGAATACATTAGAGACAGCAGCATCCTCGAATACAACAGATACGTTAACTGTATGTCGCCCAGGTACATTATATTCGGATGTAGTTTTTGGTGCCAGTGCTTCTTCACGTAACATTACAATCAAACCATTGACTTCATGTCTTGTTACAAATATGAAAGAAAAATTAGGAGCAATAACATTAACCACAGCAACAGAAACAGCACAAAACAAGATAACGAAAGAATTATTGATATGTTCAAATTCGAATGGGGAGCAAAGTACGTCGTCCGAATATAGCGAAGATTGTGTCGAAATGAAAAATGATTTTATTACCAATGGCATACATGAAGCGACTAATAATAACTTCACTTTCATTTCATCCGATTACGATTTATTCAATCATTCACCTTTGCTGTCTGCACATAATGATAATGGAAACGCGAAATACAATTTTGATGGCAATGGTCGATCTAAAGGAGACAGTGGTGAAGGTAGTGTCACATGTAATTATAATAGTTACGGCCCTATTACGCCTACCCATTTGTCAGCATTAATGGCAGCAACAGCAGTGACATCACCTACACCAACATTTGGCTCAACAACAAAAGGTCCAGATATATATGGCTCAAGTAATTCCAGACATTTGACAGGAATGATGTCAACAACAAAACTAACATCATCTGGGAGAACAACTGGTTCAACAATATATGAATCAAATAGTCCTAGACATTTCCCAAAAATGATAGAAACCATAGCAGGTACATCACCTAGAACAATTGAATATAGCTCAAAAATATATGACCCAGCAACATATACTACTACATCTAATCATTTGTCGGATATGATAGCAAGAACAGCAATAGCTTCACCTAGAACAAAGTATGGTTCAACAATATTATCGTCAGTAACTCCTAATAATAATATTAATACGTTGCCTTCAACTTCCGGAATAACAATTTCAAATGATGCAAATATCGTAATGCCAGCGGAATATTATGTCTCACGGAATGATCATGGAATTACATTTGGGACGGGTTTAGAAGAACTTCTCTCAAATGCAACCAATATTCAATGCACCGACAATGCAATAACGAATATGAATTCTATTCATCAAAGAGTAGCTGCAACATCAACACCAATAAATGATATTAATTCGGTTGTTGGTCAAAATGACCTATTCAATTCTTTTGCAATAGGTTCAAGTAATAATCAAACTGCAATGACTGCTGATAATGTTATGCCTCATACATCTACAAGCAGCTCTAAATCACCACTTAACATAAATATACCATCATGGAATTTAACAGATATTACTGCTGGTGAAGTGTATCCCAGATTTTTGGGGCAATTTGACGATGAAAATTATTTAAAATTGGAAGCCATTGCCCTACTAGGATTACAATTAGTTCTAGGGCATAGGCCGCAAGAAGGGCAATTTCCATTTTAAAAGAAAACAACAAACACCAAAGAACAACAAAACAGAAGAAACAAAGAAAAGCGGAAACATCGTCATAGATACAAATAGTGAATATGATGGATGAAGATAGAGATGGAGAAGGCGAGGCCAAATATGTTTTTTTGGCGAGAAAGATAAACGCTACTAAATGAAATTCATCATTTTTTTATAATAATTTTTTATAATAATCATTAAAACAGCAAACTACAAACTAAATCGGAAGCAAACAAAAAAAAATTACAACTATATATTTATTACTATTTTTGTACAATATTACAATTTGAAAACTTTAATAAAATATATAAGCATTTAGATATATTTTACTACGTAAACCAAATTGTATAATAAATTCTTATAATTGAGAAATGGTAAAAAAGAAATCTATATATATAATTAGAATTGAGACTCCTTTACGCAATATGACCTTAGTATAATGGAAGTGGATTTTCATTGGCATCTTGTTTTACAAACTTTGCCAGCCCACATACTTAAATTTTCAATACGATACTGTTTAATGTGGCTATTGTTGCAATTAAGTAAATGTTAACAACAGAATAGATGCATAAATGGATGGTCAGATAGTCATATTTAGAACAATTTAGTATTTTATATAATTCAATAATACGTACACTTTTCCGAGACGCTGAAGCAACTTTTCTAACATTAAAATTATCCTAAATTTATTTTATTCCCCATATAATTAATCTATGCAACTTATTTCAAGAAATTTTTGCTGGCATTTAGGATATTAAAAGCAAGTATAAAAAATATATTTGGTTGGAGCTAAATCTTGTGTACCCACCATCCACACATAAAGATATTACCGAGGTATTCAGAGGTTGATTCAGTTTTTTAGGAATAAATTGAAACCGTAAACATAAAATAATGACAGTTTGGTATTGTATAACTTTTCACAGACATGTCCGAATTGCAAGATTTTTGGAAAAATATTGTAGACCAATAGCCTCCTCTCTTGTCCAAATTTCAGTCTTCTATCTTTTGCAGTTTGCAGATAATGAGCAGACAATTTTGCTTAAAAAAATTAGGTGTTCTCAGGTTATATTTGACTATGTTGCACTATGGGAATTTCCTTCGACCGATTTTGCCAATTTTAAATCCCAATCTACATGCCAGAACTTTCAATGATTCAGCTAAGTTTCGTCTTGATATCTCAAATTTTATGACCAGGAGAACGTTTGCAACAGATAGACACACAGATGGACAGATGGACAGATGGACAGACGGTCAGACGAACAGATATGTTTAAATCAATTCAAAATTTAATGCTAATCAAGAATACACATACTTAATAGAGTCTCAAACGGGTTACAAACATAATGACAAAAAGAAAATACCTCCAACCTTTACGTAATGGGTATAAGATTATAAAGAGGCCCGCTATGAATATGGTTAATTATCAATTATCAAGACAGAAGGCATAAATTGAAGATATGAAATATTTATATGAAAAACTAGAAATGATGCAAAAGTATCTATATTCAAATTGTAGAAATATGTAAAAAGAAAAGGAAGCCTCTGATAAATTTTTCATATTTTCTTGAATGTGGCATATTTATCAAAAGCTTTCATCCATAAAACTAAACCTAACTAGTTTTTGATGATTTATTAATATTAATAAAAAAATAAAATAAAAAAAGTACAATTTTTTTTCTTCATTGAAATATATAAAAATTATAAGAATTTTGCATAAGATACGCGTTTTTTCAAAAATACAGAGCAAACAATTCGGTGAGTAAAGTGTTGGACAAAACTTTTATATTAATCATTTAATATATAACGAAATAAATTTTTATATGCCACATAATGACAATAACAGGAATGACATCTTCTAATATGGAGGTCGCATAGGAAATGCCCACTATTTATTAGGTTGAAAATTATAACGAAAAAAAAGTACCGCTAACCAGGGAAGAAATTTAGAAATTTCTAAAATCTTCCATATCAAAAGAAATTGCTTATTTGACATAACTGTCCCCTTTAGTTCTCTTAGAGATTTACCAATAATAGTTGGTTAAGTGTAATAGCAAGAATTTAAGAGTATTTGCAAAACTAATCAGAATTATAATGGACCAGAATAGCGTGCATCTATTTCTTTGGACTTTTGGACTGAATAATTAATATAATGAAAAATAATAACAAAAATATATATAAATAATGTGATATATACATTTTAATATTACAAAGAAGGATCTTAATATAATAATCTGGATCGATTTTGGATTGTCCATCTGTAAAAAGCATAAAAATTAAAATTCTATGATCATATTTTGTAGATTGGCAAGTTCTGGTTGAACTAAGATACTAACAAAAACTATGTAAATGGTAAGAATTTTTTTAGCAGATAGAAAAGCAAAAGAGATAGAGAAGAATGGAGATTTTGAATTATATTGACCATTTGATTCGGATCATTTAGATCATATTGAACTTTTATAAAGCTTTCGAAATTTCATAAGTTTTTCAGAATTGTTACTCTCCACATTCTAGTTCTCTTCAATATACTAATTGTTAATTATTGATCGCTATCGAAATGTAAGAAGAAACTAGACAAACGAATTTAATTGTTTGCGCACTTAATTCGAAAAATTTTTATCATATATCTATAGATTTATAAATAAGTTATCCTCTTCAGATTTCTAAAAATCTATTGACTTGTATTTGTACTTTCTATTAGTAAGTAGTAGTAAAAAAATTGGTTTATATAAATTTTTGCAATCAGGTGCAGTTCATAAAAAATAATTAAACAAACAGACCGCTAAACTGACAGGATAAATATGCCAAAAATTCTTTTGAGAATTACTGAAATACTGTTCAAGAATTTACATAATTTCTCTGATATAACCTTTTTATAAATTTATAAATATTGCAGGACCATAGAAGAGAGTTCTATATGCCGGAATTTTAAATTGAGCCAATAAAAAGGAAGTCAGAAATGATCATCGTAGTAAAATTCCTTAACATTATACTTTGATTTTTTTTGTAACTCAAATTTATATATATCAAATTTTTTTTCAGCCTCTTTTTGATAGATTTTTTATTAAAAAAAATTAAATAGAGAATTTAAACATAAAGACGAATCCTTTGGTTTATATTCTTTAATGTACATGTGCTTACGATTGAAAATATATTAAAACTTTGCATAACGCGGTTACAGCAAATAATAAAATAGAGATAATTTAAGGAAAGAAAGAAGAAAATAAGAGTCAGAAGTTACGACGAGTAAAGCGAAATAGACAAAAGGAAAACTTTTGAAGACCAACTGGGAATCCCGATTTGAAAGAATTTAAACTTGTTTACAACAACAGCCAAACAGAATAAAGTCAAAAAAGAAATAACAATTCCCGTTATACAGCAAAATTTCTTTCCCATCTCATTCTTGCTAGTTTAGCTTATATCATTATCCAATCGTATTATTTGAACACAGAAGCGCATCACAATGCACCGCAACAAAATGAACAACAGCCTTTCTAACACCAAGTAAATAACAATACGATTTTTACACTTTTGGTTTTGCCTTATTTTTTCATTAATGATTTTTTAGCAAAAGTGCTCAAGAGCAGCGTTCAATGCAACATCGCCAACATCAACAGCAACAGAAGCAGCAAGATCGGCAACAACGCAATCAACAACATTCACAATGTAATAAGGCCTTAAAAATTGGTACTAAAAAGACGGGTACAATGAATGGTGATACATGTAACCACAACAAGACCAATAATAAGCATGCTTTATTAAAAACTGATATCAAAAAATCGAAGAACGAAGCGAATAATAACAAAGAAAATAATTATAGAGAAAAGAATAATCAGCAAACTCAATGTGCTTACAATCATACCAGAAATCAGAGTTCTTATAAAACGACCAAAATAACAACACGATCAACGGATCAAATTATATCGAGTGGATTAAAATCTTCCGATAAACGACAAATAGATAATTCTAAATATAATTTAATAGCCCACAAGTCGACATACGTTCCAAAGCAACAACGTCCGCAATCGTTAATGCCATTGAATAATGCAAGTTTGCAGAACGCAGTGAAGGCAATAAAACCCCCGAAAACATCTTATATGACATCTAAATGCCAGCCCGGCATATTATATTCGGAAGTAGTCTTTGGTGTTGTGCCCTCAGCATATATGCTTAAGATGAAGGCACCGCCCAATGGCGTAACCAAAACGGAAGTAAAAGTAGGGAGCACAACCCGGTGCACTCACTAAGCTCGCAACTCCATCAGTACAAAGTGGAGCAACATTGTTAAACTGTGGAAAATCTACTGCACCCGAAATAATGCCGCCGAAAAGCAGCGAACGTACATCAACTAATCCTGATTTGTCTTCCACTTCTTTCAATAAATCGACATCTTTAACATCATCAATGTTTGCAAAAAGTGGCAACGACAGAGGAAATGCCAATGGGCCCGGTTATAATAATAATAACAACCGTGCTAATGGTAATAGCAATGCTGTGGGCACTGACCCTTACAAAATTTATGGTAATGTTATACCAACTAATAATTTCCATAGTAAGCAAGAAATGATGCCAGTAGGAGTAGCAACGACACCCAAAGTAATACAAGGCCCAACAACATTGCCGACCATGATACCTAATAGTACTAAGTTTGCTTCTAATGGTGGAATGACAATTCAAAATGGTCTCACTAACGCAATGCCAATTAAATGCTACAATAATCATGGAGTAGCATTTGGAAGGGGATTAGAGAAATATTTTCCAAATCAATCTAACATTCAGTATGCCAACAATCAAGTTATACATATGAATCCTATTACAACAATGCCAGGAGCTACAACGCAAATGTTGGCAACGACAAAGGCCATGCCGGCACCAATAATGCCAATAAAACCTCCAACGCTGCCAATGCCAGCATCAACGGTACCAATGCCAATTCTACCAATTCTATCACTTCCAATGCCAGGAATGGCGGCATCCATAATGCCAATGCCAGCAACGCAAGTGTCCATGAATGGCAATAATGGGGTTGCTTTACATAAGAATGTATTAAATTTTGCAGGTTTAGCCTCAAATGTCCAAAACGCGATGAAGGTCGATGCTGTTACGCCGTGTACTTCTACAAACAGCCCAGAACCATTTTTCTTTCAAATGCCAAAATGGAATTTAATCGATGTTGGTCGTGAAGTCTATCCTAAACTTTTGCGACAATTTGATGATGAGAATTATTTGAAATTAGAAGCGGCTGCTTTAATTGGTTACAAACTTGCTGAAAGGCAATTTAATTAAAACCAAACCAAAATCAGAGATATTATTATATATAAATAGAGACGGTGGGAGAGAGACAGAGTATAACAGCGACAAGGACAAGCAACTATTAATTGCCTATAATAATCTTAAAAAAAACGAAAAATCAACCGACAAATTTCTGTTATAAAAGAAAACTTCTTTTATTTATATATTGTTGTTCTTAATATTTTATTGTTGTTGTACAACATTGTAATTTCATTGAATATGTTAATGAAATATATGTTAGACCATTATACGTGCATACATAAATTTTTGTATGCATTTATAAGATTGTTCGAAATGTTCCAAAAAAAAAACTGACGAAATTTTGTCTTGCAATGGTTTCAAGTCATATGAAAAGATATATGCCCATCTTAATATGTGCAACTCACAAATAGCTATTGAATATGGTACAGAATGTGTGGATCGATGCAAAGCCGACATAAAATTTAAATTAACTTTAGGCTGCTTGCTTATCTATTGTTTACCCATGCAATCTTCCTATTAAACTAAATAATTTTTCGGGCTCTCTTAAGAAATTTCCTATACAGCTAATTGACATAATATTTCTATACACAACTTGCTTCGCCCACTTAACATTTTACATTCATTAAAAAGAGATTGCGTGTTCTTTTTATCGAAAGGTTTACAATGAACAAAAGAACACATTAAAGTGCCTCTGCTTTTACGGAATCTTTAAAGTGCGTTTATCTTTGTCCAGATTAAAATTTATGAAAAAGATTGACTTTTTGTGCCTGCAAACTAATCCTGATATGCCTTCCACTTCTTTCAATAAATTATCACCTCCAATATCCTCAATCTTTATATTATACTGCGTTTACTTGGTTAGAGGTCACGTTTATGTTAAAAGTTTTTACATTTCACAGATCCCTAAATAAACTAGGCTAGGTCAAGTTAAAATTTTCCCTGACATAGATAAGAGCTTTGCGAGAATCAATGTCTGAACGAAAGAAGAAATGTGTATAGTTCGTAATATTTTTATGATGAGTATAGAAGGTTGCATTTAAAAAAAATTTTGAATTTAAGAAACCCTTTCTTTTAATGGATATAATATAGAACTTTATATAGATATAAATCAAGTGGACTCAGTTTATGAATTAATAGTTGCAGGCTCTTCAAAATGATTCGTATATTTCCACATTGGAAAAAGTAATAATGTTATGTCAAACAAGAAATTACAATCCGAGTGTTTTAAAGAAGAAACTAAGTCAAGAACTTAATCGAAGCAGCTTTCATATTTTTTGTTAATACTATTTTTCCATATAAGAAAAATTGAAAATTTCTTAAATAGCAGAACCTACTAAAGAAGGTAACCTGAGTATAGAAGAAGAGAGAGCAGAAAGTGACGGCGAAAAGTTGGAGGAAAGTGAAACTAACAAGTTAAGGAATACTTTTGATGACAATTGGGGATCCTGAATTGAACAAATTGAGATTTACCTACAGCTATCGCAAAACATAGTAAAGTCAAAAAAAAATTAGCAATTCCCGTTTTACAGCAAAATTTCGTTCTCATTCTATGTTCATCTCACTGTTGCTAGCTTAACCTATATCAACATCCTTTCGATATTTTAAACACAGAAACGTCAAATGCTTTTCAACAAAATGAATAATGGTCCTTCTAACACCAAGTAAATAACAATCTGATTTTTACACTCTTACTTTTGTTTTATTTTTTCATTAATAATTTTTTAGCAAAAGTGCTCAAGAGCAGCGTTCAATGCAACATCGTCAACAGCAACAGAAGCAGCAAGATCGACAACAACGCAACCAACAACATTCACAATGTAATAAGGCCTTAAAAATGGATACTAAAAAAACGGATACAATGAATGGTGATATGTGTAACAACAACAAGACCAATAATAAGAATGCTCCATTAAAAACTAATACTAAAATATCGAAGAACGAAACGAATAATAATAAAGAAAATAATTATAAAGAAAAGGGTAATCATCAATCTTTATGTGCTTATAATTGTCGAAGAAATTATAATTCTTATACAATATCAAAGGCTTCGGTATCAGCTGGACCGAAGAAGGTGATATCAGGTAGTTGGAAATGTTCTGATAAACGACAAATCCATAACTCTTCAAATAATATAATACCGCAGAGAACGAAAATCTTACAAAAACAACAATATTCGCAGCCAATGGTTCAATTCAGTAATGGAAATTTAAAGAATACGAGTGGGACAAAGGCATCCTCAAGGACATATATGACATCCATATGTCGACCAGGAATATTATACTCCGATGTACTATTTGGTCCTGGGACCTCATCGTGCTTTGTTAAAGTGAAAATATTAGCGCCCCGTGTTACAAATGTAGGGGTGGGAGCACAATCTGGTGCACGGTCTAGGCTCGCAACTCCACCAGTACAAAATGGAACAACATTGTTAAAATATAGAAAATCTACTGCACCCGAAAATATGCCGCCGAAAAGTAGCGAACTTAAGTCAATTAATCCTGATTTGTCTTCCACTCCTTTCAATAAATCGACATGTTCAACATCATCAATGTTTGCAAAAAGTGGCAACGACAGAGGAAATGCCAATGGGCCCGGTTATAATAATAATAACAATCGTGCTAATGGTAATAGCAATGCTGTGGGCACTGACCCTTACAAAATTTATGGTAATGTTATACCAACTAATAATTTCCATAGTAAGCAAGAAATGATGCCAGTAGGAGTAGCAACGACACCCAAAGTAATACAAGGCCCAACAACATTGCCTACCATGATACCTAACAGTACTAAGTTTGCTTCTAATGGTGGAATGACAATTCAAAATGGTCTCACTAACGCAATACCAATAAAATGCTATAATAATGATGGAGTAACATTTGGAACGGGCTTAGAGAAATATTTTTCAAATCAAACCAACAATCAAGTTATGGATATGAATCCTATTAAAACAATGCCAGCATCAATGTCAATGCCAATGTCAACACCAATAAGGACGACAAATGACATTAACTGTACTGGTTCACACAGTGGCCTACAAAGTTCTTCAGCTTTAGTCTCAAATAGTTATCAAATGCCGATGAAGTCCGCTGCCGTTATACCGTGCCCTACTACAAATAGTCCTAAACCATTTTTCGTTCAAATACCAATATGGAATTTAATCGATGTTAGTCGTGAAATTTATCCCAAATTTTTGCGACAATTTGATGATGGAAATTATTTGAAATTAGAAGCGTCTGCTATATTAGGTTTGCAACTGGCTCTCCAAAATAACTCAAAACAAAAGCCAAATTTCAACTTTCAAACATAACTTAAAAAGCTTAGCCATAAGCCTGAAGAAAGTTCTGCAAACTGTTTTAAAAACAATTTCTCTTATTAGTGTAAAAAAACAAAAACAAAAATTTTAAAATCGAATGCATATTTTTTGATTAATATATTAATGCTTTTGTTAATCATTTTTATTGGATGATATTACAACATACATATATATATATATATATATATATATATATATATATATATATATATATTATATATTATGTATAAATTTATACATATTTAAATTTTTGTAAGTATGTATAAAAATTTTTAATTTCAATTTTTCTGCGAACATATTGATTTACGTCTAAATATTTGAAACATTTTAAAGAAGTGTCAAATTTTTGATGTTATGAATGTACCAAATAGGTCAAAGTACATTTTTTTAATGCTTTTGTAAAGCATTAAAAGAATGCATTGCTTCAATTTTATTTATACAAAATTCGTGGTTTTTTTTTTAAATTTATTTCTTTAATAAATGCCAGAAAAAGAAGGGCTCAAATTGTATTCCAGTCTTTACACTTTTGAAATAAGTAAAATTTCTTTAAAAAATTAAGTTATTATTGTCATTTATCTTAAAAATAGTAGAGTCCTCAGTGTAGATGATAATAGCACAACTATAAGAATGTTGGAAAAGGATGAACTAGGTTAATAAATGGAAATGAAAAATGAAAAAAAAAAACTTTAAAAAAATTGTTGTGCGCTTATATTTTATATGGCTCATATTCAAACGTCCATTATTAAACATATCATCATATCAATAAAATTGAACACATACATATGCATAATGAATAATTCCCCTCCTCTTTTACTCTACCATCATTATTCTGTTAAATATATCGAAATATTTTTCCATTTTGACAAAATTTTGTCATTTTTGGCATTTTTGTCATTTTTGTCATTTTTGTCATTTTTGTCAATTTCAATATTTTTATATATTTCTTCCTAGATATATCTATCCCAAGAACATTTACAATTTGCTACATGTAAATGTTTTATGTGTATTGAATTGCATTGTATAGAACAAAAAAAAAATGGAAAATCGGCAATCGCGCATTAAACGCAATCTTTGATCATACAAATTATATTTGTGATTTAGATTTACTTCATTTCATATTTACTTGTAGCAAACACTTTATAATAAACAGAATATTAAAATGTGGTAGAATAAAGAATGAACTAAAGCAAAGCAGAAAACTACAACAATTCGATTCTATTTCTTAACGATCAATAATGAATCTACCGTTAGATGTGTAAATTATTTTTATTTTATGTTTACATTGGTCTCATACGCGAGCATTATGTGCATTGTTGTTTTTGTATTTTAAAAACAACGGAAAAGGCATATATGAGAAAATAAATTGTTGTTGTTTAGGGCATTGCATTTTTTACTTTACTTAACATTCCTTCATTCTTATTAGAGAGAGTTTACATATTTAAGTTGTTGTTGCTTACACAAAGGAACTTTTAATTCATTTCCTATAAATGTTGTCATAACTTGATTAGTCATTGTATTTGGGCATTTTTTAACACAATCAGTGTACCACATTCGTCCAAAATTTGTATAGATTAGAATTTAGGAAAACGACTATTGAATTTAATATGCCACTGTTTGGCCGGATTGTAAGGAAATACTAAACGAAGAAGTCAAAAATATAATTTTTATAAAGAAAGACTGCGTTCAATGCACTTAGAATTCTGGACTTTGCATTTTTGAAAATCTTTGATAAAAAAAAGGTTATAGATAAAAATTGCAATGAAATAAATATGGGCCAATCAAATCGATTATAGCTAAATTATTGAAATAATCGGCCTCCAAGTGAAAATGTAATTTCAAAATGTAAAAATGCTTTTTACATGAGAATATATCTGAAAATAATCAAATTATAAATATTATTTTATAATAGAAATAGAATAGAATAGAACGCTTAACGCATATGGC
This sequence comes from Melophagus ovinus, assembly GCA_023089585.1. NCBI lineage: Eukaryota > Metazoa > Arthropoda > Insecta > Diptera > Hippoboscidae > Melophagus > Melophagus ovinus. Next base: position 7,745,010 of record JAKKIB010000176.1, on the reverse strand, counting down.
TTCAAGTATGATGCTTACCACATGCTTGCTTCCGCAAGACGCATAACGCTTAATGCTCGTACCGCGGGTACCGCTCGTATCGTTTGTAAGTTGCGGTTTGATGTTCCGGTTTGATGTTCCGGTTTGATGTTGCGGTTTGATGTTTCGGTTTGATGTTACGGTTTGATGTTGCTGTTTGATGTTGTTATTTAATGTTGCTGATGTTGTTGCTGTATGTGTTCAAACATTTACACATGCTACTTATTCTTGATGCGCGTCATGCGATAAGCGTTATGCGGTAAGCGCCATTCGGTAAGCGTCATACGTTAAGAGTCATGAGTGAAACGTCACGTTATGCTTTATGCCTTATGTGTTAAACGTTATGAGTTAAGCGTTATGTGGAAGCAGTGATGCGGGAGCCGTCATGCTTGAAGGGATATGCGTTAAGCCTTAGCGTGTCATGTATATCCCTATTGCGTACAAATTAGAGAATAGCAAACCGACCATACAATTTAATATGCCAAAAAATGGGTAGCCACAAGCAAATCTTAAATGAAGAAAACCTAAAATATAATATTTGCGAGCAAAGATTGCCTTCAATGCACAGTTGTCGACTTTTAGATAACACGGTACCCGCACATAGAAAATTTACGGTGAATATAGTAGTCAAAATATGGATAACGATAACCGGGGGAAAGGGTACTAAGACATTAACACACAGAAAGAATGTTAAAATTTTTTAAAGAAGCAAGGGTATGCCGAAATATATGAAAGAAATAAATATTTATGTTGCGTACACTTGCTTATAAAGTGGAAAATGTATGAGATTTGTTTATAAACATTGACAAAATCAAGTCAAGTATAGGTATCGTTTAAAGTCTACCAATCCATCTATTTCGGTTGACATTACACTTGCTCTCTTAAGTCACTGGGAGTCTTGTAATATAGAGAGTCTTTGATTTAACTCAACAAAATCTCTAATATATATTAATTGGAGTGTCTTTGGTTTTGAGTACGCACACAAAGAGAATACAATCATTCTCTATAATTCTCTCTGTTATCTCATTATGCTTTTTTCTTACCGTATCTCTATATGCCGCTTAATTATTCACAGTGTCCTAAAATGTTACTCTCATTAACTCATTTACTCATTCACTCACAATGGCAGCTATTAATTTTATGCATAAAATCGTAAATGAAGCTAAATAGAATTAATGTAGTGATTGAGAATTTTATTATTCGTGCTTTAGTTGTGTTATTTCGTTTAATAAGTATAGGTTCATTTGTATGGTTGGTCGTTCGGAAACGGGAAAAATTAATAGTAGTGGTAAAATGAAAGATAGACATATATAGAAAGGTGAATGAAACGTGTCTATGTATATATAAATAATTATATCAATAATTGAATCTAAATACAAAGCAATAAAATTATAATGAAAAACATCTATAACTTCAAGCAAGACAACAACACAAAATATATTTTCCATTTTCCATGTTCTTGGTATTTTTTTTTGTTTTTTGATTGTGTGTCTACCATTTTGTTTTGTTTTCTGGATAAACTGTTCAGCTCAATGAATTGCAAATTGAAAAAAAATAAAGAACTAAAAACATACAAAAGGAAAAAGGTTAATGTAAGAGAAAAGTAAAGTAAAAGTGAAATAAAATAAATGAAGTTAATTTTGCAGAAGCCGCACACAACAAAATCTTAATTTGTTAAAGGCAAAAAAGTGCAACAGAAAAAAACTTATGGTACAAAGAGCCAATGCAGGTAAAATAAAATAGAAAATGTGGTAAACACGTCAAGAATCGAGGTAGAGTGAAAGAAAAAAGAAAGCAACATAAATGAATTAGAAGAAGAAGAAGACAAAGAAATAGAAAGGACAAAAAACAACAACAAATAATTAGAGAGATAATTTTGTCTGCTCTGCTTGATCTTTTACATTTGTTTGTGTCTTCACTTTTGTGGTTTTTTCTCCATTGATTTTTCTTATTTTTTCTTCTTCTTTTTTTTGTAATAACTGTATAAAATGTGGAAAACAGTTAAGTAAGCTAAATAAATAAATAGATATTTAGATTTGCAAATAAAATTCATGAATTCGTTGATCTTCGTTGACATATGGAATGAGAAATTTATGGAAACGTGACATTTATAATTTATATGGAAATTTTCAATACAATAAAAAATTAGATGGAAATTTTTCGGTTTTTTTTTAAACGTTATTTAATAAGTTTGAAAAAAAAATATATACATATATACAAATATGCATTGCATTATAATTGAAATATTGACTTTTGGCGTATGTTGGCTGGGGCAGTGGGGCATTTTCGATAACGGTCGCCAATAAGTGGCCATGTCTGATTAGTATGCTTAGGCATGTGTACGCACATATATATGTATGTGTGTACGTGTGTGTGCACAAGTGTCTGCGTGACACTTCTGTCTGTCCCTCTCTCCATTTCTGTGTGTCTGTAAATTTAAGCGGGCACCTTCATCATGTGTGTTGCGTGCGTGTGTGCCTGTGTCTCTGTGTGTGTGTGTATGTCTGTGTCTAAAAGCCAAACAAAAATCAAATAAACAGAAAACGAGAGAAACCGGACGGAGTAAGAAACGGCTTTTTTGTTTTTGTTTTCTTTAGAGTTGATTAATTTTAGATATACGAAATTATGTCCAGCAACAACAACAACACCAATCATTACAATAATAAAAGTGAAAATTTGAAAATATGAAAATTTTAATTATTGCGACTCCCTTTTTTTGATTATAAATTGCCATTTTTGTCTTTCTTCTACAAAATTTTTGATAAAAATATGATAAATACAAAAAGAAGGATGAAGAAGGAGAAGAAGGGCAATGAAAAAGTGAAACAAAAAAACAACTCAAAACAGCAATTTAAATGTGTTTATTTCAATTTAATGAAAATTAAATTTATCGCCTCCAAAAAGACAAAAACAAAAACAACAAATAATTAGAAAAATACAAAATCTTCCTAAAAAAATAATTTATATCTATTTACGAACAGAAAATTTTATAAATTGCCTTTAAAAGCGAAATGCTATGTTTTGTTGTTTATTTATTTATTAATTTTTTTTTTGGACCATTTTGTTTTGTTTTATTTGAATTGGTTTTGTTTTTGTTTTCTGTTGTTCTTTTGCACTCTATTTTTGTCGTCTTCTATAAAATTTAATATTCACTCATTGAGCGAAACACAGAGAGAGAGAAAGAGTGTATGGGAGGAAGTGAGAAAGAGAGTGAGAGCGATAGTGAGAAAGAATAATAACAACTCTACACATGAAGTTTTTTCTGTTTTTTTTGTGTTATTTTGTTTTTTTTTTTGGTCTACGACCTGGTACAGAGTGAGACCTTCAAAGGTACCAACCAACAATCGTCTGTTGGCATACAGGATTCATAGGCAGAGTTGGAAGCGGCTTCACTTATGCTTATGTACTTTCTCCTTGGCCTTCTGTTAGATATAGTTTCCAGGGATACGTGCGGCAATTTGGGGAGCAATTTTGCACAAGTATTTCCCTTAAAAGCCATATTGGATCTAAAACTGTGATATGGAAATTTACGTTCTTTTTTTACGTTAATTTTGTATAGACAAATTGCTCTTAATGAGCAGAATCTGTGTAATTTCCGATAACCTCATGCAGATGGAGGGCGCGTTTGAACGTTTATGTTTAGCTGTGTCTAGCTGGATGCGATGTCACTTCAATTTCTTGCCGGTTTAGTAATAATAATAAAAAAAAGAAATATACCCAAAACGAGATAGACCATAAAAAGTGGTGAAAAAAACAAAAGAAAGAGAAGAGAAAAGAAAAGCAAAGAAGTAAACATGTTTATTTATTTGAATAATTTCTCCAAAATGACGATACATGTTTTCTCTGCTTAATTTTATTGTTGTTCTTATTGTTGCTACTTATTATAAAATTTATTATTAGTAGAGTTCTTTAGTTATCTTCATTTCATTCATATAATGCATCATAATTTACAGCAACATTATACGTACGTTAACAGTAAACAGAAATAGCAACAGCAATAGCAATAGCAATAGCAACAACACAATGGCAACAATTGTAACTTGTTTTTGTTTGTCATATAAATTGAGCGTTTTGTTTTGATTACTTTTAACGTTTAACGTTTACATTACATTTATCTAATTTGTTACTGTTTCTCTCACTCGTGTAAACTTTTTATTCTCCCAATCGGGATCTCTCTCTCTCTCTCTGTATGTGACTCTCTCAATTTATGCTTACCTTTAAATTACATCCATTTTTGAATCTCATTTTAAAAGATAAGATAATTTGTTTGTGTGTTGCGTTGAGTTGCCTTGAATTTTTCCAATCGATGAGAGGCTTGATACATGATGAAAGAAAGTTTAGGCGAAGAGTATTTAGGATCAGACATACGACTTAAACATACTCGATGGATCTTGTCAATACTTGTCGAATCTTATGTTATACGCCGTAAAATAGAGAACCAATCCCCGATTATGGAAAATGCAGATTGCCTTGGCAGTCGATTCTTGTATGTATAAGGGCCGGCAAACGTCCATAAAGTTATGTATTATATATTTTATTATATTAAATTGAATGTAAATAGTACCTTATGTAAATTAAGTAAAACAAATAATAAATTACAGAGGAGTCTGTGGAAATCTGTGGAATCCAGTTCGATGGAAAATATTTTTTTTAAGACACTCTGCCACACAAGAAACATATTTTTAAGTAGTTTTTGAGAGAAAACAATTTTTGAGTAATTTCTGAATACACTCAAAAATGTAACCGAATGCTTAAAACTTTTTTTTTTTTTATTGAATTGGATTCCACAAATTAATTTAATTATAACGCTATTTACATAAAAATTACAAAAAAAGTAAACTTCATCTTTATGTTATAAATCAAGGGAAAAGTAATTTTACTGATATTTAAAGGGAGTCTGCACTTCCCATGATCAGGGAGTAATTCTCTATTCTAATAATACTACTAGAATGTCTAATCAGGTAACTTTGCTGCAATACATAACCTGAAAAAATTTATATACAATTTTAAATCTTAGTTCGGTTCGAGTATGTAAATCTATTTTTTTATTTGCGAATTTCGTTTTATCTAAAAAGAAATGAATCTTCCCCTAATTAAAAAAGGAAATTTCCTTATTTTTTTTTTTTGATAGAATTAGTGATTATTTTTGTATATTTTCTAAATGATATTTTTAGATTATAACTTTGAAATACGTTTATTATTTTTCTAACATTTAGTATGAGTCTACAAGACTACAACGCTCAATACCTTCACTCTAATTTTAATAAAAGAGCGTGCATATTAATTTGTTAAATTATTGAGTTAAAGAGCGAACAAGCGATTAAGCTTATGAGTGTATGAGCGTATGAGCGTATGAGAGTCAATGAGTTTGTAGACGGTTAATAAAAGAAAAATAATAGACGATTCAAATAAATGTTTCAAGTTAATAAATATACCAAATATTTATGAAATAATAGTATAGAACGGATAATTTAATGCGAAAGTACTGCCAGATATTTTTTTTTTATAAATATAAATATAATTAATAAAATATTTTTCTTATAAACTGCATATGAAATATTTTCGTTCATATTTTAAATAATTAATATCCGTTTTTAAAATTAATTTAAAGAAATATATGTATCAAATAAATTTGATTAATTATAAGTAGAGAAAAAATATATCAAAAATTTTAATGATATGAGAATTATTGCAACAATAATAATTAAAAAATAAATGAAATTTTAGCATTATTAAAAAAATAATAATAATTTCGAAAAAGCAATAAAACAAAAAAAAACAAAGAAAAAAGGAAATTCATGGAAATCTATAAAAAATAAATGAGTCCTTTTTTAAAAAAATTAAATGTAATTAAATGTAAAAAAAGCGAAATCAAAAAAATTAAAATAAAAATATCTAATAAAAACTAATGGTAAAAAAAAATAAGTGATAAATAAATTTTAGATTATTAGAAGAAAACGGAGGGAAAATTCTTTCTCATATATTCAAAATTAAAACCAAACCTTAACTATAATTTAAATAACTCTTGGAATAATTAAAGGCATCATCTGGTTTTTTTTTTGTGAACCTTTCACTTTTCCAAAACAAACAAAACAACAAAAGAAACCAAACACCAAAAAATAAAAAAAAATTGCTAAAATTACTTAACAAAGGAATTGTCCATGAGAAGTGAAAAGTTAATCAATAAAAAGTGCAAAAATTTATAATGAAAAAGAAATTACAAAGAATGAATTTCTTTAATTACAATGGAAAGTAATTCTTAATCAAAAAGGAAATCTGTATAATTAATTAAACGATTTAATTAATTAAATTATTTAAAAAATGCTTTCAACTTATCGAAATTGCCATTTTTAGAGGGACTAACACATAAAGTAATACAAAATAGTGAGAAAATTATATTTGGTTAGGGCCAAATTTTAGATACCCATCACCCAGACAACATTATTGGATATTTTATAAAATTTCAGCTTTCCATCTGTTTCACTTTTCAAATTATAAACTATAAAATTATAATTTTTTTTTGCTTGAAAAATAAAATGTGAAATTTTCATAGTGCGTTGCACTAGGGGTGTGGCCTTTGACCGATTAGCAATTCCAATCAATGGAAAAGAGAAATTTGAAGTTGATATTTCTCCTTTTTTTTATCATACGGAGAATATTTACCCCACACATGGACAACCAGTATATATCTCAGACGGACGAACGTACATATCTCAATCGATTCAGATTTTAATGTTGATCAAGAATTTATATTTATATATAAAAATATATGTATATAATTTAAGGCATCTCCGATGCCTCTCTTCAGACGTTACAAACATAATGGCAAAATGAGTATACCTCTAATCTCTGGGTGGTGGATATAAAAATATTGAAGGAAGAAAATAAATGAATTATTTTTCTAATAGTTCTAATTAGTAGAAAATTATTGAAAATTTATAAGTAAAGAACTGAAAAATTATATTTTTTTTTTATAATTTTTTTTTCAGTCCGTTGTAGAATTTTTGTCTGTAAAATATTAAAATTAATTTAAAAGGCAAATTACCAAAATACAATAAATGAAATTACAAAAAAAATTTTTTTTTAAATTAAAAAAAAAATTTTTTAATTTAAAAAAATTGAAAATTTTATAAAAAAAAATTAAAAAATAAAAGTGTATAAAAATAAATCGAAGATTTTAAAAAAACAAAGAGGAAAAAAGTAAAATTGTGCAAAATATATATGAATGAATTAGTGTGTCGTGTAATGAAATTATAAGAATAAAAATAAATATAAAAACAAAAAAAAGGAAAAAAAAAATTAGGGAAAAGTTACAAGAAGGAAAACAAAAGATGTACGATTATAAAAAGCGGCCATCATCATCATCGATTTTTCAATTATTAACAACAATTGCAATGAAAATGTCTGCAACTATAACAACAATAACAACAACAACGATATCAACAATAAAAGAACCAACAAAAATTGTGGTGTCAATACCAGTAGCAAAAGCGATAGCAACAAAAACAATAGCAAATGTTGCAGCTGTTGCTGCTGCATCAACAATAAAAATTCAACGTTCAAAATGTTCTTCGGGCATGCATTCATCAAAAATTTCATCCGCTACAACAAATATAACACTAAAAGCAAATGCAAATGCAAATGCAAATGCTATGAAAATTATATCAACAACATCAACAGCAAAAACAGCATCATTAAAAACAACAGCAAAAGTATCAACAACAGCAGAAACATTAATAACAACAATAAGAGCAGCAACAGCAACAGCAACATTATCATCATCATTGAATTTTAATAATACTTTATTCTATAACAATAAAAAATTGTTATGGTTCGTATTATTATATGGATTTATTACGATGAATGTCAACGCTTTAAATGAGGTAAGTTTTTAGCTTTTGGTATAGAATTTTTTTTTTTTCTTATACCCTCAACATCATGTAAGGAAGTTTTTTACATTAGTTCTCAAACTCAGCCGGGATGCCAGGGTTCAATGGTCTCACTCACAGACCAAGTTAGATATATGTATTAGGGAGTCGATCGTGCACTTAGCCGAATACTTGTTATGGAAAACGAAAAATGGAAAATAAAACTCCAACTTTTGCCTATATCGTTCACTTTAACAATATTCACAAATTTTCCGTTTTCTTTTAATATTTATTTTCTTCTTTTCTTTTTATTATTATTTTATTTTTCATTTACACGTACGATCGCTTTTAATGACATACATCGAACCGCTCCGCCGTTGAATAATTTTCATATATGATCTCTTTGCCTCTCGCACCACGAATGCTATGCTTTTGAAAATTCACTTATCTGCACACATTTGGTTGTCGCACAATGAAAGCTCTCTCTTCTATCTTGCTCATTTACCCTCTCTCCTAACCTCGCTCTCTCAGACAATGATAGCATCAAATAACAGGACTCTTACGAGGGATGGTTTAGGAGGCTGGGAACAGGGAAATGATGGTTACTAGATGTGGGAAAAACGAGGCTTTCGATTTTGCCCTTACAAAATTTATCACAAATGCAGCATCACATTTCTTAGTGCCTTAGTTGATCATTTTTGAGATAAATTAAAAAAAAATTTCGGTATATAAAAATTCTTGAATACAAACAATAAAATCTCTTAAGATTTTTATTTAAGATGGAATCCTTTGTATGGCCATGGCTGCCTACAAGCAAATAATATTCAAAATGCTCAAATAGTTTTTATAAAGAAACAATATTTGAATTTATTCGATATATTTTTCTGATTCAATCTTCATATAGCGAATATTTCAATTGTTTCTTTGCCATTGTTACAATTATCCAGCAAAATGAATGACATTTCTCATTTATATGCATTTCATTCAATTTAATTAGTTTTAATTTAATTACGAATGAGTGAGTTTTGTTTATTATATTTTGTTTTTTATTTTAAAAATTTCCAGCCTTAAATAAATTCTCTTTATTATTGTTATATTATACCAAAATCTCTTTAATATACAAGACTCAGAATCACTTAAAAGAGCAAATGTAATAGCAATGGAGTCCGTTGGTTTTGCCAAAACTAATAAATTATCAAGTTTTGGGGGTTACAAAAAGTCAAAGTTTTGTTTATAGAAAGTTGGATGATTCTTTTTAAGGAATTTGACTTTGCTTTAAATTGGACTTTTTCTAAGAGAAACATCAGACTTTTATTAAAGAGAGTCACACTAATTTCCTTCTGATATTACAAATATTCGAATAAACTTAAATATACCGTTATTTTTCATGTGTTGCTTATGACAATAAAACGGCAATTTCGATTGGAGTTGATCGTTTTCTAGACCCTTATAAAATTTATATCATAGCACGTATAAATGAATCGAAACTTCTTTGGGGCTTTGAGTTTGAACAATACGTTTATATAAAGATAAGAAAAAACAAAAGTAGGAAAAAAGTTTTTTGTCAGTTTATGGAAATTTCAGAGGAGAAGAAAAATGTAAACCTAAAAGTTTATTGAACAATCTATAGCATTGTTCTAATAATGCTATATAAAATAAGCATATTTCCTTGCATATTATTTTCTCTATTTTTTTTTTTTTTTACTGTGTTTGCGAAGAAGGTGGCACAAGAAAACAACTAAGTTGCCTTTTGGGAGAATGTTTTCAATTTGTAGTGTTCTTATTAGTATGATGATTATTATTATTATTTGTGTTATATGTAACCACAATACGCTGTTGCGGTTCTTAGCTTACTAAGTGATGTGATGCCATTGAAGAAGAACAAGAAAAGCATATAGAGAAAATTAAATAGTTTCCTTTTTGTTTTTTGTTTTTTTTTGTTTTTTTTTTTTGTTTTGTCTTTGTGTTGTATCTCTTTATCGCCTCTTTGTTTCTTCAATTATTTGTTTAATATCTTCTGCAAATGAGGAGCGCATTCATTCTCATGGTACATTTTTGGATCTTAATACAATTACAGAATATGATTTATGGATTATTGATGCCAATCCAGTCTGCATAAATAGTATCTAAATGTCCTATAAATATCACGTACTCAACACTTGATACGAATATGTAAAAATCGCCTTTTTCATTGTGAATTTTTCATAGACACTGGGTCTTTGTCATTTACCACCATTTAATTTAAACCTATGTCTGTCCATGTTATCATGTTATAGATCCCCAATTTGTAAGATATTTTAGTGAAATTTGATATGTTGGTGTGTTTTGATCTAAAAATGTTTAAAATCGTATAATATTTACGATCATGCCCCATAAAAGATTTTTCTCAAAAAAAAAAGTGAAAGTTGTATGTTAACATAAAAAACATGCCTACTAAATATAGTCCAGATCGGCCCATTTTTACGCTAACTTTCCATATAAGGCTTTCTTCCAAAAAAAAAAAAAAAAGTCTTTAGATTGACAAAAAGTTCAAATTTTGAAAATTGGCCGTACCATGTATTTTGGCAATAGACTAAGTGCCTGCTAAATTTGATACAAATTGGCACATTTTTTGAACCGCCTCTCACATAACGAAAAATTACATTTTTTTTTTCAATTTTATTAGCATGCATATGATTCAAATGGTATTAAGTAAAATAGTGTAGGATAATTAAGAGTCGGCATGGATCAACTCAATCGATTTGAAAATTCTTACTTGTTTTATTAACAAATTTTGATTTATTTAACTTTTAACTTAACTGAAGCAACATTTCTATTTTATTAATTTCATATTTATCTGATCTAATCATCTCTAATGAGGGCGATGACAATGATAATAATGAATTATGATTATGATGATTATGATAATGATGATGTATAGTGATAATAATGTTATAATCTTTTTTTATTGTTGTGTTCCATATTGAACACTTACATTTTAAATCGTCCATTATTGTTCTGTTCCATTTTTTTTCTCTCTTCCTGTTTTTATAGAGGCCATGTTAAATTTGTATTGATAATCGAAAAACATTCAGAAGAATATGAATATGATTCCAAAATATTTATCATTATGCCAAACAATTTATGATTTTTTAAATTAAGTAAAAATTTTCGGTGTCCCTTATTCTAATGTACAAAATTTTGCATAATTCAATGGAAATTTTTATATAGAAATATTTTATTTTATGGAAGAATCCAGAAGAATCATTTTTGCTAACGCTTATTCTGAAAAATTCCTTAAATGGCCTGTACATTCAAAATTTTATTGCAGCCAAATATAATTTTCGTATTTACTTTCTGTGACTTCTCTCACCTCTCAAATCTATTTAAGGATTTTATGGTTGCTTATAAAATGTCCAATGATTATTGACAACAATATTCCGGTCTTCATTTTTTGTTATATTCCATTTTTATTTTATAATCTTGGTTTGGCATTCATGAACGGCATACTGGAGATGTATGTGATCCATGTAAGGCCAGAGATAAATTAAGAAGCCAAAAGTGTGTGGTATTTTAAATGAAAAGATGAAAAGAAAGTAACTAAACAATTAACATAAAGATGAAGAAGAAGAAGTAAGAATACTCCAGGCCATAAAGGACGCTGCTTAAATACCCGACAAAGTTGTCCATAATAAAATAAAAAAAAAAGTTAAGAAAATGTATAAAAGAAAAAAATTTGTAACTTGTAGTGGAATGATTTGAAAAGTCTGTTAAAATGAAGGGGAATGTTCAAAAATGCAAGAATTTGGATCTAATTTGATAAATATGGTTTGTACTTGAAAATCTAAGAATATGCCAATTTCCCTTTAAAAAAAGGGATCTATTTTTACATAACAAAGGCTTGGTTTTTTTTTGAAAAAGGTATTAAGTTAAATATGGGCATGTCAGAAACAGCCCCCTTCTAAGGGAAGTATGGAAAAACGGATGGATGGATGGATGGGTGGAAAAACGGATGGATAGAAGGACGGATGGATGGAAGGGCGGACAGATGGCTCTTCGAACAAATGGACGCACAGATATATAAATATAAATCGATACCAAATAATGTCACTCGGAAGCGACTGGTGTAATTTTAAAAAAAAATTTTATATATTTTCAGTCCCTCTAAATATTGTTGCAAATAACTATAGAAATCTAAAATAAGCAATTAACAAGCAATGGGTAACGCAAGTGATGTAGAATATGAAAAAAAAAGGTAAAATAAAATGAAATAGAAAGCAAAGTGAATTAAAGCCATCCAAAGTAACAGCACGTATTAATCAATTTCATTTTATTTAGTTTTATTTGATTTTACATATTTTCATTTTACATTTTTTTTTTTTTTGATTTAATTTTACCATTTCATTTCATTTCATCTTCGGCTTCTGGATTTTCTTTCTCACCATTTGCCATTTACCATTTACCATTTTTATGTTTCTGTTTCTTCTTCTTCTTCAACATATTTTTTTTTTTTTGTTAATTTTTTTTTTTGCCTTTCCATTTATTTTTTCCATAATCTGTTTATGTTACAAAGTGCAATTTAATGATTCTGTACTAAACAGGATATAAAAATAGAAATGAATCAAAATACACAAAAAAGAAAAAAAAACGACACAAAAAAAACAAATACGGAAAAAAATGAAATAAGAAAAATTGTCGATATAAAAATAAGCAAACTGACGCGCACTGAACAATAAATAGCTGATAACTAACTAACTGTATAATAAAAATGTTCAAAACATATAAATATTTTTTATGCATATAACTGTATATCTGTATATACAGTTATATTTACTAAATATATTATCTGCTGCTATATGAACAGAGTTTAACGTCATTGCATATAGATCGAAAATATATTTATAGATATGAAAACTTTTAAAGTCATCAAACGATTTTAATAATGTTTACATATCAATTTTTTCTTCTTCTTCCTTTTCTTCTTTCTAACCGCTTTACTTCTCTTGTTACACGAATATAAGCATGTTATATGCATCTGTATGTCTGTATGTATGTGTAATACATGTGCATGTGGTATACACACACACACACACACACACACATATATAATATAATATATATATAGAAAATTATATTATAAAATCAAAATTTTGTGGCATAATCCAATGAAATTTTAAAACTATGTGCCATTGTTATCTATGATTATGCTGATGGTAATTAAATTACATAAATAAATATAATTGTAATACAAAAAATAAACAACAAAAAAAAAAAAAAGAAAAAGAAAAAAATGACAAATAATAATAATAATAAAGTGAATAAATAACAAGAAAATGATTTGTTTTTTTTTTTAAATGCCGTACAAAATTTCCTCCATAATTACTTGAAAAATATCTTGAATCTTATGTCTTGAATTTTTCTACTTAAAATATTTCATATTAGAACTAAAAGCGATTCTTCATTCTCTCCTTCCTTTCGTTTCTTGAAAAATTTTCATTTATTTTCATCTTTCTTATTTTAAAATTCTTTAGCCAAATTGAGATAAATTGATAAATTTCATGAAAATAAATTTAAAAATTGTTTAATAATCATTAGATGCTTATTAGATTGGAGATGTACGCAAAGCCCAAAGGCCAAAGCCGAAAGCCGAAAGTCGAAAGCCGAAAGCTCAGTAAGTCTATATATTTTAATAGAAGCCATCGCAGATGATTTTTATAAGGCCAATCGCTTGGGTAACACTTTCCGTTTCGTCTGATGTCTGTCCAGATATTCGATTTAATTAATTTCCTGACACGTTTCAAACCAAAAAAAAGTTAAATAAATGGATAAATCGGACAAGTGAACGGGCTAATGAACGGAAGAACAGTTTTGTCATAAATAACAAATATGAACGTTCTTCTATAAATCCGCTTTCTAAGAGCTGATATAAAGTGTATAGAAATTATTTTTTTTTTTTTTTCATGGAAAATAAGACTTAAATCCTGCTGCATTTTAAAAGAAAAGTAAACCAAGTAAAAAGTAGAAGCAAAAGGAAAGAAGAAGTGAAAAAAATAGAATAAAGTTTTTTTTTTTTTTTTTTTTTTCTTTTTGATAAATTGATAGAAGGACTATATTTTTTAATGAAATATCTCTTTATTGAGTTTGCTGAATTCAATTTCAATAAATTAATTGACCATCAGCAATTTATTAAATAATTATGAAAGCAATCAAAATAAACATAAAACAAATTAATGCTCAACGGTTGTTTTTTGTGTGTGTGTATAATTTTTGGTAAAGTTACCATGAAAATCAAAATGCAGTAGGCAAAGAATCAAACTAATTGAAACACTGACAAAGTGAGATAGGTAGGTAGATAGAGAAAGGGATAGGGTGGCAGAAGAAAGCGGACAAAATGATACAAACTTACACAAAGGCACAGAAAGTTGTCATAAATTTCTCTTTATTTCATTGTTTTGCATGTGCCCTTACGCATGTATATATGTATGTATGTATGTAGTTGTGTGTGTGTGTGTTATGTGTGTATGTGTGTTGTGTTGTAGTGTATGTATGTATGTATGTATGTATGTATTATATGTATGTTGTATGTATGTATGTATGTATGTATGTATGTATGTGTGTTTTGTGTGTGTGTGTGTGTGGTGTGTGTGTGTGTGTGTGTGTGTGTGTGTGTGTGTGGTGTGTGTGTGTGTGTGCAGTAAAATATAATTTCGCTTTGTCTGCTTTGCTTTATTATTGTTATTGTTGTTACAATTGTAGTTGTAGTTGTTGTCCGTTACCGTTACCGTTACCGTTATTGCTATTTGTACCGTTATTGTTCGATTCACTTTTAGATGGCACATCTATTCCAGGCATTGCAATTATTATGGATCTAATCATTTTGTTAAAGCATTTTCCGACATGTCAGATTTTTAAAAAGGATGCCTCTGATCAGCGTGCGATAGTCAGACAGAATTGTCCGTTTCGTATGTAGCTTTGTAAAATTTTGTGGAGCATCAATAAAAAAAAAAAACGGTAAACAATTCTGAAATTTGGTAGAAATAATAAAACTGAAATTAAATTAAATTAAATTAAATTAAATTGTTTGAAAGACACGCCTACTAATTAATAACTTGTTTCTTATTGATTGGCATAAGCTTCTGATTGGCAAAAGTCTCTGTATCAAAATTTTATGATTCTTTGATTAAATGTAATTTAGAATTGCAAGTATAATTCAGATAAAGAGAAGTCATGTAGTCAAAATCAAACATTCGATATAAAAATCTTAACCAAGTAGAACTGAAACTTGGTACTGGTATTTTTTTTTTTTTTTTTTGAATTGTTCATATGGTTTATTTTCTTAATTCTTTGCTCCATTTTATTCCATTTTATTTCATTTTTGTCCATTGACATAAAACATATAAGTAAAAAGTATGTACCCACCCTTCTCTTGCCATGAAACGACCAAATATGATCGACGGACTATTCTGCTTTTTTCCTTTGTTATTACTGCTGCTGCTGCTGCTGCTGCTGCTGCTGCTGTGCTTATGCTTTTTGCGTTTTATTTCTTTTTCGTCTGGCTCGTTTTCTTTTTGCTATTTATGATGTTTGTTGTGTGATGTGCGATGTGCTATGTGCGATGTGCGATGTGTGTTTCCTCATAAGTTTAGAGTTTTCTGTTTACTTGCCTGGATATAGATAGCAAAAGAAAAAAGAGAGAGAGAATGAAATACCGCGTCTACCGTGTCTAAATATCAGTGTTGGTTTTGTGGGCGGTTTGTAAGGCAACTAAAAAAGACAATATAAAAGACAAAAAAAAAAAAAGCTAAATTCTTTATATTTCATAATTTTTTTTGTAGGTGTGACGTTTTAGTGTAAGTTAAATTTTTTTCTTATTTCTAAAGCTTCACATAAAGAGATCATTTCTCATGAATATTATCTATTAAATCCATACAATTCACATGATCCATCTTTGGAACCATCAAATCAATTTCTTTGGATTTTGTCTTTTTAACAAATTTTAGTAAATTGTAGAAAGTTTTATCAAAATTTTTAGTAAATCTCAATAAATTTTAGTCAATTTTTTGATAAGTTCTAGTAAATTTAGCAAATTCTAATAAATTTTTAGCAAATTTTCATAAATTTTGATTTTTAAATTTTTAGCAAGTTTTTAATAAATTTTGATGAAATTTAGCAAATTTTGATAAATTTTAGCAAATTTTTGTAAATTTTTTTTGAGTAGACGTCAACTCATCTCAAGTCAAATCAAGTAATATCAATAATCATTGAAGCGCTGTTGCCATATTTCACTCTAATCCATATGTACCTTTATAAGATTACATGAAAGATTTCGAGAGAATTGAGAATTGCTTTTCCTACTTACAAAAACAATTTAAATTCATTACAAAGAAAATTTAATGTTAAATATTGCAATACAATTGATTCCTTGTTTTTAATTTCAGTTGCAGTGTAATCTAAACTAAATAAGTATATAAGAAAATTGCTTGACATACCTTTTAACATTATTCCTTTAAATTTTTGCATAATCTACTATTTTTTTTTTTTTTTAAATGCTTTATGAACTATGAACGAATTTGATTAGTTTTTTTAAGCTATTTGATGATCTATAGCCTAATGAAAAGGGTAATGTGAGAAAAATGTGACAAGGATTGTGATTCGGTAAATGATGAATTAGAAAATCTATGATAAAATTTGCTTATTTTCTTTCGATAGTGTTCGATTAAAATTTCATTTTTATTTTATTATTTTGAAAGTTATTTATTCTATTTATGAGCCATCTGGCTATAAAAGAAGTGTAATACTTTTCTGTAGTATATTAGAGCAATTATTGGAATAGCGAATCGAACTTTGAGTAGAATTTTGAGTAGAAATTTTTCGTAATTGTCTTTAGTGAGCGGGCCCACAATGCAATCATTTGTTAAGGTAAAAATTTATGGATACGTAGTTTTCATTTGTAAATTAAATTAAAGTTCTGACTTTTATTGTATCAAAATGTTGGGGGGCAACCAGTCCCTAGAAGCACCAGGTCAACTGGGAGTGGCTCATGAGATGGTTGTTAGTTTTCCGTTGCCATCAGAGGGCATCATGAGTCACGAATTCAGATACAAAGATTTAATTTGGTACAACGGGATCACCAGTTTTAATATGCCCATTGTGGTGATATTGAGGTTGGCTTCGTGGGGGCTGTAGTACCCATATCGCGAACTTTGCTCGTTCAAACATATATATGCTTGGCGTGCAGGGTCCTATTTCCCGAATAAAATGGGTAGCTGTGTAGGCTTATTAAGCTAACCAAACTAAACCAAGGAGTAATGGGAAGGCTCCGAACCTTGATACCAAAGATTAAGCCATGTATATAAGATGCAATACAGGCTTTAAATTGGAAGCTGGTCGTGACTATAGCATGCACCCTGCATGACATGCTCATTATGTACGTTTGGGTACCATGCATTTGAGCATTCACGGCAAGTATGCATGTAAAACACTCACTGAACTGTACCAAAATGTTACATATTCAAGATTTTACTATTAATTGTGAATGGAAACAGTTGCGATAAAGTTAAAATATATATTTTATTCACATTAAAATTATAATTAAAATCTATACAAACTATTTATATTTATATGAAGGATTCAAACAAAAGAAAGTACAATAGATTTTGCTTTTTGTTAAATTCTAAAATATCTCTTCATTAATTTTGTATTGACAAGAAAAGGAAAACTATTGAATATACTAGAAAATTCCTCATTTAGATGGGACACTACAAAATATACGACAAAGATATACTTATGGTTATACATATGTGTATACACACCCATACACAGATGTCTAACTTTTCTGTATAAAAAAATTGAAAATCGTATGATGATCAACAATAATGAACATTATGATGATGGCATGAGTACAATATTGACATACATGTCTATCTGTCGATCCATAATGAATTTTATTACATATCCATGTGAATGTATGTGTGTGTATGTGTATGTGTGTATGTGCATGTGATATATACAATTATCGTACAATAAATGCTTTCATTTATTTATTTATTTATTTTTTTTTTTTTGCTTTTTTCTTTTCTTATTGAGATGTAAATAAATAGTCATATACTTTATATATATGCACAAATATGTATACATACGTATATATATATATATATATATATATATATATATATATATATATATATATATATAATATGTATATGTATATGTATATGTACACATATATACACATATAAGCATACGCAGCTTACTGTTAACCAGTAACGAAGTAGAAAAATGCGCATATAATAATGCTTCTTCTTCTTGTTTTTCATGAAATCATACACACCGCTAGATATTTTAAGTTGCCCCAAGGATTTGAGTTTTATATATGGCTTTTATTCCAATCCATTCATTCATAATCGATTTCTATGAGGCTTTAAGTTTCACTAACTGTCTGTCTGTCTAAACATTTGTTATCTAAAGTTTAAAGTTGGACAAAAATTATCATAAATTTTGAGATTGGCAAAAATTTTTACCATTTCGCCATTACAATTCTTACGTTTTTATTTTTCGAACATCTGTAATTTTCTTGTTTTACGTCAGGATTTCTCGTGCGTCGCCTTATTTATTTTTCTATAATCTTGATGTAGGATATTTAAAAATCATCTCCAATTGTCTATAATATTTTTAAATATATTTTCTTTTCTTTGTTGTTGTTGTAGACAGTTCATTATTTCTGTTTAATTTCTACTTTATAATTCTACATCTAGACAGCTTTTTTTTGTTTTTTTTTCTTGTTTTTTCTTTGTTTTTGTCTTTTTTCTTTCTCATCACTCTTAGAGTTGTATAATTCAGTGTATGGGCGCTATTGTTTTGTAACTGTTTTGTTTGTGCTTCACTCCCATTTGATATTATCATAATTTATTTTTTGTATATTTGTATGTTGACACAAAAGTAAATATTTAGTAGAATTTTATTCTTCTTTTTTTTTTGCTCCATCATCCACTGTAATATGTTACGTTATGTTTAATATGCAACTCTGTATGCAAATTGTCACATCTTTTGAATTTTGTTATTGGCTTGTTGTTATTTACTTCTGTTTTAATACTACAAAAATTATCTCATTGTTATTAGAAAAAAAGCAATTGGTTTTCTTCTTCTCCTTTATATACAAAAATTCTCTCTCTGACCATATCTCTTTCTCTTCTTTTACTTTACAATTATGTTTTCTGATATTTCGGTATTACCGTACATTTTGAATTCCTTTCTTTATATTTTACCTTCTCATTACTACTAAAACAAGCATTTAAAAAAAAAAATGAAGTTTATGGCTAAAGTCGCAATTTTAATATTATTCACATTATTTGGGATTCGGATTAT
The DNA here is from genome assembly GCA_023089585.1 of Melophagus ovinus. Taxonomy (NCBI): domain Eukaryota; kingdom Metazoa; phylum Arthropoda; class Insecta; order Diptera; family Hippoboscidae; genus Melophagus; species Melophagus ovinus. Next base: position 7,725,781 of record JAKKIB010000176.1, on the reverse strand, counting down.
TTCGGGCATATTATCATTAACGTTTAGATAACATCATTAGAAAGTAAACGATCGTAATAAAAATTAAATAAAAATATACTAAAAATGTCATTTTCAGATAATAATTGTAAAAAAATAGCAGCTAAATTTTTCATATTTTCACAAAGCAATGCATTTTAGATTAAGCATATCCATTTAAGTCAATATCTTGCCTTATGTCTATTTTGTTCCGATATTCTTGTATAATTGGGCCATATTTTGAAATTGATATTTCTTTTTTGATTTCTTCTGGTTTTTTCCATTTATCAGTCTAAAATTTTTAGCTCAATATGTGTTTTACATGCCTTCCAATTACTCCTTGGCTTAGTTTGGTTAGCTCAATAAGCCTAACCCATTACTCGTTTTATTCGGGAAATGAGACCCTGCACGGCAAGCATACAGACGTTTAAACGAGCATCGTCCATGATATGGGTACCACAGACCCCACGAAGCCCACGTCAATATCACCAAGATTTGCTATATCAAAACTGGTGATCCCATGGTACCAAATGAAATCTTTGGTTCGATCTCGTAACTCATCATACCCCCTGATGGCCGGCAACACCAACGACCATCTCATGAACTACTCCCCGTTGAGTAGGTGCTTCCCAGGACTGGTTGCCCCCAGAAAGGCAATACGGCAAACAGATAAAGCCAATGGCTAATGGTCCCTTGGAATGAACAGATAGTTAAATAAATGGACACCCAGCCAGCCCATAGAGCTTGAATGATCAGTACCAAGTTTCACTCTAAAGTTTTAGTCAAGCATATTTTAGTTAAAATTGGCCTTAATTGATCTACAAATCTTCTTCATTAAAATAATCAAAACAAAGTTAACTTTCGAATGATTGATATTGCAAATGAATAAGAAATTGAAGAGAAACGTGGCAAATTAATCCACCCTCCATATAAAGTATTTTATATATATAAATTTCTGGTTTTGTCTTCTTCTTCAATTTTATGTATATATATTTATTTGTTATTATCATAAATATTTGTTTTTTTGGTTTGCTGTTGTTGGTAATTTTCTGACATCTATTGGCTTATTCCCTTATTTATTTCTTTATTACATTATTTTATGACTTCATTTATTTTTTTCAATGCACGACTTTCCTCACTCTTTCTTACACTCTCGCACACTCTTGAAATCACATTCACACTCACATTTAATCTTTCTTTTTCTCTTACACTCTTTTTCTTTCTCTCTGAAATACACATACGCACACTGTCACCGCTCTCGTTCTCTTGCATTAATCTCTCTTTAATATTTATATACATAAATATATATAAAGTGTGTTTATTTGTGTGCATGTGTGCGTGTGTGTATTATTCATATTTGACATATACGTTATAGATAGTTAGTTGTATTATGAATTTATATTCAATTTGTAAACGTTCAATGAACGACGGTACAGTTAGTTTCAATGGTCTCATTACAACGGAATCATATCGATCAGAACATAATAATAATAATGACGAAAATAATAGCAATATGAAATTGGAAATGGTGATGATGATAATTAACATCTCTATTCTTATAATGAACATTTCTATTTCTACTTTGAATATTAATTGTGATTTTGGTTAGATATGTTTCAAATAGTTCCTGTTTCTGGTGGATATTTAATAGTTCCCCATAACTATAAAATTTTATTGGTCTTATGTTGTTCTAATATTGCTCTAATTTATAAATTAATCAATGAGTTTATCATCATTAAATTTTGAACTTAAACAATCAATTACACTCAATTCAATTCAAAACAATTTCTGCTTGCATTTTTAAAAGTTGTTAAAATGGCATAAATTTTTTCATTCCATTTTTCTCCATTTTTATTCTATTTAAATCATTTTTATTTTATATAAGGCACGCCCATAATATTTTCAGGTTCAAATTAATCGCCACTTAATACAATTTTGCCATAAATTTTTGCATATTGATTTAAATGCCTGGTGTATCATAAAGTAATATGACTTTGACGTATTTTATTGAAATATATTCCTGTAATTTCATCTTGTTCTTCCTGCAATACAATCCTTCTTAAGTCAGTTTTCTTCTCAGTCGCAACGTTAGATGGAATGATTTTTATGAAATCTCTAATGGGAAAGTTTTTTTATATTAGCAAAGTGCCACGCCTGTCTCATTATAATATAGCAATTTTTATGTTTTATAGGATGTTATAAAATTCTTTACAAACTAAATAATTGATTTGAGTGAAATATCCTGTCTCTATTTCTTGAAATAATTTCTTGTTGTACTTTTTTTTTTGCTTTTCTTTGGTGTGTGCGTGTGCACGTATGCTTCTTGTTTTATTTCTTTTTAATTATGTTGAAAAAATATTTTCTGTTGTGTAAACAGTTTATTTTTTTGTAATTCTCTTTATCTCTTGACTCTTTATCCAGCAATTCCATTCAGCACTGCCTTGTTCTGTTCTGTTTTGTTCTGCCCTATTGTATTCTATTTAACTCTATCTCTTCTATATTCTTTTTTCTCTTGCTCTTGTTTAATAATCTCTTGTTTTTTCTCAACATTACGGTACATGACATCAAAGACTCTCAAAAATAGTAGACTCAAAATCACTCAAAAGAGTAACAACAAACGTACCAAGTTGGTTGCTAGACTTTGAAACATTTCTAGATACTAGACTTAAAATTGCTGATGTTTATAAATAAAATTTCATGTATATTCATCCTTCTAAACAAGCATATCTAACTTGTCCATTATTACTACACAGAAAATCAACATAAATGTTTAGATCTTTTCAATGTTTATAAACATTGCGCTATATTCTTGGACATTTATTTGCGATATTAATAAAAAAATACTACAATGCATGAGTTTTCGGTAAAAGTATGGATAAGCTAAGATTAAAGTGAACCTGGATGTGTCTAAAATTCTTAGATTTTACAAACATCTTTATAAACTTATAATATCGTTCATAACAAATGGTGTAAAGTATATGGAAAATTCGGCACGTTATTGTACTTTGACTAGAAACATATGTAACAAATTTTAACTAGGTTGCTTCATTTCTTTGAACCTACTCTCACTACACTTGCAACGAACTTTTTAAGTAAATTAAAAATTATAAATATTTTCATTTTTGTTGATTAATAATCACATTAAGCAAAACAGTGTGGGCCTTTTCAAGAGCCGACTCCGACCGACCATAGACTTCTTATTTGTTCGTTTTTTTTTTTTGGTTTTTTTTTTGGTTTTTTTTGTTCTTTGGTTTTTTTTTTTTTTAGTTAATTACTGTGTGTTTTGGAATTATATGGAAGCATTAACGAATACTGATAACTAATAATAATAATAGTTTCTTACATAAATATATTTGGACATGTAGATGCATAAATTCTCATTTCCAAGGTAAAAATTAACAAACTTTAATTTATTGTTATAACTTAAAGTTTCTTTTTTTTTTCGTATTATACCAAACTGTTTCTAAATTTTCAAAATAAATTTATGATCTGCCAGTTTGGCAAGAACGTTTTACTTTTTGGTAATACAATTGGTAACTTTTGTTCTGTTATGTTATGTTATGAAGGCAAAACTCCGTAGGCTTTAAAATAGATTCGACTTTTGCTTTAACGATTCAATTTAGAGGAATTTTTTGTTACACTTATGAATTTCTCATTAAATTTTCAGATAACCAATTTTATAGTTTTGTTTAAAATGGTCCCATCAAAGAGTCTTCCATATAACGCCTTATTCGTAAAAATTCATCTATATTTTTAATTTAGTTTAGAAAATATAAATTTTTTGTAGTCCCATTTTCAGAGTTATATTCATAAATATTTAAGTTTTTCACTTCATTAACTTTTTGCTCATTTACTAAGCGTTCGAAAAGTATTCAAAAGTTGATCATGATCTTTTGAGAATTGTGAAATGTTTAACTTGTACGGTATTCTGTAGTCGATTCTAGATCGATTGATTAACCTTTTTAATTTATTTTGTATGCATGACTACAAATAACAAAAAAAAAAAAAAAATCAACAAAAGCAAAAATGAAAAAAGTAAAAGCAAAAAAAATATGTAAAAAAAAATGTAAAAAAAAAATGTAAAAAAAAAATGTAAAAAAAAAAATGTAAAAAAACTGTAAAAACCAATGGAACATTAATAAAAACGCCCTCAAATATCCGCTTATGTCTCTTGATATTTACTTTTTAAATTTTTTGTTTTTTTTTTTTGTTTTTTTTGCTTCTACATAAAATGAATTTAAATTGCTTTGCGTTCTCTCTTTCTATCTCTCTCTAACTAAATTTATCTCCCTCTAACTTCCTCCATCTAATTAATTCTGTTTTTTTTTTCATTTTATTCATTTCTGAGTTTGGATTGAGCGTTAGGTGGAACAGTAGTAGTAGTAGCATGATTTTTGTAGGCAGTTGATGAAGTCATTTTTTGAATTGAAATTTTTCTATCTTAACTCATATCATTTGTCCATTACACTTTTCAACCAGTTTTCATATAAAATAATAGAAAAAAAAAATTGATAAAATGTATAACAAAAACTAACTCAGACGGACAGACATTATCCATCCTACATATATGAATAATTTGTAACAATATGCACTTCGATCACCAACGATCACTGCGCTACTTTGCAATAGCATTTTGCAGAAACTCGAATTCGAGCGTTTCGAGTCCCGAAAGGCCCTAAAATGAGAATTGCCCACTAAAGTGAGTCAGTTTGATTAACGTTAATACAATTTGAATTTAATTTTTACACCAAGAGACATTTTACACTGATAACATGAACAACAAACTTTGATTCAAGGGAAAGTAAGTGACTTTTAGTTTGGCTTAAAATATTTCTCCTTTTTGCATGCTACAAATATTGAAAAAATATAAAAAAATCAATTGGCGCCTTTTTCGATATTTAATTTTTTATTAAATTAAAGAAAAACACCAAAAAAAAAAAGAGAAAAATCAAAAGCGTGTAATGTAAGTTATTTAATATAAAACGAAAGACTCTCAAAAATACTAGATTTAAAATCACTCAAAAGAATAACAACAACAAAGAATAAACCAATCAGGTTGGGTTTGCTAGACTTTGAAACATTTCTGGATACTTAAAATTAAAATTGCTGATGTTTATAAAAAAATTTCATAAATATTCTCATCTTTTTTAAACAACTACAAAGCAACATAAATGTTTTGTTCTTTCTTTTTTTTTTTTTTTTGATATTTTTTTTAAAATTGTTCTGTTATGCCATCACCCACCAAAATGAGTCGTAAGAAAATTTTGCATGTTATTTATGAGTATTAAAAATATCTGATTAAAGTCATAAAATTTTAGTGCAATTTTTTTACTTCGTTATATTAGCCAAGACACACACCGTAGACAATTTAATTATAAGCCTCAGCATCATGGGCCAATTACACTCCAGTGATCATAAATCAAAAAAAATTCAAAAATATTATCGATTACAATTTCGCTGCTTTTTATAATTATTTATTTTTTTTTGTCTCATGTTGTCTCTTTTTCTTGTTTGTGTTATTACTATTTTATATTTCATATTTTATATTTAATCACTATTCTTATGTCTTGTGTTGTTCTTATGGTACAAAGAAACAAAAAAGAAATAGACAAAAGAAAAAAGAAAAAAAGAACTAATAAGTATTTGAGAGTTCGTATGTGTAGTTGTGTGCGTGTGTATATACATAAAAAGCATAAATATTTATATATAGAGAGCATAAAATTCTATATTTCTATGCTATTTGCATTTGCTTTTCTGCTTCCGATTCTGATTCTGATTCTGCTTTTGCTTCTATTCTCTGCTTTATCTTCATTTGATTCATCTTATTTTGCTTCGAATGCTACTGTTGCTATCACATTACAAACCATTTGATTTATTTGTTATTTATTTCGAGTTATCATTTTATCCATCAAGCACACATTCATATTCACAACACACACACACACACACACAACACACACACACACACACACACACCACAACACACCACACACACACACACACACACACACACACACACACACACACACACACACACACACACACCACACTACAACACACACACACACACACACACACACACACCCCTACACACACACACACAACACACACACACACACATGTATATATGCATATGCATTTACATATATGTAAAAGTGTATATAATAAAATTAATCATAGCAATAATAAATAACATTCCTAGAATACTAATAAATTTTTATGTGCAGTTTTGTGAGCGCATTTTACTTATTTGTAATAATAAATTCTATGACAATTCTAATGCATTTTTTTTGCATATTAATAATGCTGTTATTATTATTATTTTTATTGAGAAATTTTGTTTCGTTTTCTTTTTTTTTGTTACCATGCATTTTGTCAACAACATCATTATGCTATTTATCAACATCATTATCATTATTATTATCATTATCATCACTATCATCATCATTATCATTATCATCATCATGTTTATCATTATCATCATCATGTTTATCATTGTCATCATCATTTATATTATGATTATAATCATCATTATAAGTATCATTATCATCATCATTATCAATAGCATTATCATTATTTTTATCAGTATCGTTATCATTATCAATATCATCATTATCATTATCATCATCATTATCAATGTCATTATTATCATTATTATTATCATCATTATGATTATGATTATCATCATCTTTATCAGTATCATCAATATCACTACTATCACTATCATCATTATCACTATCATCATCATTATTATCATAATTATTATCATAATTTTTATTATTATTATTTAGATTTTATTTGCATTATTGTTGTTATTTATATTATTATTCATTTTATAATTGTTTTTATCGTTGTTATTGTCGTTTTTTGATTGTTTTGATTATTATTATTATTGCAATTATCATTATGTCATATATACATTGATTGATTATTTTCTTTCCCTATAATAATAATAATAATATAATAATAATAATAATAAACGAAAAATTGACTAATACAATAAACAAAATAGTATAAATATTTAAAAATTTGATAAACATAAAAATCATAAACAAAATCAAAACAAAACAGAGCAGAACAGAACAGAACAGAACAGAACAGAACAGAACAAAATAAAACGAAACAAAACCGCGAGTAATAAAAATACGCAGTAAATTTACAAATTAGCTAAAATTAAATTGAATATTCAATATGAAGATTTATGTGCTGCATAGTCGTTTATATTCTGCGCTACATATGTAAGAGGCTATAAATTTGTGCGGGTGTTTGTTATACACAAAAAAAAATTGTGATAACGAACAACACGGAAACACTCTCTGAATTGATTTAAGCTTGTTTATCTGTCCGTTCTTCAGCCTGTGTTTAATGCTCCACTTTGAAAGGTCTTTAACGAATTTGTGAAATGTATGAACAAATTTAGTGTTATGTCGCTTATAAATTTACGTAAAATAGTTAAAAATTAAAAAAAAAAATGTACAAAAAAAACGGAAAAAATTATCGTTGGGGGCATGTTGAATTTAAGTTTATTTAGAAAAGGAAAAATGCCGAAATTGTTTGCTTAAAAGAGCAGTTGTTGATTCTGGTTAAAAATAAATTGGCGATTTATGCTTTGATCAATTTAGTCTCTTTCCAAAACTAATCCATATGCCAGAAATTAATTTTTTTTTCTTATCACATCTCTAAGCTTTATATCTTTCGCTCGTAGAATGTTTAAAGAAAAAATTATAATAATAAACAGTCTTTTATACATGTTTAAAGTTTCAGTTCAGTTCAGTTCAGTTCATCTCGTCTCACCTCCTCTCAGTTTTTTATACTTTTCAAAAACTCTTCTGGTTCTATCTTGCATACGCTTTAAGAACTTTTAATATATTTCCAATCCTTTTAAATATCGGATATTAAAAAAAAACAACAATATTGCTAAATTCTATCTGTCGTTTTTCGTTTTTTTCCCGCAAAAACTTCGTTTACATGTATTTGTATGTATGTAAATATTTATGTATGCGAATAACACATTTAGTTGTTTTTTTTTATACTCTACACCATTTGCGGTACAAAATATAATCAGCTTGTACAAATGCTTGTAACATTTGAAAGGAGTTGAGCGATAAATTCAAAAACACTTTCTGATTCAATTTAAGCCTGTCTATCCATTCCGACTATTTGTCCGACAGTCCGTCGGTCCGTCTTTGTTCAAGCTATAGGCCACATTTTTTGAGATATTTTAATAAAATTTGGTACGTTTATACGTTTGATACGTTTGTTTTAATCCAGGAAGGAATTCTGTGGAAAATATTTAGAATCGGACTACGTTGAAGACCAATCCCCGTATAAGGCCTTTTTCGAAAAAAAAAAAACTCGTATAAATAAAATATTCAATTTTGAATATATTTTAGCAAAAATGTATATAAAAAAATTTATATAACGCATTTGAACCAAATCGGTGTAATTTTTTAACTTTCTCTCATATAACAAACTTTTTAAGTAAATTTAAAAGTACAAGTTTTTTTGAAGTTTCTTGATTCTTGATTGTAATTCCTTTGCTTCAATTTAATCACTTTAAGTAGCGTGATGTAGGGTATTTAAAAGTCTGCTTGCTCATATCGACGACTATAAAGTTCTCACTTATTATTGATATCGTAGATATTTTGTTGTATGAATATGGCAAGCAATTGAGACAAGTTTGTTATATAAAAAAATGATGAAATTACTTTTATGATAATTTGATATAACTTGTTTGAATGTTATTTAAATAAATGAATTGCTTGCTTTTTATAATAATTCATTCTTAACCTCAATGCAGCAAACTATTAAGCACACAAATCGAATTCACTGGAATCGAATTCATTGGAATTGTATGTGTAAGTGAAATATCTATCCTTTAAAATATCAACGTATTAAATTTTTTATATTTTAATTTTAATAAATTAGATTTGCTTAAAAAATATTTGACATGGAAATCTTAAAATCGAATTTCTTGACTTAATTTTTTAATACAATTTTAATCGTTTACCTCCCGGTGTTGTCTATCGATGAGACTTATTTTGCTACACAAAGACATTTTAATTTAAACTGGAATATGACTAAAACTTCTGGATCGGTTCAGATACTTCTAGGTGACTACTATAATTTAATTTAAAAAATTTTATTTTTTTTAAAAAAAACAAACTCTAAAAAGAAAATTTAGTTAATTAATTAAGAAAATAAGGTAACAAATAAGAAAATAAGATAAATTAAGATGAATTAAGAAAAATTAATTTAAATTGAAATAAATTAAGAAAAATTAAGAAAAAATTAAGATAAATTAAGATGAATTAAGAAAAATTAATTTAAATTGAAATAAATTAAGAAAAATTAAGAAAAAAATTAAGATAAATTAAGATGAATTAAGAAAAATTAATTTAAATTGAAATAAATTAAGAAAAATTAAGAAAAAATTAAGATAAATTAAGAAAAATTAAAATAAAATAATAAAAGTTAAGATAAATTAAAAAAAATTAAGAAAATTAAAAAAAAATAAGATAAATTAAGAAAAATTAAGATAAATTAAGATAAATTAAAAAAAATTAAGAAAAATTAAGATAAGCTAAGAAAGATTAAAAAAAATTATGGAACTTCTTAAAATATTTGTCAAATTCAACTTATATGAGTAACATATTTTAAGAAAAACGATACGACTAATTTGCCTAATTAATCGACTTATGCAATATAATAATTCTCAGAAGTAAAACGATATGATTTGATTTTTTGACTTTAACCCAAACTTTACTTCTATTTTACGAAATTTTCTTTTAAACATTTTCGTAAAATTCATTTAATGTCTAATGGAATAGACGAATGTAAAAAATTACGAGTCAACGAAAAAAAAATTTATAAAGAAAAATAAAACAAAGAATTTTAGGAATCTCATGTGTCCCTTCAGCTTTTTTTCAAAAAAAAAAAAAAAAAAGATGGCAAATTAAAAAAATTATGAATGTTTACAAAATTTTTTGTGAAAATTCTTCAAATGGCCGTTTAAATTAATAAAATAGATTATAATTTATATAAATTGTTAAAAAAAAAGAATAGAAATCTAAGCGAATCCCACGAAGTTAGCAAAGTCAATCAGGATGTAAAATGCGTTAAAGGGAAAAAAAGGGCCATTTTGCCATTTTAAATGAAAATTCATTGCATTTTAATCGCTTTTAATTGATAGTTGACATTATACTACAATAATAATAAGAACAACAACAACAATAATAATTATCATAATAACTTTAAACTAAAACTTCAAATTTAACGGTAGAAAGCATTTCACTTTATTGTTAAAATTCTCTTTCCAGCCACCCACTTTTTCTTTCTGTAACTATACAATTGATGATGCTGATGATGTTAATGATGTTAATGATGTTAATGATGTTAATGATGATGAGGATGATGATGATAGTATCGCATATAATGAAGAATGATATAATGATTAATTAAAATAATGATATTTTATGGAGTGTTATTTTAATCATTACTCTTTTTCTTATTCTTCTTCTGCCATTTCAATATTTGCTGCAACACTTCTACTATTTTCATTGTTTTATAGATTGATATAGCAATAAAATGTGTAATGAATAATTTGATTATTACACATAAATAAATTAGTTGAATTATATTAATTTTTTTTTTTATAAATGTTTATAGGGGAAATACAATGGCATGCAAAAAAAAAAGGAAGAAGAATTAAGGCAAACGAACATGTAAAACAAAAACAATGGAGATGAAAGGTAGAGAGAGAGAGAGATAGAGAGAAAGAAAAATAATAAGAAAAAGATACAGGAAACCGGATTCCCTTTTATATTATCCATTTGATATACACACATACATATACACACATATTCTCTAAATATGAAATAATAAAATAAATAATAAATTAATGTGCAAGCCATTGAAATTATGGAAGCGTTAATGGTGAAACGTTTAACATATGAAATTCATAAATAACATGAAAAAAAGTTTGAATAACAATTAACAACAACAACTAACAACTAACAACCACCAAAGGCGGCAAAAACAGCAATACATAGCAAATGGCAATGGCAATGGCAATGGCAATGGCAAGATCCAAATGGAAAAAAATACAAAAGGAAAGAAGAAAAAGAAAAGTATTGTTTGAAAATTAAGTTATATATTATATCTGAATTTTCTGTTTTTTTTTACTTTTTACTTTTAATTTTTTTTCTTTTTAGTTGATACCTAAAACATCAATTGTAAATCAAGCAAATAATAATTAATAGTAATATTTCAAAATATATCTGAAAATATATCAAGCAACTTTTTCTATTGTTGTTTGATGCTATTGAGCCTACAATGGAAAATAAATTTCAATAATTTTTGCAAATTAATCGTTTTCAAAATTAAGATCTTAAAAAAATGAAACATTTACTAAAAATTACTATTTAACGCCCATTTGGTTTTCTTTTAAATAGCTCTGCCAAGCGATAATATTTTGAGATAAAGTTAATAAAAAATTCCGTTATATTTTTTTGAAATCCCTCCTTGCTCTTTCGTATCGTAGATTCTTCTAACATTTCAAAGCAGATGATTTTCTGAAATTCTTTTTTTTTATTATATGAAACATCTGCCTTTTTGAGGTTATTTTCTAATAGGCGAACTTGATCGACTATTTACTTTAATTCAGTTAAATTTTTTTGAAATCCCTCCTTGCTCTTTCGTATCGTAGATTCTTCTAACATTTCAAAGCAGATGATTTTCTGAAATTCATTTTTTTTATTATATGAAACGAACTGCTTTTTGAGGTATTTCTAAAGGCGAACTTGATCGACTATTTACTTTAATTCAGTTATATTTTTTTGAAATCCTTCCTTGCTCTTTCGTATCGTAGATTCTTACATTTCGAATAGATGTTTCTGAATTCTTTTTTTTTTATAAGAACGAACTGTTTTTTGGGGCATTTCTAAGCGACTTGATCGATATTACTTTACTATTAAATTTTATTTGTTTGCTTTTATTTTTTATTTTTACTATTATGAATGGAGAAGGTGGAAAATTATGTTTGAATATTCATACATGAATACAACTCTTTCGCCATAAAAAATTTATATATGCTTCTTATATTATTCTTTCCTCTACTACATAACATTCCTTTTTCTCCATCTTTATCTAACTCGGTCTCTCTCTCTCTCTGTCTCTCTTTCTCGTTTTTTCTCTCTCCCTCTATTTTTCTATTTCTCTTAATGCCTCTGTGTCTCATCAGAATATCTTTTGTCATGTTATTCATATTAAAGAGGCCTATAATTTATTCATGCAGTACTTTTGAAAATGCTAAATACAAAAAAATAAATTAACAGAAAGACAAAGGAAAATTAAAAAAAAGACAAACAATGAAATAGAGTATAAAAGTAATTACAAAAAAAAAAAAAAAAAAAAAAAAAATAAAAGCATAAATAGTCGATTGAAAGTGAATATTTAATACACTATCATTTCGTTTGTTGTGTGAGAAGAGTTAGTTGGAAAAAAAAGGGGAGGCACATCATCAATGATGAAAATTTTCCAAATGTATTCAACATACGCTTAATGAATGGTCCAAAAAGATATTGCAAGATAAAGATAGTATTTTCGGTTTTCTTATTTTTTTTTTTAAGTTGCGCAGTATGTGGGAGGTGTGGTCGCCAATAATTATTCCATCCTGAACATTTTTCGTGAAAGTTCATTTTGTGAAATATGTGAAAAGATGTTTAGAATTGTTCTATTTAAGACATTTCCGTGAAACAATTCAAAAATTACAATAGGCAATAATTACTGGACAGATGGACACATGGGCGAATGGACAAATAGATAGATGGAAAGATGATGGAGACATGGCCGGATGGACGGATGGGCAGATGGACAGATGGACAGATGGACAAATGGGTAAATGAACGAATGGATATATGGACCGATAAACAAATGGATAAAAAAACAGGTGGACGGATGGACGGATACATGAATGGATGGATGGATGGATGGATGGTTGGATGGATGGACAGATGCACTTATGAATAGATGAACGTATGGACGGATGGACTGACAGACAAGAAAACTGGCAAATAGATAAGCAGAAATTAGATTTTTTAAAGCAAACAGTGCATTATAAAACTGGAATCCATATCAATCTGTAACAAGCTGTACAAGAAGCAAGTATAGATGACTACAAATACAAGAAAACCGCCACAAAATAACAGAATTAAGAATAAGGAAAATGTTGCGGTCGAAGAAGCACCTGAATCTATTTGACACGTATATAAATTTACGTACATACATATGACATGTAAAAATGTGTATGTTTCCTTGTTTATACAAAAATTTCATCAATCAACTAACTAAGGAATTAATTGAAAATTTAGTGTTTACAAAAATTTTAGTTGAACGTAATTAACTTTATTTTTATTTTCTTGCCACATTTTCTACAAAATTTATAATAAATGTTGTAGCATTTTGTCATATAAAAGTAAAGAGGTCCTTGGACGGCAAAAAAGGAATAAAAATCTATCGTATTCAAGTTGTTGTTGATTTTGGTGATGTTTTAATGCAAAAAAAAATCTCGCAACATTTCCTTCTGGGATGCTGTAACAAAGCATAAATATCCCTTTCAAGTTGATTGTTAAATGTTGATGGTAAATTTGAAGAAGATGAAGAATTTTTTTTTTTTTTTTTTACTTCATCATCATTATAATTATCATTATTGCATTAAGTTTGTTTCATTACTAAAATACAAAAAAAATATTAAATTACTTTTTGTTTAGATTTTATACACTTGAATCATTTTCTAAGTTTTTTTTTAAAAAGTTTTTTTTCTATTTTGGATATTTGTTCTTGGTACTTTTATGTTGTTCCTTTTATATTGGTTTTATTAATTGAGGTAGGAAAAAAAGGATGAAATAAAGGAAGAAGGATTACAAAAAGCAAATAGGAAACGTAAAATAGAATAAAAGAAATAAAGAGGAATGGAAAAAAGGAAGGAAAATAAGGAAGGAAGGAAAGAAACGAAGGAAGGATACGTGGAAGTCACGAAGAAGAAATATACCAACTAAAATGCAATTAAAACTTAACTCCTTTTTCTTTTGCTTGTTCCGCTCTTCTATTTGATTTCCCTTCTAATTTCCCTTACTTCACATTTTTTCTCCCCCCAAGAGAATCCATAAAAGTACAGAAATCTTTTGTTGTGTGTTTTTTTTTTTTTTTTTTTTTTGGGTAACTACCACCCAAATGTTATTGGCCCATGCACACAAATTTTGCCCAAACATTTCTTAATAACTTTAAAGAAGCCTTGAAGATCGCATTAATTTAAATATAAATTTTCCGATTAATAATTAATTTATAAAACTAGGATAGCTGGGATCAACTTTTTCATAATAATTTTTGCAAGCCGAATGCTTTTGCCAATGAATAATATCGGTTAAATAATATGGCTGGAATTTTTATGGTGAAAATTAATAGATTTTTACTGATTACTCATAAATTAAATATAATAAAAATTTAAATTTAAATTATAATTAAAATTAAATTTAATTTAAATTAAAGTGAATTTAAATTGAATTCAAATTAAATTGAATTTAAATAAAATTTACAACAAATTAATTCTAAATTCATTTAATTGTTAATTAAGTACTTAATTAATTTAATTAATTAAAGTTAAATTATAATTTAATTAAATCACACTATGACGACGCTTTTCAATTTAGTATTTAGTATTTCATTGAAATGTATTCAAAATTTACCTTAAGACAATTAAAAATTTACTTAATTTATTTAATTATTATTAGAAGAGATGCTTTCTTTTTCATCTAACTGATATTAATAAATTATTGATAAAGCAAGCGATAGTTGTTATTATTTAGAAAAGTTTTATTATAGCAAAAAATTACAAATGAAAATAGTTGCCAGATAGAGATACACAGGATAGACAGAACAGACAGCAAATAGATATGAAGAGATTTCAAATTAAATTTGAGCTACTTGAACTACTTAAAGACGAAATATTTTTCTGCAAAAAATCTGAATGAAAAATCAGCATAAAATTATAAGTTTGGTAGTCTGTGACTAAAATAAATAAAGTAAACTTGGAACGAGTAGATCCTTTTTTTTCTTTTATTATTATTATTTTTCGATTATATATCAAATTTGCTCAAATTCAGAAAAATTTTTCTTTTATTAAAAAATATACCCAAAATAAATTTCGTATAGACAGTCGAACAAAATAAAATAAGGCATAAATCGATTCAGACAATAGTTCCGTAAATAAAAAATCCTTTTTTTTTTTTGTTATCAAAGCATCATCCGCATTAACTTAGTGGACGCTGCAAATGATGAGAAAGGTAAAGTAAGGCAAAAAAAAAAAAAATAGAAAAAAATTTGGATTTATGTATGTGTGAATCAATCATTCTCTCCGACTCTCTAAACACTCATTTACATTTCTAAATACAGAAAATATATATAAATCAACTAAAATAAACTAAGAAGAGAAATTTGAAAAATTATGTATAACAGAAATTCAGAAATATGTGGGAGAAATCTAATAAAATAAATCAGTAAGTTTCATTTGGTTGAAGCCAAATTATGAAACACTCTCCCTCAATCAAAAGTTGAAAATTTGAAAAAAATTTGAAAATTTGAAAATTTGAAAAGTTTGAAATTTTGCATATTTTTTTAGTTAAATTTTGAAAATTCACATTTCAATATTTATAAAAGGCAGCCAGTAAAATGGACAAATTGGCCGATAAAGGTAGTTATAATTATTTAGAATTTCATATCTATCATACATATATATAAATTATTTCAAATTATGCTCAAACATTATGTTTGACATTTTGAATAGAAAAAAAGTTAAAAGAGCAGTGCAGTGTTAGCAATAAATTTTTTTTTTAGCTCGATGCCTATTTAACATCAACTATAATAATAAAAAAAAAAAATTGCAAAAACAAGAAGAGCAGAGAAATAGCAACAATAATAGTAACAACAATAGCAACAACAATAGCGACAACAAAATTAAATTGCTGTGCGTGTCCAAAAAATTACTTTTCACTTCACTTCACTTCACTTTCACTTCACTTCACTTCATTTCCCTTCTCCCGCCATTTCTTTTATTTTTGTACATTTTTTGGTTTTTATCTGTTTCCCCTTTTACTTTACTTACTTCTCTTTCTTGCTTGCTTGCTTCTTCTTCCCATTAACTTGGTTATACATGATTATATGTATGTACACACATATTCGTCTTTTGCCCTTTATTTTTGTTATGACTGCTGTTGCTTTTATTTAACACCAGCAATTTATTTACATATGCATTTCCTGTAACATTTAATAACAGTAATAATAATAAACACAAACAAAAACAAAAACAAAAACAAAAACAAAAATATAGGCATACAAAAATTTATAGATACCTTTCAATATACATTTTATAGATTTTTTGCCTATAAAATTAAATCGATCTATGGCGATGTTTAAATCCTCTTTAAAAAGTTTTACAGTCAAAAAGGAAAAGCATGCAAAAAATATGCAAAGAAAAAAAGGAAATCGATATAGGAATTCTCAGCTCACATTTAGTGTTAATTGTTGTACGAAGATTCAATTTGGAATTCGATTTGGAATTCTTGCCTTCTTTTAACAAACTTTGATAAATGGAAAACAACGATCGTTCAAATTCATTTGTTCTTCCTTGAGCCGCAACCTTTACCTTTATATATGAATTGTTATTAAAATATCTTAATAACAGAAATAAATGGCCAGATATTAAACATTTTGATGAATGGACGAAATTTTAAATTGTTCTTAAAAATTCTATTTAAAGACAATTGAATCTATCTTATACACATGGACTTACATAAATTTATTTATATTCAATATCATAATTTGTATGGATTATATTTAGAGTGAGTCAATGTATGTAGGGAGTGCTATCGTCTGCCTTTTATATGCTTTATTTTAAATCGAGAAAATCGAAAAAAGAAATCATGTTATGAAAAGCATGCCTGCCACACATAAAAATATATATGGATTTTGTGGGACTAAAGGCGACAAAAATTACTAAAAGGCATACTGCTAGTGATGACAGAGATGGTATTAATGGTTGTGGTGATGGGGATGGTTTAGGCATATATTTCTGGAAGTTAACCAGAGACTAGAGAGTGAATTTACAAATGAAACTAAAACTCCAACAACAATACCAATTTGATAAATTATATTTCAGCTATAACTGAATTTTGATTAACCATGATCCGAACATGAGCAAAATTGAGCACTGGCAATATGAGATAATTTGGAAACAATCAAGAAAGTAAAATTTCAATTGTTTTATAATTTCAATGAATGGGCTCCAATTTTTTTGGAGTCAGAGACAATACGTAAAATAAATTTTTTGAAATTTATACTTAAAAATTAAGAATCGATAAATAATTTTTTTAAAAATTAGAAATACTCTCAACTTAAATTGTAATAAAATTGTATCTTTGTACCGATTTGATCTATTTTCAAATCAATACTATAGAGACAAATTGGTCAGAATGTTCTATTAAATTTATATTATTTCTATTAAATTTAAGAACGATATCTCGATTTACTACGAAAGTTCAAAAAAAAAAAAAAATTAAATTTAAATAATGTGAAAATGCTATTTCTCACAGACTCAATCAAATTTTTTCACAACTGCTCGAGCACTTGTTTGTCAAGAATTAAAGGATTTCGAAACGATTTAGTGCTCTTCTTCAATGTCTAGATGATTGCTATAAAAATTTAAAATTGGCAAATCTTGGAGAAGAATTTATGAAAAATTTAACCTTAACTAAGAAAAACAATAGCAAAAAAGATTCTGTTGCTGCTGTTGTTATTTTGTTATTATTGTTATTATTGTTATTATTGTTATTATTATTATTGTTATTTCTGAGGTTTTCGTTAAAGTGATTTTTTTTTTTCGTTTTCATATTTATAGATTGTTTTTCTCTAATGCTTCCTTGGTTAAGAGGATTATTATAATATAAATTGCAGGTTTGTTGCAACTTGCTCTTGTATGCTTCTTACTTCTTACTTAGTGAATTTTCTGGGTTTCATTTATTTTTGCTAAAATGTTTGTGACACTTAGAAATAAAATGTCACAGCACATTTATAAATAACCAAAAAAAAAAAAAATCTGTTTGATTCTTGATTTGTATAGCACTGTCCATTTACATGGCTATCCAAGTAAATACCATTCAAGTAACAAAAAAAAAAAAATTATTAAAAATGAGAATAAATCCTTTATAAGTCACGCCCACAATCATAACCATAACTATAGCCACTTCTGCAAATATTTCTAGTGTTTCGGCTTTATTTACTTATAAATTAAAAAAAATATATAAATACCTAAGATTTTTCATATCTTACTTTTAATGCTCTGGGCCGATAATGGAAATGTTCGACACCTAAGTCCATTCGACATTAGTATTTATTTCATATTATTTTCTTGCCATATGAATTTTAATTTATCAGATTATTTACATATTAATTTTGCATTATCGGTTCCATAATATCAAAAACAAAAAATATCTGTCATATGCCCATCGGAAATTCAAAGTCATTAAGATTTTACTTTAATTTATTTATCTTAAAATTTTTTTTTGTGTTTTTTTTTTATTTTTTTTAATTTTTGCGTGATTTGTAAAATATCGATAGTAGGTAGTAATTTCCTCTGTAAGAATTTTCGCAATGTATGCTCGGTAATCAAGAAAATGGCCAATGGCCAATGGCCAATTATTTTATTGTAATTTTCTTAAGTTCTCACTTATTATTAATTCATGGTGCAAAAATTTATTAATATATGTAATTTGTTAATAATATCTATTGAAATTGAAAAAATTTGGTCATGCCCCAATATAAATAATATCACAGTTATGTGTTGGGTCTGGGCCTTAGTTAAATATCACTTTTTTTATTTTCTAATTGCTTGGCTAAATGCTGCAGACTACTTAACCGAGGCATACCAGTAGCCCCCTACATGGAATACTCCATTAGATAAGAAATCACTCCCTGATTATGGCAGGTACAGTTTTTCTTGACGTTTAAACCACATTTGTACTAGGCAAGACTTTGGACATTGGAGGTCAAACTGTATACCATTTAAAAGTTAATAAGAAGCACGTTTTTGCGTTCCATATAACTTTTATGTTCCATGTAATATTTATTGAATATTTTCGAATCATTTAGCATTTTAATTAAAGTAAGTACATAAAATTATTAACTTCTACAGTAATTTGTGGAAATAAACAAAAAAATTAGTTGCCCAATCTCTTAAAAATATTGCTTTGATTTTTTTTTTTTTTGCATACCCTTAGGATAAAGTGCAAGTACTACTGATAATTATTATTGCTTTTCTTCTAAATCGGTTTAGATGTGACTGTCCGTCTGTGTGCATGTCTGTAGTTAACATTCGTCTGGTCATCAAAATGGAAATATCGACTTCAAATTAAGTAGAAACATTGAAAGCTCGTTTAAGCAAATTACTATTGAAAATGGGCTGAATAGGTCAAAGGACACGCCCGTAGTGCAATGTATTATTATTTTGTTTTTTTTTTTAAATAAATAGTTCTAGCTTTTTGCCCATAACTTAAAAATTGAAACAGTTTTTACTACTACCAATAACTAATCACTACCTTTATATGTGCTTGGTCTTTTAGAATTTTGAAAAAAAAATTGATTTGTAAAAAAATGTACAATTTGAAATAATTTCCAATGCGAAGTAATTTATAGTGATAGTTATTTGATATAAGTACTAAGTGTAACAATTATGGTCCACGTCGGTCCATTTACTGTATTTCGAAAAGGGTCCGTCTTTCCTCTATTATATGAAGATAATTAAGTTTTACAAGAATCTTCAAATGTTGTCAAGCAGACATGTTGACCTATAATATTGAGCTTCCTCTAATTGGGATTTTCCCTTTTGATATAAGTACCAGTCGCTGGCGCTATCGGCATGTTGAGAAGACATCTTCTTTAAGGCACTTCTTAGAAGTCGTTTGATTGCGCTTTGAAGTCCAGCTTTTCTTGATGCTCCAACAGCTCCGAAAATCCCGGTTTGTTTCTCGAGTTTTATATCCTTCGTCTTAGTTCCATAAGGCGCTCAATCATCAAAACATCACAAATGTTTTTCACTGCTCTCTTGTTGGACCTTTAACATTTTATATATTGTTACGCATGTAAGTGTTGTTCGTGTGTATTATATATATATATATATATATATATATATATATATATATATATATTTGGTGTGTGTGTGTGTGTGTGTGTGGGTGTGTGTGACTTTTGCAAAATTGATTAAAAATAAATGCAATGGAAAATATTTTCATTTTCATTCATTTTTTATTTCTCTTTTTTGCTTTTTGCATTTCTGAGTTTTTGAGAGTACTTTAAAAAATTGTTTTTTCTAAATAAACTTCAAATAAAAAAAAAAACGAAATGGAATCAGAACAAAAAAAAAACCAAAAGCAATGCATCAAATATAAAACTTAAAGCTATCGACCTCCCTCCCTACTCCTGAAGAAAAAGAGGGAAACAAAAAAATAAAGAAACAAAGAAAGAAAGAAAAAGGAAAAGCAAAATATAAATAAATAAATAAATGGAATTTTTTGTTCGTTTGTTTCATTTAACATTTCACACTACTGCTACAAAACACTTTGTTTCATGAAATATGTAAAAGTAAAAAAAAAAAATAAATTCTATATTTATATATCAACATATTCACATAGAGCACACATACAAACCACCACTATAGTTATTTCCTTTTCCTAGTGC